>LR990612.1:10974962-11501521 GCA_905147815.2 Phalera bucephala | reverse complement strand
TTTTATGCAAAATATATACTGCTGACCTTAAAGGTTCTTATCTCAATAAAGGTTTCATGACTGTGTTGTTAGGATTAATCTTTTCTGGCTACCCTGCAAGGAGTCTAGGTTGATAATATTGATAGATAATTAGTTCTATGTTAACTGGATAGACCAGGTATTTTATATTATCTTTTAAGTATCTTTGTGCATAACACAAATTATCCCACAACCTGCCTGCTGCAGCATCGGTAGGATAAGATATTATATTTGGAATGTATCCACAGTCCTGTTGCTTGTCAGTTACAACAGGCATTGCCATTAGTATATTACTTTAGCTTATTTGGTTATAAACCCTGTTCAGGAATAAGTATTGCTGGATTTAACTTTTGTAATACAAGTACTCATAATTTTGCACAATTCTTTCTGTAATAAGCTCCAGTTTGGGCTATTTCAGTATTATTATACAAGTATGTCTAATAATGAAATCAATAAAAACACTATGTTTCTGCAAAGGAGTGACTTTTGTTATTAATAATGTATTGTTATACATAAACAATGTCACTTTAATTACCCTTTCAGTAAGTCTCCTTTTGGAGATATAATATGACAAATTGCTTATAGTTTATAGCAATAGTCTTTGTATTTACTGTTTTAGGCATGTTTAAGGTATGTATTTTAGGTAACATTTTTGATTCTTACCATTGTAGAAATGTGAACTGCACAGGAACACCTCATGGATGAAACCTATAAGTAGTATGACCTTCAGCACATATCTCGTATGGGCCCCAAGTCTTGCGGATCACGCCGATGTATCTCGTACACCACTCGTGTCCTTGAATTATCGTCAAGTCTTGCGGACTACGTCGATGTATCTCGTACATCACCCGTGTCCTTAAAATGCCATCGATCCTGAACAATCATCATAATTGATGAACGTCCCCCTAATTTCTCTTATTAGAGGTATAACATTGCCAATTTATAGACTGTTAATAATCGTTTTCAGGTATATTTCGTGTTAAACTGTTTGTACACGAATAGGAACATAGACTTCATAAGTTTACTTTTCGGACGACGAAGCTTTCCCAAATTTTAATATGACGAAACTCACGTCTCCAAATATTAGATATTATATAAATAAACAAGTTAAGCTGAAAAACACCACAAATAAACAACTATCGGTTGATCTTTTTAGAATGTCCTTCTTTGCCAGGACGTAAACTTTTCTAAATTTGCCTATACGATGTTTTAAATTTATTTCACAAGGTCACTTGAGTATATTACAACCTGTTTGTTATATAATATCAGTGCCATAACAACATTATTAAATTAATTGTCGACCAAAAACTTTATTACAAAGCGTCGGCTGCCGCGCTTTCAAAAGAATGCTTGCAGAGGTTATGTCCACAGATACCATAGAGGCGGCGTTGACTTTTTAATTCTCTGAATGACGCGCGGTTGCCAAGCGACTCGATAGAGCTGCTAATATAGTTTATATCGAGAACGAAGGACACAGTATAATACCAAAATGTTATATTCTACTGAGTTCTTAGATTTACGCGTATATTACACATGAAATAAAACTATTTATCCTCGAGAAAGAACACCGATTCCTACCAAGGATGGTTCGCGAGGCTATTGAAATTAAAAAACATCCTAATTTCAATAGAGAAGATGGCTGGGTGCTTCCATCGACTTGGGATCCAGTAATTAATATAATCAAGTCCAAAACCAAGCATAACACTGCAAGAACTTAAGACACCGTGAGCTCATTCTGCGTAGATCGGACCAACAAAAATAATTAAGAAGTTTGAAGGTACCCCGGAACAACTATGCCTTTTGGACGTCTACCACCTCAGTCCTTCCCGTGACCATGGGTGCTGCCAAGCCCTCGAAACGTCGGGAACTTAAAAATCAAAATAAACCGCGATAAAATCCGAAAAAAATAGTTTTATTAAATATTCTAATTAATTCAATTGTATAAACTTATAAGGTGAATATCAAGCATACCATTACGCCCACATATAATCGTTCCTCAACATGGATGGGCGTGATAGAAGTTGTACTATTAAACCAACATATCGCCGACAATGTTAGGCCCCATTCTATAAGAATGCTGAAGATACTAATGAAAAGGGTCTGGTACTAAAACATTTATCGTAATTCTACAGAATCGCAACATTGCGATATTTGGTGCGTGGACTACACAGGCGGTGGCCCTTCTAACTTCGGAGCTTTGCCCGACGGCGTTCCTTGTAGTTACAGCAGACCTTACGACGTTTGTTTCCAGGTAAAAGTTTACACTATATGATCTATTTCTTTCTATTATATGATCTTGAATTATAAACAATTTATCTTACTGAGATGCTCGCAGCGCTGTGGCGCTGCAGTGTTTGTAGCGATTACCTAGGTTAAGCAGTATTCGACTGAGTCAGCCAGGGTGATCGTTTGTGGCATTTCCATTTTCAAGTGTCTCCGAGTTTCATTAGAACCTCTTTGTCCCTATTACCACATTTTTTGATAGTCGTTAAGCCAAGATAGAAGTAGTAACGACGGCTTGATAAGTTCTGATAGCAGGTGGCCACAAACCCACCCCCGCCAATCCGCACTGGGTTCGCGTGGTGGAGTATGAACTATTCTCTCATAAATCGATTTTTGAGAGAAGATTTTTGCCCACCAGTAGGACAATATAAAATTATTTATTTATTATTATTTATCATACATTAATCTTGTGACTACAGGGTACCTGCGTGAAAGGTCAGTGCAACTCTTCGGACCCGATGTGCAATTGGTGCCCCGACGGCTACTGCAATAACAACACACATGTCTATACAAGACAACTCGGCAAAGGTGAGTAGCAAATGCGCTATACATTTCTAGGAATTTAGAAGACTTTCAGAGTATCTACATCATAGGAAAAATTGCGGAAATGCGAAAGTGGAAGGATGTAGGTACCAGGAAAGACTTAGACTATCTTACCATGACCAAATAGACCGAATCTTATGTGAAGGACAATTCAAGAGTTTCCGTAACCGGCGAGCGTGTATGAGACGAACTATGAGAGTCGAGGAAGCCAGAGAGGTATGTAAGGAAAGAACCTGTTGGAACTCTGTACTCACTGCCTACCCCGCAAGGGATCTGGCGTGAGGTTATAGATAGATATTTAACAAATTTTATTTAAAAGTAATGAATTGATGGAATTCATTCATTTATGTTGTGATTCATTATTTAAAACAAGCACTAGTTTTTGCCTATCTCCGAGGGATAAAGGCGTGAGTGTATGTATGTAATTTTCAAATAACATTTCGAGTGTTGGTATGCCAACGTGTGTGATGGCCCGCGCGCCCAGACGGGCCGAGCGAAACACAAGACTAACTACCGCGTTATTAAGGTTTACTGTATAATGAGTATTTGTAAAAATATGGGCTAAAACGAACAGCAAGCTTTAAGTAATTTTAATAATTAAATATTCCATCTTTAACGAATTTTTTATTTCTTGAAAATACAAATCCACAGGCTGTATATTCCTGCAAGCGAAACTGTATATTCCAGCCTAGAGGCTCTAAGAAAAATATACTATCTTGTCTTTCCACGTAAATTTTCTTTTTGTCTCGATCTTATCTAGGAAACGACTGAGCCTAAAACTTCGGGCGAAATGAAATCTTTGAAGCGAGAAACTATTTAGCTACAGAAATAAACTATGCCCCACATTTTCTAAACCTAGGTGTTTTTGTTTTACTATTAAAGGAATTTGTTTTACTTTGCAAAGCTAATCCTGTTATTGTAAATTAATTATTTTTGTCGATTACTTGTTCAAAGAAAAGACATTGTTCTGGGTCCATACAAGATTTGCCCCAGAACCAAGAGCAATGAAAAAATATTTGTATGATTTCAAATCACCTAAAAATTCCCTTAAGGTATTTATTATTAAACAGATAAGCAGGGAATCGCAATATTGCACAAAAAGTATTCGGCTTTTAAGGTTATAATTAAGTAGTCATTAATACATATGAGGTTATACTGTGTGTGTTGATATTTAGTAAAGATGTCGGCGACTTCGATATAAGTACTTATAATACTTTGAAATGTACGTTTTAGATTGCAAATTGTCCGTTAGATACTGATATTTGCCATTATTGTAATAAAATAGATTTATAGCGAGTAGGTATGAAGGATAGTATCGGTGTAAAGATGAGAAAGGGCATGCTCCGTTGGTTCGGGCATATAGAAAGAATGCCAGAGGAAAGAATGACAAAACAGATATACAATGTGAAAGTGGAAGGATGCAGGTACCGGGGAAGACCTAGACTATCTTACCACGACCAAATAAACCGAGTCTTATCTGATGGAAAAGTCAAGAGTCTCCGTAACCGGCGAGCGTGTATGAGACGAACTATGAGAGTCGAGGAAGCCAGAGAGGTATGTAAGGAAAGAACCTGTTGGAACTCTGTACTCTCTGCCTACCCCCGCAAGGGATCTGGCGTGAGGTTATAGATAGATAGATAGATAGAAAATAGATTTATAATAATGGCATGGGTCAAATGTTTGTTGGTTCTAGGGCAATTTTCGACAATGTCCTTTTATTACATCATTAACTACAGTGTGTTTATGCATGCTATTAAGTGCACTGTGGACTACTATTAAACGAGTCAAATCCGTGATAAGTCGCAGTTTTAATTGTTATGATTCTCGGTAAACCACGACGAACCATATCAATTAAAGCTATAAAGAGTGACGCACTTGAATCGTTAGGATTTTTGTACGTAAAGCAAAGACTGTGTAGTCTATAAATAAAGAAAATAAACAACTAAACACCGTCACGCTTATATTCCCCAAACGGGCTGTACTGTTAGGGTTAAAGCGGGTTCTTTGCATAATAAGACACGTCACTTTTATTACGTATTTATTATAACTCTACTTAATTATAGCTACGACTGCTTTTCTTTTTATTTTTTATACAAAACTAAAAATGACAGAAACGATGAGCTAGAAAAAGTGGGGACGTCTGTTGCCAGTTAATAATTTTACCAAAGATAATTCGATAGATGATGAGATGCCATCTCCGTGTAGATTTCTACACGGAGATGGCAGAGGTTTACTGTGTACATCTTCTTTTCTTCCGGCGGCCAGGCTCGCATGAGAACAGGTGCCATATAACAGGGGGTGAGCTGGTACCTTTAAGACTGGTACAATGAAGACTGATACGGGGAATTTTTCGATAGAAAAACAACATTTGTCCGACCTAGGGTTTGAATCCAGGATCTCGGGATCATAAAGTACATGATTCGCTATTAGACCAACGAGAGTGTATTGTGTGTGGTCTATAAAATATAGATTAAACACAATAACATTCTATGATATTGTTGCACTCTGCCCATTTTTATTTTTTATTTTTATTGTAAGCATCTCTGTCCTCTACCTGAAGGTTTCCTGGAAGAAATCGCTTTACGCGATATGGCCGCCTTACTGTACCGATAGCTATGTCCAATACTTTTCTTCCTTTCTGTATTTACGATTATTTATTTCTATATTATATTTATTTCTCTATTTTGTTTTGTGTGCTATAAAGTATATTGTATTGTATTGTAATAACTTAATATCTAGGCTGGACGCGCATGACGATGATACCACACGACGCGCACCAACTATCCGTCCACATCTCCACACCAGTGGCCCTCAGTATCGCCGTTAGAGAACGAAAAAAGGACAGACAGATCCTCGAACTAATCAAACACTCCAAGCGCTTTGAAGTCGTCGACAAGCAGGACAAGTATTTGAAATACGACCCAAATGTGCCACAGAATCTACAAATTATAGAAGTGGACAGTCACGTGATAGATATAAAAGAGGGAGAGCATTATGGGTGGGAGGGGGAGGCGGTGGCGGCCGGCACACTGCTGCGCTGGCGGCACACCGACGCAGATGTCTTTATATCCTCCGACTCGCGCCTGCAGACCGACTTAATGATAATGGTAAGTCCCAGCAGTGTTGCCAACCGTAATTTAAGAAAATTGGTAGATGAAGTCCCGAAAATTGGTAGAATTACCTACTTGTATTATTCTAGTTCAGTCTACATGCTGTGCAATAAAAATCCATTTGCCTGTTGTACTTTCCTTAAACTAAATATGCAGGTTATATTCCTTTTCTTTTTCCATGATTTCAAATATTTTTGGTCATAGTGCCTTTATAAGACCTCTGAGGTGAAGCTTTCTGACCTATAGTCATCTAAGCAACTCACCTTACTAAGAAAAAACCGCGAAACCTAATTGTCTGGTTTAAAACGTTTTTTATTTTGTGTCGTAATATTTTGTAAAATAGGTAGATTTGAGCAGTATAGATAGGTAGACTAGAGGCAAAATAGGTAGATCTACCAAAAAGCTGGTAGATATGACAACACTGAGTCCCAGCTTAATTGTACTTCATACACTTTGGAGCTACACAGAGTTACTATAACATTCTAATTCAAACCTTGTTCACATGAAACTAAAATTGATTTTCCAAATAGTAGGTATTTTGGGGATGGAAGCGTTATTGCAAGTTTTGCATATGCATCTTCTTCAAAAAGGAGGAGGTTCTATGTTCGGTTGTATGTATGCTTTTTTTTTATGTATGTTCAGCGATATTTCCGTCAATTGTGGACCGATTTTGATGATTTTTTTTGCATTGGGTTCAGTATAGCTCCAAAGTAGCCCCATTTTAATTTCATTGGCATTGGACCTTGGACTTAGAAGATACACCAGGGAACTCCTTAACGACAAACAATAGGCATGTGTAAATTGAGATATTATGGCTATTACGTCAATCCTATAGGTACCCTACTATAGAACTAAGCAGTATATTAGCCAACTTCAAAAAAGGAGGTTCATAATTCGTCCTTTTATAACTCCTTTGCTTATGAACCGATTTTGATGATTCTTTTTGCATTGGGTTCAGTATAGTTTTGAGGTGGTCCTATTTTAATGTTATTGGTATTGGACCTTGGACTTTGAAGATACAAGAGGGAACTCCTTAACGGCGAACAGCACGAATGTATAGATTCCGTTATTATAGTCATTATATTAATCCTGTAGGTACCTTACTGTACAATTCAGCAAAATAATATAATATCAGTACATAAATATTACTAAATAATTCACTCGTCACTTAAAATTGTGAAATAAAAATGTTTTTTAAAAAAAAGGTAAACCGACTTCAGAAAGCAAAAAATAAATATTTGAAGTCGGTGCCAAGTAACCGACTGCACCAACCAGCACCGACTTCAAATATTTATTTTTTGCTTTTTGAAGTCGGTTCACCTTTTTTTTTAAAAAGATTTTTCCTTCAACTTTTCAAGTATGACTTTGTTACGACGCAACTCACTTGAGGACCTACTTCGCATTTGGATAGCAATTATTTTTGCAGATATCCGGCGTGGTTGTTTCATCTGTTTTAATATTGTAGATCCTAAATGATCGAAAATGACTTTCACTCTTCTTCTCTAAGGCAAAGTCATTATTCTTGATCTATCTGTAACTATTGAAAGCTACGTCGACATTATTTTAGAGTATACTGGGCGAGGAATAATTTTCCTACTCAAAATTGCGAATAAGTACTTAGTCAATAAACAGGTAAAGTTTTTACACTGCTAATTTATTTAACGAATACCGGCAGCAATAGATCTGGAAACAAAAAAAAATAAAGAACTAACTAAAAGGACGTCAATATCCGGTACTTATTTCCCGCAGTCTAAAATTGTCTCAAGTCATATTCAACAGTACAGCATAGAATTCAATATTGAACACATCTCCTTTATATTTTGATGGATCTCGTCCCAGTAAACGAGCACTCGAAGAGCCGTCGCTTCTGGTTAACTTCGAATAAACTCTGCTCGTGTTTTCCGTACGTGACATTATGCTAGGGTTTATATACGACGACGTAAGCGAACCGAGACCGCCTATCTACTGTTACGTAAGAGAATTTCGTCCGTAAACACTATTGAATCCGATAAAACCTAGTCAACTATATGATAGGATTACGGTTACCGAATAGGATATTTCATTCCATCGCAACGACGATTTCAGGAGAAATACTTATTAACAATATTTATAGAAAGGTATAGAAATAATAAATCTGTATTATAAAATGAAAAAACGTGGATCGTTAACTTGATTTAGTAGTTACGAGCGTAAGCCGCTCCGCCCAATGGATCGAATAGTGGCGAGTTCAGCCCCCGCACGGGAAAAATCTTGGGCAATATTGGTTTCGTTCTGGGTATTTGTCATATTTAAGTTTGTAAACGTACCGACGACATAGGAACACATTCTTAGTGCGGAGCTACGTTTTACGGGGCTAATTAGTTACGTAAATACAATCCTGTATATTTGAAATTATCTGCTTCATTAAGTATAATCACGTGCTACTTATGAAAGTAATTGAATCCGTGGTAGGTATACCTTGTTGGAACAATTTTATTTATGAATCCAGTTGAAAACAATGAAGCTAAAATTTAACTATAACATAATTACCGAAAATGAATTAACGAGTTCTCATTCCGTAGCCTGTATGCGATTATTCCCACATTTTTAATTCTAAGCTAAAACAGGTCCGATGCCACGCATTGTGAACAAAACCACAACACGTAATACAAAAGGGAATAAACTATGAAAAGTGTAAAGAAGCGAAACATTTGATGATAAGGGTCGGGCGTCCTGGACGTTGGCGACTCCACCGCCGATGTTAATTGGGAACTCACTGTTCTCACTTTATATCTCATTTACCTTTATCATTTTTTATTCGACCGTTTTTTTTCATGGAAAATAACAATTTGCTTAAACGAGTATGGTTATTTTAAAGTGCTTTCTTGCGCATACGAAAATGCGTTAAAAGTTATGAGCCGTGGTGGAAACGAGTACTTACCTACAGCGATTGTTTCTGACTGTCGTGTCGTTTCCCGGAATATGGTTGCAGCGCTTCATCTTATTTCAATTAATCTAAAATTTAATTGTGTGAATATGAATTTTTGGATGTGAGGGAGTTCATAATGTTTGCTATGTAACTTTCAAATCAAAACTGCATAGCTTAATTTCATTAAATAAGCGCAGTGACTTGCATATTCAACTTTTAATTTACCCTGAGTCTGCATTTAGATGAAAACGTGTTATGCACGTTTAATAAATGGAATGTGCAATTCCCAACAAGCGTAAGTCATTAAATGTGCACATCAATAGTCTACGTAGGCACGTTTTGCGAAATAATCTTTATCAAATGTGGATGTTCACAGGAGTTACCTATAATTTTCCAAGCTTGAGGATGTAAATTATGTCTTATTTATAATAATAAGATATAATTGCATATCACCGTGACCACAATAATCATGACTTTATGTGGTCATGGCGATAAATACTCTTACTAACATACTTCATTTTGCGTATTATTTTAATATAGTCCTCTTAAACTCGAACAACAAACACCCTACGTTTACACGAGCACTTTTTCAACGCGTGCTTAAAGTGCTGAAATGAAACAAACTAACAATAGATATTTTTGAAACGCACTTATAGCGTTTTAGCACAACGCGTTGAAAAAGCGCCCGTGCGGACGGGGCTTACAAATGACTCTGCTCCTTACAATTATAACATAGCAACACAAAACACGTTAATTAAGTATGCAAATATTCGCAGGCTACCCCGGAGCAGCCTGTTCTATCCGGAGATGTGGTGACTGTGGAGGTGTCGGTCAACTACAGTACGCCGTCCAGCCGAACCAAGCCCCTGGAGTACAGGTTCCATTCTGTTCATGTTTAGTTTATAAGGATCTTCATAATAGTGCCCATGGATATTGTCACATGATATCAGGGGTGAACCAGGTAAAGAAAATATCTTATATATTTTAACAAAATAGGTAGATGTCATATGCGTAATCAGCACTAGAACATAGCAGCTATAGCCGAACTTAGCAAGATTAAATTAGAAGAAGTACATTACACTCGCGCACGACATAATATTTTATACTAGTAGGCAATAATAACTATGGAGAACTAAACCAACTTTCCCATATTTCCGAAACAAAATCAGAAGGGGGATTTTCAGCAAAAGTTGCACAAAGGCAGCTTAATCCGTCTCTGGGGTCACCTTTGAGGTCAGTTCCGCATTGATCTCACCCTAGCCACATATCCTCATTTGTAATGAACCGTTTCAGTCAAAGAGCTATATATATATATATATATATATATATATATATATATATATATATATATATATATATATATATATATATATATATATATAAATATATGTGCACGTGTTTGCTTGGAGAAAACATTCCATAAATGCGAGTAACATAACTTCGCACCGGTAATTGGCATTTAATTGGAACTTGAAATACGAAGAAAAATACAACAAGGAAAAGCCTTTAAAATCGTAGCACGCTAAAATCATACGATACCTAGCGCATTTATTCGTTTATTATCGCCCTCCAATTTCGTCTCTCAACCGAAATTAGTTAAAAATGATAAATTCATAAATGAAAGAGTGAACAACTTGATGAATACGACAATGATATAAGACAATGATAAGATTCATTGAACAGAACGTTGTCCACAATTTTTGTATTTAATGATTAAATTCTCAACTCTCAAGTTGTCAACTGTTGACTTGAGATGTGCAACATTTGATATAAAGCCTTCTAAAGCTGCTATATTAGCCCACTAAATTACGCAGGCGAATTTACTTAATACAAGTCGTTTTCTGTAAATTACTTATAGAACAATCTCTTGTGAATTACCGCAAAATATACTACAAGGAAATGTTGGTACTATTTTCTCGTTGGCAATATAATACATACAGGCCAATCTGAAATAACTTAATATTGTGAAGTGAGCATGAAGCGAGAAATCTAAATTGACACTTAGAGTTACTTTTACGGTTATACAGTACATACTTGTACAACATAAAATTGAACTCGCACTGGGAACATACAACCTCACACCCTTTAATATCGAACAAAGTAATCATACTCGGTGCATCCTCGAGCAAGTATCGTCAACTTTTTTAATTATGGCTCACTCTATTATAAAGGTAAACATTTTGTTTGCCTGATTACGCCTTGTGGATGTAATATTCAAACGTAATACCCGATTTTAATGTATCTATCTATCTATATCATCACGCCAGATCCCTTACAGGGTAGGCAGAGAGTACAGAGTTCCAACAGGCTCTTTCCTTACATACCTCTCTGGCTTCCTCTACTCTCATAGTTCGTCTCATACACGCTCGCCGGTTTCAGAGACTCCTGACTTGTCCTTCAGATAAGACCCGGTCTATTTAGTCATGGTAAGAGAGTCTAGGTCTTCCCCGGTACCTACATCCTTCCACTTTCGCATTGTATATCAGTTGTGTAATTCTTTCTTCGGACATTCTTTCTATATGCCCGAACCAACGGAGCATACCCTTTCTCATCTTTACACCGATACCCTATTTCATACCTATTTGCTTTCTTACTACGCTGTTGCGAATACGGTCGGTTAACTTCACTCCGCAGATCTTCCGCAGAGCTCGCATTTCCACCGCATTTATCCTACTTTCATTCTCCTTCTTACATACCCAGCTCTCTCTGCCATATAACATCGTTGGGACAAGCATTCCATTATGTATGGCCAGCTGCGCCTTTCGGCTTAAGTGCTGGCTCCCAAGTAGCTTTCCCATCGGGTCATTCACTCTGTTCCCTGCACTCACTCTTCTCTCTATGTCAGCTTTGTATTTTCCATCCTTACTGAATGCGCATCCAAGATATACAAACTCATTCACTTGCTCCAGCACATCGTTCCCAACCACAATCCTTGCATTCGTTCTGGTTTCTTCCCGTTCAAAAGCCATAATTTTGGTTTTCTTCACATTCAAATGTAAGCCATTTTTCATGCAGTCGTCTTTCATAACTGTGACTAGTGATTGCAGATCAGTGGCTGTTGGCGCTATCAAAGTCGCGTCATCTGCATAAAGTGATTATCTGCAGATGATTTACCACTAGATCGCTTTCAGTCTTTGAAGACTTTTATCCAAATATATTATAAACAGTCTAGCGGACAACATGACACATATTATGATACGTTTTAGCATGTATGGCTTAGCAATTTATATAATTGGTCAAAATCCAGGCCGTTTTTTTGGTAGCTTACAAGATATTTGTAGCTGTTTATTTGTTTAGATGACCTAAAATTAGAAAGGCAGGTCTATTTAATAGTTATTTACGATTAGAAAGTGCAATTAATTATTTGTAAAAGATTTCCGAAAAAATTTCTAAAAATATTTGTTTACGTGAAAACAGTGGTTTTTTATGTTCCGGGTTTTATGTTTGAGGATTGGAATTTAATTAGTATCCGGGGGAAAAAACTATAAAATTATGCTTAAATAAAAAACATCATCATCATAAAGTCGTTTACTTTTTATTTGAAGTGGAAATTTGGTATAGTTTTTTATTAACAGTTTTTTTGCAAACGTCGGCATTAAATAGACCCCCCGGCAATTATCTTCAAGAGTATACAAAAAGTAATAGAGTACAAAAGGTAGTAGAGTATACAAAAAGAGTATATAAAAAGTCGCCAATTGCTCAGAGCCAAAGAGTTAAATGATTGTAAACATTCCACCAGATACGTAAAAATAAAATTACATACATCACAACATTAGCATACAAAGTATCACTCGGTAGCTACACAGAAATATAGCTGTAATATCACTATAAGTACACCCAAACACTAAAACATAATTTCATCAGTAGTCTAGACAAATTGCAACAAAAGAACAGAATAAATAACATTCAAGAGGAATAACTTGACTCATCTCTCACAAAAAATATATTCCTCGCCGTCTACACTCAACTTGGCAAATCGCTGCCCTACCGCCGGGAGCGCCGCTAATGTACCTCACAAACTTAGCTACATATTCATCCCTCTCCACACTTTCAGTTCCAACTCGAAGAGAAACTTGTTTTTGCCTCGATATCATATCAAACCATTAGAGAAAACTTTTTTGATATATTTTTATAGGTAAATGATTTATATCAAAATGTTTAGTTAGTAAATATATAGGTAAGTTTGCTAATTTTCTCGTTATTTAGCATTTCTAACGCCTGTTATTCTCATCAATCTTCTGTAAGCCTGCGGCTATTTCTTGTGTCTGATGGTTTTCGATTTCCAAGTTACGTTTTCAATTATTTATTTAATCACACAATATAATATAGTTGGCTATTTGATTAATTAAATAATACACCTTTAAGTACAAAACATTGTCACAATGCAAAAAATTTAATTCGAACTTCGTAAAATGACTTGAAGAACATTTTATGACCGAACTTAAAAGCCAATCATTTGTCTCTGTTATAACTTACATATTATCTTCAAAGTCCACTCGTTTGAAAAGACTAATGAACGAAAATGTCTGCAGAGACTATATTTTTTAATACTCTTACCTGTCATTCATAATAACTTTACTTGTATAATTACTAATTTTCCAAATTTATCTAGTGGCGGTATAGTGACAATAAATAATAACCTGGTGAAGGCCGGAAGAAAAAATTAGACGCATACAGCACAATCCCCGTTGTCGGAGTGAACTTTACGCACAGATCATATTTTTTTTTATGATCTGAGACTTTACGGTAGCCTATGTCCTGCAATGGACGTTTTTGGGCTCATGATGACAATACCAATAGGATCGACTTCTATTACAATTTTCGGCTGAACCATAATAATACACAACCTAACTTATATATGTAGGTACCACGCGCAAAGATAAACTCAGGCACTTCAAACAACTTCGATCAAACACTTTCACCCTTTAAAGGTCACTCGTCTGCCTTTGTGTGAGCCAGCTAACTATGTATAAATGTTTTTAAGGGACCGCCTATTAAATACGTAGAAATGGAAAGGACGAAGGTAGGATAACAGCTGTACTATAAAGAGATTTACTTAGTTTCATATGTATTATCTCGCTTTGTTCTCGCGAATGTGTATAATGGGATTAGATCGTTTGATATTTTTTTAAACCACACAGGCGTAAACTAATCAACCAGTAGTTTGTGGTTGTGTTAATAATTTACAAGTGTTTTCGCTTGTATAAGGTATACTATAAGTTTTGTCCTGTGAGTAATGAAATAGGCTGATGGCGATTCTAATAAACCGTCGTCGCTGGCTATAATACTCGTCATTATAGGCTTTTAACATGCATTACACATTACATTCAATTTTTCTTGACGTTTATTGCTTTACTTTCAAAGGGGACTTTATATTATTATGTAAATTTCAGTTTACGGCTATTCAATCATATATATAAGCTATTGAAATTGAAATCTTTTTATTAAATTTAATTAATGTATTGAAAACATTTTATTTATGAATGTTAGGCTCTGTAATATTTGATAAAATGGTGATTTCTACCAACATTACCTTTTTGTTTGTACAAGTGAATGATTTTGGAGGAATTATTTGACACATATCAACTTACTCATTTTGAAGAGTAGGTATTTAGATCCATTGCATATCGAAAAATGCCGCAATGTCTGAAAATCCGTCTCTATAACCAATGTGTCTTGCCTGCTAGAGATGGGTATTAGGTAAATCAGGTACTAAGTACACCTGTTCCTAGTCTGCATAAATACCTAATCCAAATACCTATTCCACCTAATCCACCTAATCTCAATGATCTCATACACATACCGTTACCTAGTGATCTCAATCCGCCTATTCTATATCAAATCCTAATATCGAATTATCGATATTTGAATTAATTGAATGCTAAATTGTTTTGTTATATTGAGTCATGATAACACTTTTAAGAAAATGGAAGTTTCAAAATGGAACAAAAAAAATTTTTTTTTTGATTAGATTAGATATTTCTGCACGAAATTGGTTGAATAAACTAATACTTGTTTTCTATTTTATCATTTAATGATATATTAGTGATGAATTGGTATCTTCCCTTCATACTTTTTACAGGCTGGACTGTTAACTTACGAATGTATGAAGTTTTGAGTTTTGCGATATTAAATATTCCGCAAAAGTTTAGCGTTTGCAAGATGGCGTATTTAAAAGATTTCACTTCATTATATTTACATTTGTTTTATATCAATACGCGTTGTATAGCGCTGTCTCGCTCCCTTACATGTAAGCGGGATAGCAAAGCGATAAGCATATGAGTGAGTGAGAGAGCGCGGGAACAGGTGTGAGTGAGCGCGCTAAACGGCTAAACATTAGATTATATTGAATATGAATATTAGGTGGATTCGGTATTGCCAGAATTGGATTAGGTGCCGCCTATTCTCGTAAAATACCTGTTCTTTGGATCTGTTTTAATAAATACGACTCATCTCTATTGCCTGCTATGACTCATGGTGCTAAACACGCTCACAAAGGAATCTGTGCTCAAAATGAGAGTAACTGAACGGGCCATGGAACATGTGTAAGGTATCACATTGAGCGACCGAGTCAGAAATACGGAGATCCGTAAAATAATTAAAGTTGAAGACGTCGCATCCCCGCATATTTCGACTCAGGTGGAGGTGGAGTAGGTCTCTAACCAAATGGTGGCCACGGAAGGGATATCGCTGTTAATGGGAAGCGATCACCCGGTTCTAACGTGACAATGGGCGTGCCCCAGGGGTGATTCTCAGTCCATTTCTATTCCTCATATATATAAATGACTTACCCTATTATGTAGAAGATAATCAGGACATTGTGCTGTTTGCGGATGATACATCTCTATTATTCAAAATTAAAAGACAGCGGCTTAATTATGACGATGTGAACAGTGCACTGTCAATGGTTGTTTATTGGTTCAACACGAATAATCTTCTCCTTAATGAGAAGAAAACAAAATGTATTAAATTCACAACGCCAAATGTAAGACAGGTTGCAACTAATGTACAAATAAATGGCGTGGATTTAGACCTTGTAAAGTCGACTGTATTTCTAGGTATCACTATTGATGCCAGATTACAATGGGGCCCCCATATTGATCAATTGTCTGGTAGATTAAGCTCAGCGGCATATGCTGTAAAGAAAATGAGTTTACTAACTGATATTGAAACAGCTAGTTTATTTCGCTTATTTTCATAGTATTATGTTATATGGCACACTACTTTGGGGATGCCTTGCAGAACTTAATACCATCTTTGTTCTCATGGAAAGGGCTGTTCGAGCAATTTACAATTTGGCCCCGTGAGCTTCTCTTAAGGAAAAATTTAGAGTAATAAATATTCTAACTGTTGCATCACAATTTATTTATGAAAATCTTCTATATGTTAAAAAGAATATCAGTAATTTTGAAAAATATAGCGGCATTCTTCATGTAAAACACGGAGCAAAGATAATCTTATTGTACATTTCACTCGTCTCCACAGAATTAGTCATTCTTTCCTGGGGCAATGTATACGCTTCTACAACAAATTACCCATAGATATCCAAAACATGCCTATCAATAAGTTTAAAAAGGCAAATAAAACTAGACTCCGTAAGAAAGGGTATTGCAAAATTTCGGTTTATCTTGACGATAAAGCAGATTGGGTTTGATCAGCTCCTCAATCAGCAGCATTAATCAGTGATGTATAATACAATTTTAAAAACAAAAAAAATGGTTATTAGAAAGGCCAAACAAATTAAATTAAAAGACTAGCCCGCTGAGTTTCTCGCCGGATCTTCTCAGTGGAGGCTGCGTTCCGATCCGGTGGTAGATGTAAAAAATGTAACAATTTTGACGTTTGTGGGTGCTGTTGTATTGGCCTATAAAAATAAATGATTTTTGACTTTGACTTAGCTAAAGTGGTAATGGGCGGGCCACATGGCGCGAAGCTCGGACGGGCGTTAGGGCAGAAATATTCTAGAATGAAGACCACGTTTTGACAAGCGCAGCGTGGGATGGCCGTCTGCCAGATGGACCGACGATCTTGTTAAGATCGTCGTTGGATGCAGGTGGCATCGCACCAGTTGCGCTGGAGAGCGATTAGGGAGGCCTATATTCGGCAGTGGATGAGTACAAGCTGAGATAATAATAATGATGACGACGTAGTAGTACTGAAGAAGACATCTCAACTATTTTTTTTTGTAGCAAAAGGTAGAGTACACCCTCTAGCTCACTTTGTGCCAGGTGCTTGCCGGAACGTGACACGTTCGAGTGCTAAGTATTATTTTAAATCCTTTATATATGAGATGTCCTACAAACAACGTAGGGTAGACAAGAAAAGAAACATAGGGTATTATTGTCTATAAAAAACACGAACATCCCCGCTAAACCCGTAGTCATCGAATTACGCGTTATTTATGTTTGAGGTAGCTTCGCTAGTTCTTAGTAAATAAAACTCAATGTATCAAAGCTACTTTCAGCACATTTCACAATCATTGTTGCGAAACAGATGGGTGACGGAGCGCGGGCCGTGCTCGGCGACGTGCGGCGGCGGCGTGCGCGTCGTGCGCCCTCGCTGCGTGCGCGGACACCGCTGCGCGCCCGTCACCTACGAACCTTGCAACACGCACAGGTCAGCATAGCTTACAATCCCAATCCCTCTGCCAACCAATCCTTCCCTCCAATATGATCGAGAGGAGTGATGGCTGTTCCAGCAGTCAACTCGTGAATGGGTGCTGCTTGTAGGGACTGGTCCATTTGGAATCCTTTAGACACTCTTTGCAGATAACATCATTAGATTCATATCTCAATCGTAAGGCATCACACTGGAGCTAGATCGTAAACTATTTAATTGTAACCTAAACATTTTATCCACACACTATGATTGAAAAAAAAGAAAAGAGAAAAAAGAGACAGGGAAGTAAATAAAAAAGACAAGCCCGCTGAGTTTCTTCGCCGGATCTTCTTAGTGGAGACCGCGGTCAGATCGGGTGGTAGATTAGTAGTTAAATTAGATTTTAAAAAATGGTAATTGACCAATTCTAAGCGCCCCTGCAGAGCTTATATAAAATAAATTATTTGAGTTTAAGCCGTCAGTGCCCCGTGGTACTTGCGGAAGGTAGATCTCCATTCTGATTTCGGTCCGAACCTATTCACGCCTATAAAAATATAACGGCTACGACTCGCTTTTTCGAAAAAGCCTCCAATCATTCTAAACTTATAATCCTAGCCACCGCTGACTACACAACTGACTCCTTCCTTTAATCATTAGTTATCACCGTTCGCGACATATTCTCATCGACCCTCCCGATCCACTTATCTCCTACCTTTCGTATATAGATATCGCCAACAAAACCAGACACTGCCCTACGTACTGAATCCTAGCCTGCCAGCCAGTGCAGAACACCACAGCAAGACTTCTAGTATATGCCCTACCCCGTAGCGACGGTCCAAGGCAAGGCTGTTTATTTTTGAGGCGCCCTTGAGATATTTGCCCCCTTGCCGTTTCGGCTGAAGCGTAGTTGTTACAAGCTCATCCTCTTGCCTGATGAAGTAGTAAACCGTAGATATTTCTCACACACATATGTACACTATTTCAATTCGTATAAAACATTTTAGTACGGGCCAGCAATGTGCATTTTGTAGCGTTAGCGATTTACGCCACGCTTGGCGATTAAACCATTTCAAAAACGATACGTTCGCAAATTACGTCTGGAACAATCAGTCACGCGTGCTCGCTGCTCATCTATCATATAGTTTTATCTTTTCTATCATTTAGTGTACCGTTTAAAGAAAATACATTATATCAATTTCCACCTGACTAAGATTTCACTATCAAGTGCCAACCATTTCGCTATCAACCAAAAACAGTACGGGTTCCGTCTTAGCCCGTACAATTTTTAATTAAAGTATCAACAAAATTTGAATGTGGACAGTGTCTGCCCTCTCTGGCAGCATATAGACAAAGTACAAGCTTTTCGGTTAGCCAATTGTGGTGTATAGAGGAATACATTTGTAAGTTAAGAGTCATATTAGACAGACAACTGCCAGACTTGTAGGAGCACCTCCACTGAATCTTTCAGCTCGACAACTCTCGTTCTGAAAAGAAAATAAAAATTTGACGATTCCAAAAACATTTGAGCTTGGTTTTGTTATCATAAAAGCAGTTTATTCATCTGAACCTAAAACTATGTTAATGACTCCGTGTTCAATATAAAAACGAACCGCTAACTCAAATTTAAACATCCCATTAATTTGATTTTAACATTTCTCTAGTCGCTTTATCGATACCATAAATATATATAATAACCGCGGAAAACATGACATATGGTAATAAAATATTGCGGGCATAAGGCTGAATGATTAAAACCCGCGCTACACGTGTGGGCTCTTATTAAAAATTCACCAACAGTTCCGTGTTATGTAGATGTAGTGAGAGTAACTAAATTATTCTGTAACTAATAACCTACAAGGGAGTGGGCGGTGGTTTCAAATATTACTAAATTGTATCGTCCACCATACATACACAATATACGTGTTCAGGATCAGAGACTGAAATAGGTCAAAGTACATAACAATACGAAAAACTTTTAATATGACGACACTTATTGGAGATGAAAAAGAAATCGGTGAAACTTACTGTCTAAAAGTATTAACATATTGATATTTATTTTTATATATTTATTTGAGCACTCATTGTATACTATCGCCGGTTTTGGATGCCGTATACCTGTCCCACTAAGTTCATACTAGTATAAATCCAATGTTATCTAGCATCTGGAAAAAATCTACAATGCCTTTTTCAACAACATAATCTGTTCCTCTATATAAGGGTGTATAACTCGTATAAAGTTAAAGAGACAGGTATACAGCATCCAAAACCGGTAATAGTATCCAATAAATGCTACAAAAGCACGCATGGAATAAAAAATACCTCAATCACAAACATAGTGAAGTCTATACTCTAAGCATAGTAGTAATTTTAAAGTTCATTTCATATTATTTCAACCGTTTCTGAGTTCATAATGGTCAAGGACGGTAAAGTGCGACAAGGATCGTTTGGCCCCTGGATGACATTGACAGGGGGGCATTGGAGTGAAATTAGGGTTATCATTTATTAAATGTTCCTTCTTCCAGGAAAATACTTCAGCAGGTAGGTCCTCACGGTTACTCATTAAAAAAAGAACTTGAATACATTTCATAGCAAACGACAACTCTGCGCCTGTCATGTCATGAAGTGACATTTCATTTGATGAAAATGTTAGTACCGATTTTTGCCGCGGGCTAAACGATCCTTGTCGGACTGTACGGTAATATATAAATTCCAAATGTCTTTGAACATTTATTATTTACACACATGCATTATTTCACAGTTGCGATTTTAAATGGGGTCCGGGAGAGTGGGAGGAGTGCAGCGCGACCTGCGGAGAGGACGGCGTGCAAGAGAGGCAATTATTCTGTGTGCCAGTTAACGCCAGGTACGTTATTTTTATTTCATTTTGTAGGAAAAACGACGTATTTTATTACGTAATGAACTAATAATAGCAAAAATGGATATACATATATACCAATTGTTAAAAAAGGCACCTAATCTATATACGCTATATACTTCGTAACTTAAAAATCAGGTTTGAATACAAAAGCACTCAGGCATGTAAGACACGTTAAAGTTATAGCTTATATTCTTACAGTTTTGGGTAACAAATGTTGATTACCTTATTTTCTCCATTATCCAGTGCATCGACAAGAAGAGATCTAATAAGGACCAGCGTTAGCCCAGCTTTATGCACAACACCGCAGCCTGAAAGACAACAGCCCTGCAATCGGTTACCCTGTCCTGTTTACTGGCGGGAAATGCCGTGGACGCAAGTAAGTCAAAATTAACGAACACAGTAACACTCGGAATTCCAATAAAACAGTGAAGGTATGCAGATTTATCTATAGTCAGTCGGGAAAAGCTTGCTTCCACTCTTAAGCGAGAATGGAAGCCACATATTTTAACATACCAAATTATCAATGACGAATCGGAGTGCTCTGATCTGATTTAAAAACATTATCATAGCCGAATTAGTTTTCAGTTTTCGTGCAAACCTATGAAAGATGAAATATATCTAGCCCTAAAAAAATAGGTACTGAAGAGAACTTCAGAGCTTCAGTAAAGATGGTGTTTCCTGATAAATGACTAACGAATTCCGGCATTGTGCTTGTATAAGCCACGTTAACACGAACCTTTAAATCTAAAGCGAAACCAAGCGTAAACATGTAAAGATGGTCGTATATAAATGTAAATGAAGCCTTCATGAAAAAATCATGAAGCTGCGGCTGCCACTTTGTATAGGCGACGTACTCTACGGATCGTAACTTTGGAGTACTTTTCACATAAACTTCGTTAAAATACCTAATAGTGATGTGGACCGGTTCTATAAAAACTGGAGTATCACCGGTTAACGCATGTGCCGAGTTTATATCGGTATTTCATAAAAATACCGGAGCTTTTTTTTGAACGCATGCTTATTCTACAAATTTGTATATGAGGAAACCAGAACGAATGTAAGGATTCTGGTTAGTCACGATGTGCTGAAACAAGTGAATGAATTTGTATATCTTGGATGCGCCTTCAGTAAGGATGGGAAATACACCGCTGACATAGAGAGAAGAGTGAGTGCAGGGAACAGGGTGAATGGTGCGATGGGAAAGCTACTTGGAAGCCGGCACTTAAGCCAATTGGCGCAGCTGGCCATACATAACGGAGTTCTTGACCCAACGCTGTTATATGGTAGCGAGAGCTGGGTATGTAAGAAGGAGAATGAAAGTAGGATACATGCGAGCTATGCGGAAGATGTGCAGAGTGAAGCTGACCGAACGCATTAGCAACAGCGTAGTGATAAAGCAAGTAGGTATGAAAGATAGTATCGGTGTAAAGATGAGAAAGGTCATGCTCCGTTGGTTCGAGCATATAGAAAGCCAGCCAGCTGAAAGAATGACAAAACAGATATACAATGTGAAAGTGGAAGGATGCAGGTACCAGGGAAAGGTACTAGGGAAGACCTAGACTATCTTACGACGACCAAATAAACCGAATCTTATCTGAAGGAAAAGTCAAAAGTCTCCGTAAGCGGCGAGCGTGTATGCGACGAACTATGAGAGTGGAGGAAGCCAGAGAGGTATGTAAGAAAAGAACCTGTTGGAACCTCTGCCTACCCCGCAAGGGATCTGGCGTGGTGATATAGATAGATAGGAACTCCTGACAATCAAACCTAGCTATTTTCCAGCTTTCGCCCAGTGCCGTTTCTTAAGTCGTGAAGATAGATAATGAGGTAGGTGTACCATCATGAATTGGTATAAGTTGATTATTTTGGTCACGTCTTAATAAAATTTCTTAAAAAAATTAAATCCCTTCTTAATCTGTTTTTCTCCGGAGATTCTCCGGTTATTGTTGTAAATTCTCTGAAAATCATCGAAGATTTTGCCTCCGATACACATCACTAAAATCTAATGTTCACCGCAGTCAGTTCCAAAGGTTCTGATGTTATAAAGTTATCTACTAAACAGCGGCCATTCAATTTAGTGTGTACTCACCGGAGCTAAAAGGCTCGCCACAGTCTTTAGTGGTGTGACCTAGTTTGCTGGACCTTTAATGTATACTGTAACATATTTTCTGCGTGAAACTGTTACTTATCCAGTTAAAACCTCAAATTAATTATGCCACTTTCACCCAAAGTACTTATGTAAAAAATAAAATGTTCCTGAAATTGATTTGTAAGTAACTTAACTACTGTACGTAACTTAACTTCTAACTGAAGAAATTTCGAAAAAAAATACAATATACAAAAATCGAACTCTACCTTACACCTTTTTTGTTTGTAAAAAGGTGGTAACAGCGCTAGAATTGAATCACTACGCTAATTTATTGAGCGTGGAATGAGCCAACACTTGTGGGTGGGCCATTATTATACCTACCCCGCAAAGGATCTGGCGTGATGATATAGATGGATAGATTATTTTGAGTATTACCTAACCGCTAATTATCATCATCATCATCATCTCAGCCTATACTTGTCCACTGCTGAACATAGGCCTCCCCAATCGCTTTCCAGCGTAACCGGTCCGATGCCACCTGCATCCAACGACTTCCTGCGATTTTCACAAGATCGTCGGTCCATCTGGCAGGTGGTCGTCCCACGCTGCGCTTGCCAATACGTGGTCTCCATTCTAGAATCTTTCTGCCCCAACGCCCGTCCGATCTTCGCGCTAATATGGAACCAATATTAATGTATCGTCTCACTGTTACAGACAAATTTTAAATGTAGTATGTATGTTGTATACTTTTCTATGATAGGTAAAAAAGATAGCTAAGAAAGATTTTTGAAACTCGATCGGTTACAAAAGTTTCAGGCCCCAAGGTGCATTCCGCAATCTCTTAAACATAGCTATTATAATCTTAGTTAGAGAGAGATGTAGATATATGCAGATTATAGCTCTGTCTACTACTTATAGACGGCAAAGTAGGGTTAACACAATTTTACAGTGACACCAAGACACGCGGGCTGAGCCGTAGAGGAAACTAGTTTAATATAAAAATAATATCAAGAACAAATGTGAATTGAATCGGATGGCTATGTAAGCGACTCGGATCGCCAACAGCTGTGGAGGCTGCGGAAGACCGCAACTTGCGGTCGGAGCCCAGCAACGTCCATTACTCTGTCATTTCATGGTTACAGCGTTTAATCGCAGTTTGCGACAATATAGTCTCATTATTTTTCTCTATCCTACTAATATTATAAATATGAAAGTTTGTATGTACGGATTTGGATGATATTCGGCACCTAGATAGTGTATTACCTGGAATAATAAATAGGATATTTTTTATCCCGGAAAAATGTTAAGTTCCGGTCTACAGTCCACGCGGGCAGAAACTAGTCCTGAATAAATGTGTGTGTGTGCTGTTTCAGATTGAATGTTTATGTATAATGATAGAACACTTATATTAACCTGTCATAGTAACTTCGAAGTCGTAAATACTTCCGCTATGTTTTTTGGGAAAATAAAGTTTAGGTCTGTTGACAAAATTGGATGTTATAATACGTTTTAAATCAACTAGTTTCTACAATTCTATATGAAAAGCTGTTCTGTTAAGTGTTAAAAATCGTCACGGTTTTAAATATATAAAAGTAATCTTCATCACGTCTAATCTAAGCGGGGGTGGCGATGGACTGTGCACAGCCTCATATCGCCGACACTGCACAAACCGAGAATTTTTGAATAGAAAAAGAGCACACTTTGTCCGACCTAAGAATCGAAAGTACCTCGCGACCTCACCACTCGCGCATTTCGACACTGGCGCTACGAGGATGTTTTTAATATCTATCTATCTAAGCAGAGAGCACAGCATTCCAACAGGATTTTTCCTTGCGAACTCAGCCAGAGTTCGCACGAAGGTTCCTCCACTTTTATAGTACGTCATTTTTGAACATAGTTACTCAAATGTTCCTTCCGTCATAGATGTTATAATAAGTTACCCATCCTAATAGTTAACAAAATTGGATGATATAATACGTTCGTTCGTTACGTAATATTTTGTAACCCGAGATGGGAAAAATGTAATCAGATTAATGATTACAATTACAATTGCATTTTGTAATATTTAATCATGATTTAAGATTAAAAGTGTAATCGTAAACGTTGACGTATACAAAATGTAATTGTAATCATTAATACACCATGCCTATATTCCTCAAGCGAGGGCGGTTAATCATTAATCTGATTACATTTTGCCCATCTCTGTTTGTAACTGTCATAGTGTTCGACGACGTGTGGGCGAGGCGTGTCTCGTCGGCCGCTGATCTGCCCAGCGGCCGACGAGCGGCTGTGCGGGCCCAAGCCGCGCGAGCGCCACCGCCGCTGCCGGCTGCGCCGCTGCGGCGGCCGCCGCCCGCCACCCGCCTGCCCGCCCGCAGACACCGCCCAGTATTGCGAACTCTTCGACACAGACCAGCTCAGGCGGCACTGCGTCATACCAGAATTTAGAAAATATTGTTGCAACACGTGCCGAGACATCAACAGTGTGTATAACAGAGGTAACGGCTAGGGGAAGTGAATCATTTCTGTAGTAGGTCGCTGCGCCTGCTAGAAACACTGCGAGCTTTATTTAAAGTGTGTTTGGGAATAAACGTCACCTTTTGAACAAAGTCAAACAAGCTTCTCTACAAGATTCTGCGTTCTTTCACAAACGACTTTGAATTTGAGGAACTTGGCTTAGGAGTTACAGTGGTAGTAATGTGGTGGGGTTTGTCCAAAAAATGCTATACTATATGTGTAGATACAATTATGTATTTCAATAAATGTTGGATCGAAATCACTGAATAAATTCTATTTTTCGTTTTATTGTATTGCGCGACTTGAAAGTTTTTTTCTTATGGCTTTTACCATAACATTCTAATTTTAATATTCTACAAGCTGATTGGAGAAGACAGTATTCAATAGGAAAATTTTGTGCTATACCAAGTTTTGAGTAATTTTCATCAGATTTCTGACTAAGAACAATCGTCAAATAGCGGATTTTATCGTTGTTGGCTAGACTGGAGACAATGGCGGATCCCTCAACTAGTAATAAAATTGTCTCTTCATATTAAACCAGTTATGGATGTCTATTTCATATAGAACGTCGGAAATTCGTGTAACCAGTATTTTGTACGTCTGTTGTTTTTTTTTTTAATATTTATAAGTATTTAGATTTAAGGATTAATAATAATATCATAATTTGTAATATTGCGGAACAAAGTGCCATACTGTATTGTACACTCTTCCACGTAATAAATGTGCTATTCTTATAGAAGTATATGACTTTTTTTTATTTATTTTATATTTCAGTAACAAACTCGGTGGTGAAATATATTCTTTCATCCAGGTTTAAGAGAAGGCGGAAGCATAGTATCATGGGCTGACTTTTTTATTTTTATAGCACTTAGCAAAGTGCAAGCTATCGTATATAGCCGTACAAGGATATTTTAGCCCGCGGCTAATATCAGAACTAACGCTGTCATCAAGTGAAATAGCACTTTAGGACAGTCGCAGAGTTGCTGTTTGCTATGGAATTTACCCTAATTGTTTTTTTAATTAATTACTCTGCGGTCCTGTTGAAATATTTACCTGAAACTAGGAAACTTTACCAAATGATTAACCGAATTCCACACCAACGTCCCCCGTCAATGTCATCCACAAGCCAAAAGATCCTTGTGGCACTACATATCTGTTCTAATCGTCAAAATGGCGGGATCGTAATTTATGTCGAATTTCTTTTCATTTATTCTGACATGACCATTTGCAGTATGTAGGACTACCTACATTAACTATAAGACCTTTAAAATCTTTTCATTGAGATCGAGCTTCATCATTCTAAATTACTTCTCGGTGTCTATTACTGTCCTTCGTCAAGTATAGACTATTTTTCTTCTTTTGAAAATTTGTAAGAAAATTTGGTTCCTACTTACAGTCATAGCATTATTATGGGTGATTTTAACACATGTCCGCTCAAAAATAACTCCCGCTCTTCTCATCTCCACTCAGTTCTTGGCTCCTGTAACCTATCCGCGCTTCCGCTTCAGGCCACCCATCATTTCCCGAACTCAACTCCGTCACTTCTTGATCTTATCTTTGATTCTTCAACTGAACACGTTTCTAAGCATGGGCAGTGCTCAGCTGACGCATTTTCTTACCACGATTTAGTTTTCCTATCCTATAAAGTCCAGCCACCAAAGGCTAAAACTAAAATTCTTATGCAGGGCAATTTTAGTGACATTAACCTTAAGATGCTTCCTGAAGATGCTGCCAACATTGACTGGGATTCTTTGTTTATGTCGGATTCACTGGATGATAAAGTTAATATTTTCACATCCACGTTAATACGGTTATTCGATGTCCATGCGCCTATTCGCTCTATTATATGATATCAAGTTGTTAATGAGCAAAAAAGTGGCAACTAAATCCAAATTCAAAGCTAGAACCACTGATTCCAATTGGAATAAATATGTTGCCATTAGAAATCATTGCAATAAGGTGTGTAGGGATGCTCAACGGTAACATATTCACACTTCTATACAAAACGGAAATCCAGCAAAAGTCTGGAAATTTCTTAAATCAATGGGTGTGGGCAAGTCGCGCCAAAACAACATTTCTAAAGACTTAGATATTAATCTCCTAAATCAACATTTCTCTGTTTCGTCTCACATGGATAAGACATTAAAATCAAATACTCTTAATTATCTTTTATCCATACCGGCGCCCGATTATTCTCCATTTGTTTTTAGTCAATTCCCTGCTTGTGATGTTAAAAAGAGCATAAAATCGATTACATCGAATGCAGTCGACAGTGACTGTATCAGCCGTAATATTATCCTACCTATCCTTGATGAAATCCTTCCTGTCATTTGCCATATCTGTAACCATTCCACATCCAGCGGCCACTTTCCATCTTTTTGGAAAGAAGCCCAAATAACGCCTCTCCCGAAAAAATGCAATCCCACGTCCTTCTCTGAATATCGTCCCATATCTATATTACCTTTTCTATCAAAGGTTCTAGAGCGCCTCGTCCACGATCAGCTGAGTCAATTCCATAATAAAAATTCCCTTCTTAATCCTTTCCCGTCTGGCTTCTGTCCTGGTCACAGTACCGTAACTGCGTTGGTGAATATTAGTGATCATATAAGGTCAGGAATGGAAACTAGTAATTAAACTATACTTGCACTGCTTGACTATAGCAATGCTTTTAATACTGTGGACTTTGATGTTCTACTTGGGATTCTTCGCTCTATTAACATATCCCCAACAGCGATTGACTGGTTTCGTAACTACCTGTTTGGGCGCCGGCTACGTGTTCGCATTGAAGAAAACTACTCTTCTTGGTGCAACACTAATGCCGGTGTTCCACAGGGTGGCGTTCTCTCTCACTCTCCTTTACTCTTCGCTGTTTTTATTAACTCTATTCCCAACCAACTATAATCTTCATACCATCTTTATGCTGACGATCTGCAAATCTACACTCAAGCTCCGTTAGTCAGGTTGCCGGAAGCTGGTTAAGACTATTAATGATGATCTATCCAAAATAAATACTTGGAGTAAGGTATTTGGTCTCAAAGTCAACCCAACACAGGTTGTTATTATTGGTAGCTCTAGAATGACTTCCCGGATTGATTGGTCACAATTACCCCAAATTAAGTTTGACGATATTACCATACCAATGAGCAAAATTGTTAAAAATTTGGGGATTTATATTGACAGAAATCTCACTTGGGGCCCGCAACTTCAAGAAGTTAGTCGCAAAGTTTTTGCTTCTGCAGGGTCCTTGAGAAGACTGCGCAATTTTCTCCCTACTGCCACTAAAATTGCTCTCGCACATTCCCTTCTACTCCCTATAATCGACTATGCAGACGCCAGCTATCTTGATCTCACAGAGAACCAATATAACAAGCTTGAGCGATTTTAAAATTTTTGCAATAGATTCATATTTGGCCTTCTCAAATATGATCACATTTCTGAATTTCGTTTAAGACTCAAGTGATTACCAATTCGCCTTCGCCGGAATGCTCACATATTATCTCTTCTTTATAATATCTTATTTAATCCAACATCTCCCACTTACCTCAAAGAACGATTTGAATTCCTTCACGACACACATTCAAGGTTTCTAAGGTAATCGGAGAACCTAAGGCTGAAAACACCAATGCATTCTACCAACTACTTCGATAAATCCTTGTCTAATCAAGCCGTTCGCTTTTGGAATGCATTGCCTGTAACAGTCAGTCGTGCACAGTCGTTGGCGTCCTTTAAAAAGATGGTTCACCACCACTTTCTTCATTTATAAACTCTCTGTATTGTGTGTAAGGTATATTTATATATTTGCATAGTATTATATGTGTATATATGTATGTATATAATGTTGTATTATAACTATGATATGTATGTAAGTAAAATGATGACAGTATGTTTTATTGAGGTTTATAGTGTACGCCACCATAACTGTCCTATTCCGTATGTTGCTTCTTCCAATACATTGGTTGTCTGGAAGAAATTGTTTTTAGCAATGAGACCGCCAATTGTACCTATTTTTTTTTAGTATGTAATTAATTGTAAATATCACTGGTGTACAATAAAGAGTACTCTATCTATCTATCTATCAAAGTTTAGATTTACCTATAACGACAGTATCTTACCTTCAAATATGTATGTAATCTCCCCACCTACCTACACAAGATCACACAAGAAGCTATGTAATTATAGGTAAGTATAATTATTATAAAATAACTCGGCTTTAAGGATGCGAAGATTTTGATTTTTTTTTATTATTTACTTTCAAATTTTGAATCTTAAAACAACAATCCCATTCCGTTGTTACGAGAACCGGCTCCTAGGAACTTATAACACCTGATCACAAAGTTGGGCGTTTGGCTCCGTTAAGCACAAGCAAGCCTTTCGCGATACTACCCAACTTTGGAGAATATTTAACTTTAGTAGAAATTGGGGCATTGCATTCCAGCAATGAATATTACACTTTAAAGGCCGCCCATTAAATGCAAAATTTAAATGACGGCATAATATCTAAAGTTATTTTAATAACAGCAACATTGTGCAGAATTGAACTTTCAGGAAATTGCTATAGTTTGAGTCATCGGAATTAAAGAGGATTATTTCTGTTTCAATATACCTAACAATAGGAACTCTTTGGGTTTTGGAAAACATATCCATGTGCATTGATGTACCACTAAATGTCCAAAATCAAATCCAAAATCCAATCCCACATCCCATGTGACATAAATATACACTTGTAAACATTACGTTGTAGTGATTTTTTCGATATTAATACGAACCCATTGATTTAATTAATCAAAATTTATGATTTATGACTGCCGCTTTCTACAAGTGAAGAAGCTTTTTTAAGGAAAATAAAATAATATGTTAATCAACGCTAAGCCTTAATTTTATATAAGTATACATAAAACAAATTATAAAAATAAAATTTTAAAGCAACTTTATGTAGCCAGGTAATCGAATCAAAATTAAATGTGTACCTACACAAAGTTTCGTGTCTGCGTTGTTGACCGTTGAGGAGTTCCTTTATCGGGAGCCAATCTTGGGTGTAGTATCAAGTCATAGTCACCATAAAAATGCATTGTCATCACAACTAAACAAAAATTTTAAATTTCAAAAGTTGTAGGATAAGTGGCAGTGATCCTAACTCAGCTTGCGACATTTGATCTAAAACAAACAATGAAACACTCGTAAAAATAACAAAATCATGTTCCCTCTCATAAAATCTACTTTCCAACTTTCCATTGACATTCACCTGGTAGAAAATGCAAATTAATTAAACATTCTGAATAGAGTACTATTCATTTGATTAAATAGTCTCGATTACAAATCCAAGGACTATTGACATTACGTGATATTCATCGAAACACGTGGATCTAGTTGTTTGAATGAATTTACCTAACGATGGACACGTGTTCATTATGACGTTTCGTTATACTCACCGGCTATGCTTAATTCTATATTTACACTCAGGTGTAATAACAGTCCATACTGTTCAAAAAAAATAGATCCTACTAATGCGAATAGCAAAAAAAAAATTACAATATTAATCAGGCAGATAATTAGGTACAGATATAAACTTTTTAAGTGTTTTGTCAATTTATTACTTGAAAATAACTTTAATCGTAATCCCAAATCAATCGAATATAATCGTATGGTTGATTTTAAGATCGGATTACCACAATTTATAAAATTAATAAGAACATATACTATAAAGTTGCCATAAATAAGGATTTTTAGCAAATTGATTTATCAAAAATAACGCATTTCGGTTGAGAACCGTTCGAACGTTCTGTATATTCTGATGAATTGTGGCCTATGACAGTTCCACAATATATTACTTTTATCTACAACTTTCATTCAGAGATTTCTGCGCCGAAACTTCTATCCTAACGCCAATTATTGTGATTCTATACTAACTATTCGGTACATACCTAATATCGTTTTTAATATAGAAATGTATCGCAGAAATTGAATCAGAGTAGCCCAAGATCGTACTTCGTTTCTACGTACTGCACGAATCATGAAAGAGATGAGAGTCATGTTTTATAACACTCAAACCATCTACTCGTCCAAACACGTCCTCCATCAATGTCAAACTTTCAAAAAATAGTTCTCCTTGTGAAACTATTAACCTTCATTAGCCGATTTTGATTATAACTTTGTTAACGATACCGCAGATATATTAAGTTTATTATTAGTTGAGTGCTTGCAAACGTAACGTATGAAACATGAGGACAAATAGTGGTTAGAAGTTGTCAAAAGATTCGGATTTATATGGGTTGTGAGAACTCTAGGTCTCTAGGCCCAGAGGCAAACTGTGCCACAATAATAAATATACACAGGCTTACTTGCCACAAATCATTCTGTAGCTCTTAAAAAGTGTGATAACTGGGATTGTGTGCATCATAGACTTATATGCGTATCCGTAATCAGCGAAACGAATTATATATCTATCAATCTATCTATACTATAACCTCACGCCAGATCCCTTGCGGGGTAGGCAGAGAGTACAGAGTTCCAACAGGTTCTTTCCTTACATACCTCTCTGGCTTCCTCGACTCTCATAGTTCGTCTCATACACGCTCGCCGGTTACGGAGACTCTTGACTTTTCCATCAGATAAGACTCGGTTTATTTGGTCGTGGTAAGATAGTCTAGGTCTTCCCCGGTACCTGCATCCTTCCACTTTCACATTGTATATCTGTTTTGTCATTCTTTCCTCTGGCATTCTTTCTATATGCCCGAACCAACGGAGCATGCCCTTTCTCATCTTTACACGAATTATATATTTTCTTCTTATTCGGTTTTACGCACAAAACGCCTCTTGCTGAATACTGTGGTTTTACGTATCGATTAACGCAGATACCTATATAGGATCTTCCAATTATTAATTGTCAAAGCCATTCTAGCGACAGATTTACGATGCCATTTTGTATTCCAAGCGTAAAGAGACTACAACACTAACGACCTGTGCCCTGTAGAATAAATAGAAGCTTTTTTTCCGCATTCACGGAGCTAGTTTTGTTTTTTTAATAAAAAAATGACGTTTCTCGACAAAGACTCACTCTTCTATGTACAAAAAATGCAAGTCACCGTAGATATATGCTTCATTTTTTATTCTCTATATGCAGCACTACACTTAGTACAAAATATATATTTTGTACTCTATTTTGAATGCAAGTGAATTATGTATTCTACTTTTAAAAGCGGTCTGTATTTTAAAACAATATAACTACTTAAGTAGATAGGTACAACAGTTAACTTTTGCATCGAATCTTAAACATCAATGCAATAGATTCCGAGTTTTGACATACTTAAATTGACACCTCACTTGATGGTGATTTGACAATATAGACCACAGTAACCTGTATTCGTAGTGTGTTTAACACTAATGTTTCTCATAATTATGACTATCATAATTTACATAACAGTCCCGTTCATATCTCTTTTGCAAGATAAGTAAATTTACTTAAAAAAGAACTATGTACGTAGGTAGGTACCTGCTATGGAGTCGGGTGACGCGGCCAGGTACCCTCGGGGCCTAGAGATCAATACGGCGGGCAGCCACCGTCGACGCTAAAAGGTCCACCCGACCCGTTTTCGATGATCAATACACCTTTCATCAATCAAATGAAATGTAACATACTTCTTGGAAGTCATGGTGTAGGTACTTTAATTATTAAAATAGATAGATATAATTATTAATTGTATACTTCTATTATTGCAATTAATGCTTCCTATCTATATCAACCTGAAAGAACCTGTTGGAACTCTGTACTCTCTGCCTACCCCGCAAGGGATCTGGCGTGAGGTTATAGATAGATAGATAGATAGATCTATATCATCATGGCGGTAGGCAGAGAGTGCTGAGTTCCAACTAATTCCTTACTAACCGACCTCTCTGGCTTCCTCCACTCTCACAGTCTGATAAACGCTCGCCGGTTACGGAGATTCTTGACTCTTGACTGTGATATTTCTTTGTATCACGTGGACAAGTGATTTTATTTATTTAAGACAACTAATTCATTTGATACCAGTTAATTATGCTGCAGGTGTGTATGTAGTCATTCCATAAAGATAAAAAGAAACTCACTAGTGCAGCCTAAAACATACCTAAAAAATAGATGTTCCTGTTGATTGACGGACGATTTAGCGCAGTGGTTAAGAGCTTAAGCCGCTCCGCCCACTGTGTCTAATAGTCGCGGGTTCGATTCCCGCACGGGACAAATCTTTGTGTGATCCACAATTATTTGTTTCGGTCTGGGTATTTGTGTTTGTGTTTTGTGTTGTGTACATGTTTGTAAAGTGTGGGGCTACGTAATTAAAAAAAAAGAGACGAATCCTGTATTTATTAACTTAATAATAGATTTGCAATAAATTTTGACATTTATCTTATATGGAAAAACTGTCAGAATACTACTGGCAGTAAGTTAATCTTAAATAGAGGCATCCGCCGGCCATAAGTACATTATTAACTTAAACCTTTAACATTTCAAACCCGTTCAATTCCACTTTCTGAACTTCAATAAAAGTAACAAACAATCAGATTAAATCGTGTCTATACAAGTACTAGATGTCTATAATCTCAGTGTTTCCAGCAGAAATGAGAAAACTGAAAGCCTTTTGTCCTGGACACAACTTGCTAAAGTACCTATCGATGTTAAAAACAACAGCGAGTTAGAGAAACAATCATTGTTTCGTGTCCTATCTTTATTTATGATGGTTGCTTTAATATTACGATTTAAAAACACGAATGCAATAACTTTTCATTAGAAGACGTTATACCAATGTTGTATATCAGTGTGTAGTTCGTCAACAGTGAAAATCTAGGCTTCGTTAAAATAAGACGTTTCCAGATGACTTCATATTCCATATATATTATTTGTTATTGAAAATTTTTACCTTATAAGTGTATTTTTTTTTTATTGTTTTTTTTCATTTCAACATAATGCGGCATGCGGCAGGTTGTTAAGATTTGCAAGATTGGCAAGATTTTTTACATTTAGAAATCTGTAACAATTAGTCAATCAAAATAATACTGATTGTTATTTACTTGTAATAATTTGGACACTCTAAGCACATACATTTTTAAATATCGTGAGCAAGTTTCAACACTCCTGATGGAGCTACTAGTGTTGTGTAGTCATTACTTCAATTCTATAATATGAAATAGTTTAGATTTACCTACTACTTTCTATAAGATCGTCACATAATTTAATCAAACTTTATACAAGAACCCACACATTTTAAAAATTAAATACATGGAATACTTACAAAGAATTTTCTTTAAACGTACGTCGAGAAAAGAAAATAAAAAAATATTACAATTCAATTTATACTTTTCTTACAGTTTACTTCGTAAAACCAAGCTCAATTGATATATTTTCATACAAAGCCGTGTAAACATTCAACAAATGAAGCTATTTTACTTACGAACGGTTATTTTCAGTAAGTTCGTATTTTTGCTTTTCGTGGCAGATGAATATATATTTTAGTTTTCGTTTACCTGACTCGAATATTTTGTCTCTTCTTCTTCTTCTGGTGCCTCTCCAACTAGTGAAGGTTGGCTATCAATTTTTGGAAATCGGCCTTATCCTGTGCGGCACGAAAGAGCTGTACTGCGCTAGCAATTCCCGTCCGTTCCCGGATGTTTCGGAGCCACGACTTTTTTCTGCGGCCCACACGCCTTTTACCGGCAACTTTGCCCATCATAATGACCTGTAAAAGATGATATCTATCGTGCCTAAGCACGTGGCCGAGGTATGCAGTTTTTCGTCTTTTTATGAGGGTCATAAGTTTCCGTTCTTGATTGACTTGTCGCAGAACTTCTTGGTGAGTTTTTGAGTTCAACTTATTCTCAGCATTCGCCTGTAAGTCCACATTTCGAATGCTTCAATACGTTTCCCGAGGTTTTCCTTGATAGACCACGACTCACATCCGTATTGAATTATGGGCCAGATGTAACAGTGAAGAATAAGGGTACGCAAATTGATGTTTAAACTCCTGTTGCAAAGTACAATTCGCATAGTATTGAAGGCTGTTCGGGCAATTTCTATGCGGCTCTTGATCTCTAGATCACTGTCCCATTGTTCTGTTAGCCATGTGCCTAGATACTTGTATTTACGTACTCGTTCCACCATCTGCCCAGAAACCCTGATGTCGAAGTTAGTGTCGGAGTTTCTGGAGATCACCATGAGCTTAGTTTTCTTAACATTCATCCTCAGCCCGGCTCTCTCGCTGTACTGATTCACTCTATCGACTATTATTTGGAGATCTGCAGCAGATGACGCTATCAGGACGGTATCATCAGCGTATCGAATATTGTTATTGATACAGCCATTGATTTTGATACCACAGTCAAGGTCCTCTAGTGCTTCAGTCATTATTGTCTCTGAGTATAAGTTGAACAGAGTAGGTGACAAAATGCAACCCTGTCGAACTCCTCTCTTTATCTCAACTTCCTGAGGTCACTCTCCGTCAACTCGAATAGTCGCCCGTTGTTTCCAGTACAGATTTTGAACAATGCGGATATCTTTGCTGTCTAACCCGATTGTGCTTAGAATTTGAATAAGTCGGTCATGGAGAACCCTATCAAACGCTTTTTCGTAGTCTATAAAACAGAGGAATATGTCCTGTTGCATATCTCTGCACTTTTGTATCAAAACTTGTACCGCAAACAAAGCCTCTCTCGTTCCAACTCCGGACCGGAATCCAAATTGATTTTCTCCGAGCTGTGCGTCACATTTTCCTCGGATTCGCTCGTGTATGACTGTAAGGAAGAGCTTCAGAACTTGACTCATCAAACTTATAGTTCGGTATTCTTCACACTTCTTAGCGTTTCTCTTTTTTGGAAGAGTAATAAAGGTCGATGTAAGCCAGTCTTCTGGTATTTGTCCAGTGTCATATATATGGTTAAAACATTGCACAATGATGTCGATATGCTCTTCGATCATCAAGTTAAGCACCTCAATCCGAATTTTGTCTGGACCTTCTGATCTTCCCGTCTTAGCTCTTTGTAACGCTTTCCAAACTTCGCTTTTCAAAATACTAGGACCATTCATATCTGTAGCGCTTAAGGGACTGGTAAATGTTCGGGAGCCATCTGCAAACACGTTTTTAATATAGAGTTCCCACACTTCCTTTTTTCTTTCAGGATCAAGAATCGGTAAATTGTTTTCATCCACTAATTGGTAGATGGGGCGTTTAGGACCAACCATAGCTTTTATTTCTTTATGCATGTTGAAAGAGTCATGTTTCTTGTGCAGACTTTCCATATATTCACACTTTCTTTGGTACCAAGAGTCACGAGAAAATCTTACCTCTCGTCGTATCTCCTTGTCTAGGTTGTTATATTGAGACCGATCTTTATGCTTGTAGGATCGTCTTTCTTCCATAAGTTGGTATATTCTAGTTGTCATCCAAGCCTGTTTTAGTGTCCATTTATCTGGTTTCAAGTACTTTGCATTAATGTCCTGAACCTTATTCCTGAGATGTCGCCATGTATCTTCAATAGAAACAATAGGATCTAGCTTTTGAGTCGTAGCACATTTGTTGATATCATCCGACACTGTCGATCTGATATTCGGATCGTACAATTTCCTAATATCGACTTCTGACTGTCGCTTTTTCCTAATTCTCTTAAGGGTACATGCAAGTTCCACAACAACTGGGTTGTGGTCCGATCTAATATCAGCCCGTGGATACGTCTTGACACTTTTGATACAATTTTTATAACGAGTATTTATCATTACATAATCTATTTGATTCCGCATTATGCTTTTGGAAGTATGCCTAGGAGAAGTCCAAGTGTACAGTCTTCTCAGAGGTTGTCGAAAGAAAGTGTTCATTATGACTAAGTCTTTCTCTTGGCAGAATTGGACCAATATGTCACCCCTGTCATTCCTTTCTCCCAGACCGAACTTTCCCACAGTTCCTTGAACTTCTCGCTCACCCACCTTCGCATTTATATCCCCCATGACTATATTGATCTCATGCCCTTTTGTTAAATTAAACAGGTCTTCTGCTTCTTTGTAGAAGTTTTCTACTTCCTGATCCGATCCATCTGTAGTAGGGGCTTACAGTTGCACTAAGTTGAGGTTTCGTGGTTTGGTCTGTATCTGTAGCAACATTGCACGGTTGGATTGAGGCACGAAATTAACTGAAGTGCCCACAACTTTCGTGTTAATAATGACTCCAACGCCGTACATGTTAGAAGTCTCCTCGGACCCCGAATAAAACATTACATAATGTTCATCTACTGCATGTCGACCACTCCCTTTCCATCTCACATCACTTAATCCAAGGACATCAATACGCAGTCGGCTCATTTCTTTCGTTACATTATGCACTTTTTCTGGCCTTTTCATGCTTCTGACATTCCAGGTTCCAATTCTAAGACTTTGTGGTTTCCGCCCCGGGATTCTTCGCACCCCTGCCCCATTGAAGGGGCGCCGGGAACTCGGGGCCTTTATTATTTTGGACTTTTCCATTAATTGATTACTAGGGATAATAGTAGCAGTGGTTTCCCGTTGCCTTCTGCTCCAGACATTTTAGTAGATATTTAGACTACAGGGCCGCTGTAGCCTCTTTGAACGGTTTCCCAGTCAAAGATTGGATATACCGCCAATGACTCGGTCGCCAGAGCCTCGTCGGTTTTCTAGCAGGGAGCACCACGAGCAGGTGAGGTTGACAGTTGGGTCGGATAAGCTGTTGGTTACCGTTCTCCCCTTACTCCCCCATTTTGTCTCTAGTTAGGATTATATCCATCTTAGGTATAACAGTTCTTGAAGGAACACCTCCCAAAAATATAGGAATCATTTAAATATAGGTATCATTATCTGGTTGTTGCAAAATTTGTAAAAAGGTTTTGTACTACCTATTATCACTAAAGTACATACCATTATAACACTTAAACCTACCTTTTGAAGAAAATCAAATGAAATACATCTTCATTATCGTAAATTCGCAATACAATACATTACAATATATGGAAGTACATATTTTATGAACGAATATACACTTACATCGGGTTTAAACAAACCGTTGTTATTAAGACCACACTAAATATAGTTTAGGTAGGTACATAAGTAATCTCTTTACTTAAGAGGCCACACTTCGGGAATAACTTACGTGATTAACTGCCAAGTGGACGGTTCCTTTCTTTGTAATTAGTTCCAGCCTCAGTACGGGAATAAACTTCTATTATTAGTTGATTCAATTAATAGTTACTGCTTTAAGATAAGTATTATGGCATTTTTAGGCTAGACTTTATTATACTAAGGAAATTATTTTTTTATTAGGTTAGGTTAGACTAGTCAAAGTCTGTGGGCTCCGAGCAAAGTTTATTTAATGAAAACAATGCCTTTGTCATTGATCACAATGCCCTTTTGTATTTATTTTTTACGATTATCCTAACTTCTGACTACCAATTGGAGCGTGAATAGATATGTTAAAGGATCGTTTGCTTTAGTCTTCCTGAGAAAGACTTTTATTAATGTCGTATGTGTCTATATTAAGCCAGACCCCTGCGGGAACAATCTTTAGTGACACTATAGTGTATATTATAGTTAATATTTTTGTTAGTACCTTTATAAATTGATTTATGTAACAGTATCGACTTTTTGCCGTTAAAATTTTGTAAAATGAAGGCCCAGGACTGTATATGCTCTAAGCAAAACTCCCTCATATCTACGTATAAAATTGTGACACGCATTTTACCCAAATTACAGGTGAAAAAAGTATTGGGTCATCATTAAGAAGTTTCCAACCGCGGCAAGAGGAAATCTACTAAACTGGGTGAAGTACGCGTGACAGTAAGGGCGGTAGAGTCATGTCAAACGTTATTTTATAGACTGGAGTCGTGTGACCGGCGATCGGGTAACATCATTAGGGACCCTCGTCAAGTTGCGCACGTGCTCGGGGGTGACAGAGGGTAAAATATCTAAGCGAAGCGACAGCGGCAGCGGGAAAATGGAAAACCAACGAAATAAACATGAAAAAAACTGTATAAATTTAAGATGTAGCTCCTAGTGGTACTATATTTTTTAACTTCCATAGCCTATCACAAATGTAAAAGCAAATCTGTTTGACTATCACCTTTTTGTTCCTAGCCCGGCAAACTCCTACATAAAGTAGGAAAAAAATTAACACAAACGAAGTCGCAGGTAACAGCTAGTACTACAAATTACATTAAAGTATCAGATCAATTCAGTATCACCTACTCTACGAAGTAAAAAACAGATATTGAATTGTCTTCTTGTTCCATTCATTTTCCCCACGAAACTTTCCTTTAGGTCCGCCTTGTCATATTAATTTACTATCAATAAGCTGTCTAGTATCGTTAGTACATAAAATATTTAAGGTTCTCTCAGAATTTTCGGTAAAAGCCCCGCCTCGTCAACAAATAAAAGACTTGATTGTTTTTCGATAGAGTCGAACTGAAGAGGTAGACAAATTGATTTAGTTTCGAATAAGCTGTATTTTTAAAACGCGAAGCGCTTCTGCATGTTTTGTTTCTAGGTTCAACAGTGTAGTGATTGAATGGACAATTTGCAAGAAACAAATCGTTGAAATAGTCCATTACGCAAATACACTGAGTCAGTCTAATAAAACGTGTATTTACTTGTTAATGCATTTACACGTATCTAAGCGTAGATCAGTATTAGTATTATCGTACTTATTAACAACAGTTTCGTCTGTTTATGATTGTATTCGGACGCTACGAGATAAAGTTTGTAGATATTAATGTTATACACATTTTGAAATGTCAACTTTCACACCTATATTCTTCAAGCGGGATCCTTACGAGATGGCAGAGGGGTAGGTACTGTGTAAAGATACTGGGTAGGTACATTTCGCTAATGTAGGGTCCCAATGCTATACTGGATACGACTCCATACTACGACTGAGAATATTTAGATAGAAAAAGCATGCTTTGTCCGACCTAGGATCCGAACCCAGGACCTCATGATTACCATCTGCCTCAGGCGCCACTATACTTACAAAACAGTGCCTAGCCTTGTTTTATTAAGATATCAATAATTTAAACGAATTGGCTTTGTGCAAATGGTCTATAAGAATAATTGAACGCGGTGTTATATACTCACCCTTTGTTACCCTAAGGTAACAAAGGGTGAGTATATGGCTATATGAAAAGCTAGCTGATAAATGTTTGTCTAATAAGTACTTACATTTTATCATAACACCGCGTTCAATTATTCTTATAGACCATTTGCACAAAGCCAATTCGTTTAAATTATTGATATCTTAATAAAACAAGGCTAGGCACTGTTTTGTAAGTATAGTGGCGCCTGAGGCAGATGGTAATCATGAGGTCCTGGGTTCGGATCCTAGGTCGGACAAAGCATGCTTTTTCTATCTAAATATTCTCAGTCGTAGTATGGAGTCGTATCCAGTATAGCATTGGGACCCTACATTAGCGAAATGTACCTACCCAGTATCTTTACACAGTACCTACCCCTCTGCCATCTCGTAAGGATCCCGCTTGAAGAATCTAAATCGTAGCGGTTGATTCAAGTTTATTAAAACGGGGACGTTTGAAATACTTATAGAGTTACAAACGAATTTCACCTCTCATTAAGGTCATATTCGTGAACTAAAATGTCTATTTACATTGTGTAACGAAACTTAACTTCAAAATTTTAACATTTTCATATCACAACCTTTTAAGGCTAAAGCACTTCCACCATGAACACATAAGAGATAAATGCATGCAAATAACTCTTTGTAAAGGTTAAGTAAGTTTACGATGAAACAAAAAGAACTGAACCGTGATACCTGATGTGCGTAGGACAGCAACCAGTAACCAATACTTGTACTTGGTAGAGGAATCTACTAAAATTTTTCATTACGGTCAAGCTTGTACTAGAGTTTATAGTTGTTTTTAGTAACGCCAGCCCGGTGTGCGCTTAATATTGAGTAGGTAGGTAGGTATAGTTTGAAAAAACACCGTCGCTCCTAAATTGCCCCAGCAGGGGTGGCAGAGGTGTACTGTGTACACCCACATTCCGCCGACGATGTTAAACCCATGTAATAGGGGCGAGCCTATGACCAATGGACTGATACTGGAAATTTGTCCTCTGAAAAATCATATTTTCATTACGAACCGAAACGACCCTGAGATCGCTACGCGCATTATTTGCCACTAGACCAACGAGGCAGTATAGGTATAATACTTATTATGAAAACGTGTTTTCTTCAGAATCCAATGATATTTAGGGCCCTGATAATTTAGGTATCATCAATATTAATAGTCTTCCAAAATTTAAATTCTGCTTGTTTCTTGAAATGTAAATAAAGCTACCTTTCTACCTGGGAAAGGCAAGAATACGTAGCGAAAGATGACGTTTAGCCCGCCAATATAATCGTTTCATTTTGGGTACTTCGGTGTTTCGCCCCACGGGATTAGATTCGCTTGGTGATTCTGGCCGTGGTTAAACCCACGGGGCGAATCACCCAAGTATTCTTTTTGAATGAGCTTTTTCGCCTTACGAATTTAACCATGAGGTAAATTGATGAATGCTTTTTTATACTTTGTTCATTCGGACCGTGGTACAAAACAGCGCAGGCTCTTCTTAGTTTCGTTGATTCAGACCTAAGTTATTTTATTACCGATTTATGGACTTATAAAATACAATCCATCTAAGTCATAAAATAGGCTGTATTTTATGTAAATAAGGAATTGAAGAAATTATTTTCATAACTAAGGTTATCTTAGTGGCAAGGCTAGCATAAACTAAGCTATAAAAAACAGTATGTATCTACATAAATTACATCACAACCGTACCTAACAAAGAGTAATTTCCGCTGTTCTCATTTAATCGTCCACGTTTCACCAAAATTCAAACATCACATATAAGACGGGATAAGCGTTTTGACGTGACCACAAATCTTAATAATACTTTGGTACTTAGGTGCATTACGATTTCTGTGGTTCCGACAGATTTGATTTATGTTCTACGGTTTTTGTCCTTCAGTTGCCTTCAGCGAAATCCAAAGGAAAATCTTTCAATTTACGAAGAGGCACCCCACCTCTTTTGTGTTAGTTCGTCATAGAACTAACGCACCAGTAGAGTTTCTTGCCGGATCTTCTTGGTTCGCGTTCCGACCTGGTGGTAGCTCAGTAAGTAAAAAAATTAAACCTGACATTTGTAAGTGCCTCCCGCAGGGTTTATGCGAAATAAATGATTTAAGTTTGAGGTTAAACAGATACACCGAGAAACTATCTATTTATATCATGACGCCAGATCCCTAGCAAGGTAGGCAGAGAGATCGGAATTCTAACCTTTCTTTCTTTCATCAGATACCTTTCTGACTTCCTCCACTCTCATAGTTCGTTAGTGCAGAGAAATTATCACCCTTTTAGTACATAATTCAGCCGACCACGTTAGCGACAGTCGTTCGCGCCGGACTCAGATATTCACGACCTAAATGATGGTCGTTTTAATGATCCCACTTTTACATAAATTTTACATAATTTTTTCTCAACTCCGTGTGTAGTTGAATTAAGAATTATTAAATATATTATTTTTTTCTTTTCTCGGTAATAAATTAATTAATAATTATTTATTCAACTGGCGCACTTTTGACTGAAAACAGTTACAATAAATAATAATATTTTATGTTTGTACCAACTTTGATGTCATTGACATTTATTTTATTGGATTAATTGACTTTATTGCTACTGTAAAAAAAATATATATATTTCATTTTTATATTTGTACGCCTGATTTGGCAAAAACATGTTGATTCTATTATCGATGTTTACTTCCTATGTACCTACACATGTTTTGACAAATAAATATACTTTGACTTTGACTTTGAAAGCGTCTGCATTGCGGTCGCGCTAATCCCAAAACTAATAATACAATGAACTGGAAACCCGTAATGAACCAACGTACAACGGAAATACAATTAAATTATTGCAGTGCATGTAAGTATTTTAAGCTGAATGCACTATTTAATATCAGGGAAAATTATGACTGGATTACTGTGATATTATGTTTCCTTGCATTAACAATTTTATGCGAATAACTCTTATTGTTTTTCAAAAGAAGTCACTAAATGTTTACTATATTGAATATGATATATTCATGGGCACGCACTACGTGTGGTGGAGAGTACTCAGATTTTGTTCGTTCAAATAGGATTAATAAAGGGGAAAAGTGGGCTTTTGTTGAGAGTAATTCAGGATGACCCTCGTTCCGATGGATACAAATCCGATTTGAAGGACACCACAACTGACCAGTATAATATTTGTTTGTATTTTCAGTGTTTATTAATTCTAATTATATTATAAAAGCTAAAGTTTGTGAGGATGTATAAATGTACGTTACTCTGTCACGCAAAGAGCTACTGAACGGATTTTGATGAAACTTTACAGTACTCAGAACAACTGAGCTTATATATCAGAATAACGGTTATAATTTATAAAGGTACATATGTAGATTTTCACGTCAAACCGAGGTGGCATGTTACCATTCACCCGTACGCATGCCTTGCTGTCGGCATAGGTGAACTGGACGGCTCGCAACAGAGTGCCGTCGAAAATATGATTTTCAAGTAAAATGTCCCAAAGTCACTTTCGCACGAGCCTATCAAACGCCATCTCCAGATCCACAAAACCACAGAAAACCTTCCGGCCCACTGCCAGATGCTTCTCTATGATGTTGCGGAGAGAGAAAGCTAGATCCGAACATCCTCTTCGAGACCTGAAACCTCCCTGTGTAGCGCACACATTCCATCGGACTTCTCGCGCATTCTCCGATCAATAATTTTACTATACACCTAAGCAGCCAGGCTCATCAAACTGATGGCTCTGTAATTGGCGCAGTCATATTGTAAGCCCTTGGCATACAAGGGTACTATGATTGCGCGTTGGCAATCTGTAGGGACTTTACCGGTCTTCCAGCAAAGGTTTGCAAGGAGCCGAAACGCGTTCCGGACGCATGTTCCACCATATTTGATCATCTTGGCAGATATCATGTCTACTCCTGCAGCTTTACCATTTTACATACTTCCTATCGTCCATTCAACTTCTTCCATAGTAATGTCCTCTGTGGATTCTGGTACCGCAAACTCGCCTCTGGGCTCGTCTGTGGCATCCAGCGCATCCTCATACATTACTCCAAAATATGCACTCCATCGGTTTATCAGCTTGTGTGACTGCAAGAATGTCACCCACTTTAGATTTTATATTTTCCATGCTTTAGCCTGACGTATCACCCCACCGTATTTCCCCAAGCCTTTCTGACCTTGCTCCAAAAGAGTTTAGCGTTGTTCTCAAAGTTCTTCGCCAGCCTCTCCTCCTCAATCACACTAGCTCTTTCACGCTTTTCTTATACTAAAGTTCAGGTGGCATTCTTGCATTGCCCGTATATTTCTTTCTTCATCTCTGCCATACTGTCATTCAGATTCAAAGAAGAAACATAGTCCTGCTACGCTTTCTTCTTACTTACTACGGAACTTTTTAACTCCACGTTCCATCATGCATCGCCTTTTTCAGCCAGTATTCATCTATGTTTGAGTCCTAAAAACCTGCTGTCAAAAGCTTGTCCCGGACTCTGTCTTCATAAGCTTTCCTCACGCTCTCATCTTGCAATTTTTCAACCTTTATTCTTTCAAGCCCTCTGAAAGGGATACGCTTTCGCCAGTGCCTCCACTTCCTGAAACAAACACTAAACCGCTCAACAATGAGAGAGTGGTCAAGATTTAAGAGTGCTAAAAAGAATCCTATGTGTTAATCCAAAACTATCTGTGTGCCAAATTTTATCCAAATCCCATCAATCGTTTTTTGCGTGATTGAGTAACAAACATCCAAATATCTACAATCTTACACACATACAAATTTTCACATCTAAAATATTAGTAGGATTTGTGTACTTAAACGTTAAAGTTAGTTAAAATTCTTAACAACTGTTTCATGCATTCTCTATTTAAGTACATAATTGATACAAGATACTACATAACTAACATCATATTTTTTTCATACTGTTTTTACGTCACTTGTTCCAACCCTAAGTCTTCGTCATGGATTGTATTACGTACAGAAATATGTATGGTGAGGTGGCCGCCACGTTTGTGACCGGTGTACATTTGTAACATTCCTGACCCGCCTAGGGTGTTATATGACTTTCTTCTAGCTTCTGTATAATCATAATGAAATTATAAAAATTAGAAACATCTGAGAATGTTATTTTTCGTAAATTTTCTGCATCGTGAATTCGTTTACAAATATGATTTTCACATTAGGCACTTAATAACATTTAATATCAACCTGTAACGGCACTGCTGGCCAAAGAAACCATCACATCGAGATGAAAGAGATTAGGTCATACTCCACCGTACGGATTGGTAGAGGCAGTTTGTGTTCAGCTGTTGGAACTGACAAGACGCTTATAAGGCTTCCAACTTGGCTGTAAGTCTACCACTTTAAATGGTAAGCGAGAAATACGGCTTAACGTGCTTGCCGAAGTACGAAGAGGCTCAAATATGAAAATACCTCCAGTGGTCATCCATCTCAGACCGACCGAGCCGAATTCTGCTTAACCTTGGTGATCGCTAAGAACACCGCGGTTGCACAGCACTTCGAGCGATTTAGCTACATAGCTTTAGCACCTTCGAGAAACTCTTAGGCATGCAGGTTTCCTCACGATGTTTTCGTTCACCGTTAAAGCAAGTGATAGTTATTTTTTAATACGCATTTTTTGTGACCTCTGACTTTGCAGTCCAACGGTCTAACCACTCGGCTATCACTGCTTATAAATGGAGTGCTGCTGTGTTTGGAAAAGTAAATGATACATAACTTTTTTAAAACTGTACGATTGTTTGATAATAACCAGAGGGATTAGCATGAAAATATTAACGTAAGCGGGATGCGTTACAACTTCATTTAATAAACATGAAAGTGTCAGCCCGCTAACTCGCTAGTGTCACGCTAACGTCAATCTTTTCGTGTTAAGCTCTCTGTTATTTATTTGCCTTGAAAGTAAATAGTTGGTGAAAAAATGTTGAAGCTTATTTTGATAAACATGTTTTGCCCTAGCTAAGAAACGATGACCTCACAATGTCGTTATCGTGTTTGTATGTTCTGAAATGTTAAAGTTTTATTGCTTTGTAGTGGGTAGATAGCATTCGGGTGCGCTTCGTTTGCTTTTCTTTTCTATTTGCGATAAATGTGTTTCCGCATATATCACAGTAAGAAGGATTGTGCGAACAGTTATCGAGAAATCTTGAAGCGCCACTTCTTTTTCATGTCTAAATGTCTATTTTTTGCACTAAGTTTATACAGTTAAACTCTTTATGATTTGTTTGGCCCATTGGTTTGTTTTGACCAATTATAGGTCTAAAAGTGGACTTTCGACGTTCGTTCCAAATAAATGGTGGGATCATATCATTATTCTACGACAAACCCCAGACCAAGTATTAAAGAAAAAAGCCCCGACTAAAGCTCGGAGCGATATATAATAAACTGCAGGCAGGCGGGAATTTATGCTATCTTGATCGGCGAAAAATTATTTATATACAGTGAAGTGGGAATCTGAGCACCGCTTTTGCAATATTATGATATTGCGAGACAAAAGTAGATATTAGCACTTAGGAGCGCGGCTCTTGCACTTTACGACTAACCCCTCGTTCGCAAGAGCTCTTTTAACTCGCGTTAATAAAGCGCTGGAATTAAACAAGCGGTTAACAGTGCAATTTTGAAGCGCTTACAGCGCTACAGCACATTGTGGTGAATAAGCGCTCGTGCAAATGAGAGGTTAGTCTCGATGTCGATCCAAGTGGAGAAGGGAAGAGAGAAGAGCGATATAACGGGCAACGTTTTTCCACTAAAGAGGAGATGACATTTAAGCTGGCCAAAACGTGTTTATATTATGTTCTTTGCTACCGCTTACGCGTAGTACACCGTTCAAATTTCTCATCTCAAATGTTTTTCTGGAAAAGAAATGTGACATCTCTGTTTCTCTCCTCTTGAACTTTACCCTCTGCAGCTAAGCGAAGGAAATAATAAAGATTTCCTATTGGTTATTTACGTAACATGTATTTTTTTCGGACAATTACACTCTGTGGGTACCGGCCATTGGACAGTATTCAACATTTATATTATGATATTGTTCTGACTCAAATTACAACGGCTGAAACTCGATCGAACCGACAAATTCCAATCATCTAATTGGAAACCTGTCCCAGTTCTCTACATACTTCTTTGAAAAAGCTTTGACCGACTTAATATTATATGCATATATTTTGATTTGGTAAGTCAAATAAAATGAGTATTGGGATTTCCTTATCTTCAGGTTCTCAGTAGCTGTGTGGGCAGGACACCATTCCATATAAAATTTTTGGTCATCACAATGGGCCCGCCCCCGATTACCTTGAAACCTATTATCATCTCAGCCTATACTTGTCCACTGCTGAACATAGGCCTCCCCAAGCGCTTTCCGGCGTAACCGGTCCGATGCCACCTGCTTCCAACTTCCTGCGTTTTTACATGGTTGTCGGTCCATCTGGCAGGCGGTCGTCCTACGCTGTGCTTTCCAATACGTGGTCTCCACTCTAGAATCTTTCTGCCCCAACGCCCGTCCGATCTACGGGCTATGTGGCCCGCTCATTGCCACTTCAGCTTGCTAATCCTGAGGGCTATGTTGGTTTTTCTACGAATCTCCTCATTCCTGATTCAATCACGTAGAGAAACGCCAAGCATAGCTTTTTCCATAGCTCGCTGAGCCACTTTGAGTTTTTTATGAGACCTATTGTAAGAGACCACGTCTCTGATCTGTATGTCATCACTGGCAACACACATTGACTCAAAACTTTAGTCTTGAGGCGCTGAGGTATTTTGGATGAGAAGATGTTGCGCAGTTTCCCGAATGCTGCCCAGCCGAGTTGGATTCGTCGATTGACCTCCAGGTTCATTTTTGACCCACTTATTTGGATACTCTGTTAAGGTCATCGAGCATTCGTCCTAGATCTTCCAGCGATTCCGCCATGACCACAATGTCGTCGGGAAATCGAAGGTAAGTGATGTATTCGCCATTGATGTTGATGCTAACTACTTGCCATTCCAAGAGCTTAAAGGCGTCCTCTAAGGTGGAAGTAAACAGTTTCGGAGAAATGACGTCTCCCTGTCTTACTCCTCTTTTTATGGGGATCACCTTCGTGCACTACCCCTATACTCGGACTGACATGGTGGCGTTATTATACAAGCACTTCAACACTTTGATATACCGATAGACAATGTGGCATCGCTGGAGACATCTAAGAACCGCCCAAGTCTCGATCGAATCGAAGGTCTTTCTCATAGTCCACAAACGTCAAGCATAGTAGCCGATTATTCTCCTCGGTCTTCTGTATAATATGCCGCAGCGTATGTATGTGGTCTATGGCCTAAAGCCTTTCCAGAAACCGGCTTGTTCCGAAAGCTGGAAGTCATCAACTCTGCGTTCGAGACGATTCATGATGACTCTCGAAAACAAGTCATAAACATGGCTCAGCAGTGTGATGGGCCTATAGTTCTTTAATAAGCTGCTATCACCTTTCTTTAAAAACAGCACCACCACACCCCTGTTCCATGCTTCCGGCGTATTCCCTTTGAGCAAGACGGAATTAAACAGCTTCTGAAGGACTTCAAGTACCGGTACCAATAACGTTGTAGCAGATTACTAATTTCGTGATTTGTTTTTATAACAATATTTAAAAACAGTATTCATACAAATAACCTGAACTAATCAACACAATATATTCGGAATAATCACAATTTCGTTTCACTTTTTGTCACTTTTTGTTTAACATTGCCTAAGCTAGTAAATTATATGTTTTACTGGCGTGAATTTACCACTTCTGAAGTATAATAAAACTCCACAAATTCACAACAAACTCTATTGCGACGAATCACACCCAACTGTCGTCTTTTTCGCCCGATCGCCTCCCTACTTCCCGTCGACAGTTTGAATCCATTTTAAATCATATCAGTTTTGCCAGCGCGGATAAAATGATTTAATAATTAGTTTATAAATTACATTAAGTTAATAAATCATTACAAAATATAGTAAACTAATCATGTATAACACAAAAAATTATGAGAAATATGAATGGATAATTAAACAAAAAAGACAAGCCGGCTGAGTTTCTCGCCGGATCTTCTCAGTGTAGGCCGCGTTCCGATCCGGTGGTATATTAGTAAATTAAAAATGACCCCCGCAGGGTTTATACAAAATATACGATTTGCTTTTGACCTTTAGTGTCCAAATCTCGACAGTTAACCCCAAAATAATAAAAAAATATTGTTACTATAACATATGGTCGGGTTCTCTAATTCAATAACCTGCTGGAACAAAAAACATGATGTCTCATTCATTCATATCGACTAGCGTAAGAAGAATAACTGTTATCGCAACACTCGACTTCGTAAGATTACCCGTACTCGCTATACACGTCTGATTCCTGCATGACCTTATTCTGTGTCGATCGGTTTAGGCATTTATTCCGAGAGAAATAGAATTGTATTAATATTAATGTTCGGCCCCAAACTTTTTTCAATCTTATTATTTTTGTTAAGAAATCGGAGCACGACGAAGAACAATCTACAAATTGGAAACGGGTTCCGTAATCGTTTGCCATAAAATTGGGGAAGAAATGGTCCAAAAAAATCTGTCCCTTTCGAGGAATGCTACTAGCCACCTTCTTTTTTCCGTAATCAACGAACAGCTAATCAAAAAATGTAAATTATTATATTAGACATTTACTGAGAAAGAAAAATTAAAAAGAAGAGAAAACAGATTTAAGGTAAAATATTTTTGCGCTGCCATTTTAAAAATAATAATACTTTCGTGTCCAAATATAATTTTTAAATATTTCAGCCATTGTCTGTGTTTCGATACAAATTTTATTTAGGTCATATGATCTTGCATCTTGATGTCCCTCAACAACATAACTACACATTTGACTTCAAGAAACTGAAATAATATATAAAGTCGAGGTAGACAATTGTTTGTGTCCAAACACATTTTTCTAGATAAATACTCGTGTCCATGTATATTTGCATACAAATTTAATTTTATTAATAAATCATTGACGTTACCTGCAGACATCCACATATATTCTCGTTGGGGATAATCAAATGAACTCAGTTGACACCGCCAGTACCTAGTAACGATAGGCTTATTGATAATGAATGATGAGTCGAGTTTTTCATCTTGTAACAAATTGAAATCTTTAATATTTCTGTACGTTGGTACGCACAGTCGGCAGAATAAGGTTAATTGGTAACGAGAACTACTAGTGATTGACCCATATCTCACCTGATGGAAAGTAGCCTTAAGTGGCAGTAGAGTATATTGTGATTCATCGATTGCTAAAGTCTGCCTAGTTCCCAGACTTTATCCACACTTGACATCTCCAATATTTGGAGCTTTCCAATCCAAGAGCCTATTTCCAGATTTAGGTTAAATATATTCTGAATTGATATTGGTAAATAAATGGATGCCTATTCGCCAGTACCTTACATCTTATAGTTATATGTGGTGTTGAGTAGACGTCGATTTCTGATATGACATATTCAATTTAAAAGCCAATCGTTTCTATCATCACTATGATCATCAACCAGCCTGTATCTACCCACTGCTAAGTGTAGGCCTCTCCTCTATCACGCCATTCGTTCTGGTCCTGTGCTAGCCTATTCCACATTTTTCTGGCCACCTTCACGATGTCATCACTCCATCTGGCTGATGGTCTGCCTCTAGGCCTGCGCCCTTTTTTGACCCACGACTGTGTCACGGCCTTCGTCCACCTGCTGTCATACCGCGTCATCAAGTGTCCTGCCCATCTCCACTTTAATCTCGGGATTCGTTTACCAACATCTTCAACTTTCGTCCTCCTTCGGATTACTATGTTAGGTGTTCGGTCGGCAAGGGAGATGCCCAACATGGCTCGCTCCGTGGCACTTTGTGCTACTCTGATTTTATATAGGCTGCCCTTTGTAAGCGACCAGGTCTCGGCACCATAAGTGAGGATGGGCAGGACATATCGATTGAATGCCTTGGTTTTCAGACACTGTGGGATTTCGGCATCAAATATGCTGACAAGTTTACCAAAGGCAGCCCAATCTAACTGAATCATTTCTATAGAAATATTTAATATATTGCGATGTGTGACATTTTAATGTATACACATACATTCACGAAAAAACCCCACGCATAGCAATTTTCTAAATTTTAAAACCTATAGTTTTAAAATATTATGACTCCTGAAAACAGAAAACACCATCACGCCCATATTCCCCAAGCGGTAGTGTATTGTGTACACCTTTCGCCGACGATGTTAAATCCCATATAATAAGGGGTGGATGTTATGCCATTATACTAGGTACAATGCCAGACTGACTGATTTTGGTTTTTTTTTTTATCGAAATGACCTTCAATCAAATTTCCCAAAAATCAAGACCTAGTGATCGCTAAGCGTATTATTCGCCACTAGACTCATTACTATTCAATATACTAAGAAATTACACTACCTTCATCTTTTACTTCGATATCTGACTGAATATAGTATGGTATTATAACACAAAGGCACGTCCGAACAAAGGCGGTCTACAGAGTTCACAAATCGATGCATAGTGGCCTTATCAAATCCTCTACTATTACACGATTCAAGAAACCCTGTGATCGATAGAACCGTGTATCAACATATACGGTTGTCTTCAAACGGAATACGGTGTGTAGTATTGCATTTGAACAAACGTCACCCCGTACTATGTTGTTGTAATTTCTAATACTGAAAACCCCAGGCCGAAAAAAAATATTTCGCATGATAAAAAGATTTCCTCCGTGCGGGGATTGCGAGCATAGTCCTACATTGGCTTGTAACATCAACAAGGCAAACGGAGTAAATAAAGATTAATTCCCGACAAGTTATATGATATTGTAAGATTCATACTGCAAGAAAACGACGATATGTTCGTCGTTTTCTTGCAGTCGTTTGAGTTATTGAGACGCCGAAATACAAACCTAATATAAATATATTTAATTATCATTGAAAACCCAAGAATTTATCCTTTCAAGTCCAAGTACCGTAATCTGACAACCTTAAAGTGCCCAATGGAGCGTGTTGTAAAGAAGTTATCTCGGATCTCCCTGGCGATATCGGTTGAGGCCAGTCAGTAACTCATTGTGTTAGACGCAATGGCCAGGCTAGCTGCTTATCTGTTCTAAGGGCAGTTTGCCTCTGACGCTGCAGAACTGTCTAACCCCTAGATTTCATTCAGCCTCTTACGCGACAGCAAGCATAGCCGTATCCGCAGCTTTATATATATATATATATATATATTCACGCATAGTTATTATACATAACATACATATCTGATCACCATTATAACTTAAATTGTAATAAAGTCATTTAAACCACAGTACACAACGTTTTGATAGAAGACAAGACTTCCCGAAGAAAGTAACATCAAATAAACGAAACAACCGAAATCCTTGTTAAAATTTAAAAAATGCAGAATATTTTTTATGCATATCAGCGAAGTTAAAACGGCATTTATTGAAATCCGACCCAAGCAATGAGCTGATGTTAGTTCTCCAGACTGGTAGTTTCCACTTCGAGAAAACTTATTGAAAGAATTCCTACAAATATATCTGAAGAAAAGCACGAGCAATAAGAATTTCTCTCTACTCGAGCGTTCTTTTACTCGCAAATGGGCCCTTACCACGAGCTCTGTGTTTAATCAATATCGAATCAAATTTAGTTATAGGTAGGTAAATTACCATGACCGATCTGGAGATCTCTAAATATACTTCGGACCCAGATTGGCCGACGTAAGCAAAATGTTCAGGTGCAGACTTACAGACAGTACCTAATCGTATATACAAATACTCTAATATTTGTGCGGCGTTGTCCCACCTTATATCGTGCTCTGCGTTGCCTAACAATTGCACAAGACTGCGCAGCAAGACAGGATGACTGCTTCCAACAATGCAGTTAATGAGGCCGCGTTCTGGGCCGCATCCATATAATTATAGCATGTTTCCTGCCGAAACGCTAATAAGTAGAAGGTAGATAACCATCATGCCACCCTTTATATAAACAACGACCCTGCTAGACTTGAGAAGACAAAAAACCATGCTATGGGGAGTTTTGGCGGGAAGTCGAAGAGTGATGTCGTCAATTTGTTTTAATTTCCAATACTTGTGTTATTTCGACTAATAATGTGTAATGTTGGTGGAATATTAACCATTATGTGTTCTTATATGTGCATGAGTAAAGGTAATTGTAACAAAGTGATAAAACGTTCCTTTTCGACTTCCCTCAAAACGGCCGTTGCAATTGGCATGTAAAGTATCCACCGCTTTACTATCCAGGGTGGGGTACTTCATTAATTTCATTATCATCGTTGTCATCAAATTCATCGGGGAGTCGAATTAATTTAAACAAACATGATTATATATCTCACTGGACACTGGCAAAATACACTTATAATTAGTGTGAAGCCATAACTTGAAGAAGAAGAAGAAGAACCATGCTATCTGTGCCACAGATATAAAAAAAAACTATCCATAAGCGCAATAACTTTTTTTAACAAGAATACTATAGTCTATCACTTGACAGTTCAGTAAAAGTAGTGTTAACTATTCGTATATCGAACTTGTAGTTGGGGAGAAGCCAATCTTCCAACACATTAATTTATTCCTAAAACGAAACGACTTTGAGACATATTTATCGTAAAACCGAGCTCTCGTTACACAAAAATAAAAATACCGAGATAAGACAAAAAAAAGTAAACTAGTTGTCAGAGGCTTATAACATTAATTATATTGAAAATTACTACAAATGTTGTAACTACATTATATCTATCGTCATTCGTACTAGATGAATAAAATTCCTCAGTCATCCGAATCAGTTACATTTACCATGGTAAACTACCAATGCTTCACATCTTACATTATGACACATACCAAACACGTATGTACCTACTCTGAGATCAAGCGTTGTTAACTCGTACACTAGTCGCTATTCTGTACTATGAGACATACATTTTGACAGTCGCTTCTTCTCATGGCGTGCGAGATAAGAGAACAAAGGTACTCAATCTAATGTAACACATCAATGTTCAACGTGTCTATAATTTTTGGGACCGGTTTAGACCAAATGTCTACAGAAGTAAAAATACCTACTTAGTTCTTGTTGTGTTGCCGCCTGGTGTACACAAAAATCTACACGAGCTTGTAACGAAATTTCCCATAAATATAGAACATTCGTCGGTTATTGGAAGGATTACTAAAGTGAACTAGCATAAAATTCCTCGGAAGATGGTTCGTTAATCCTAGATTAACGTGTACGCAGACATACAACCGTAGTCAGCCCGCAGTGTAATTACAACGAGGCCAGAAATCAGAGAGGTCGCATTAGATCTAGCATCCATGATATTTGGAAGTGAGTTCCAGAATTATGTAAAGCCAAGACGATTTAAAAGCGCAGACTTATGGCGTAAATTTAATTTTTTGAGGTCATACTTGAGTTCATAAGTCATAAGTCAAAGTTTGATTTTGGTTTATTTAGAAGGTATTAGATTGTGTTTGGCAAAGATTAAAAATAAAATTGAATTACTATATAGAGGTAACCTCGATTGCTTTCTGGGGTCTGGAATTGTGCCTGGTTTTATAAACATGTCGCTTATTAGTTATATTAGAACCAAACACGTCGGGGAACTGTACGTGTACCCAACACACGGCTCTGCTACCCTGCTTGGAAAATATACATCTGCGTGACCGTGTGTGTTACGTGTCTTGGTTAATTAAAGAAATGTTACCATGCAATGAATGAAACTCCCATGCTATCCCTATCAGGTAAAATTTTTTTAAGTATTCAGGTGACCTTATGATGACATAGATAACTTGTCGTATCCAAGAATTGGAGATATTCCTTCTATACCACCACTGAATTTGCTGTATTTCGTAGGCCATATATACAGTATGGAAAATAACACCCGAAAGAAATCCACCACAAGATAATTCATACTATCGCGAAATCGAGTCACGTGTATACTTGCTACAGTAACTCCCTAATGTGTAATTAACCGACTTCAAAAAGGAGGAGGTTCTATGTTCGGTTGTATGTATACTTTTTTTATGTATGTTCAGCGATATTTCCGTCAATTGTGGACCGATTTTGATGTTTTTTTTGCATTGGGTTCAGTATAGCTCCAAGGTGGTCCCATTTTAATTTCATTGGCATTGGACCTTGGACTTAGAAGATACACCAGGGAACTCCTTAACGACAAACAATAGGCATGTGTAAATTGAGATATTATGGGTATTACATCAATCCTATAGGTACCTTACTATAGAACTAAGCAGTATATTAGCCAACTTCAAAAAAGGAGGTTCATAATTCGTCCTTTTTTTAACCGACTTCAAAAAGGAGGAGGTTCTATGTTCGGTTGTGTGTATGCTTTTTTTTTTTTTTATGTATGTTCAGCGATATTTCCGTCAATTGTGGACCGATTTTGATATTTTTTTTTGCATTGGGTTCAGTATATCTCCAAGGTGGTCCCATATTAATTTTATTGACATTGGACCCTGGACTTAGAACTCCTTAACGGCGAACAGCACGAATGTATAGATTCCGTTATTATAGTCATTATATTAATCCTGTAGGTACTTTACTGTACAACTCAGCAAAATAATATAATATCGGTATACAAATATTATTAAAGAACTCACTCGTCACTTAAAATTGTAAAATACAATTCTTTGTTTTTGAAGTCGGTTTACCTATTTTTTTAAAGATTTTTTTTGAACAAAAACTTTTGGTTTTCTTTGAATAATAATATAAATATTAACGAGTTGTATCCAAAAAGTTCGATATCGGGAGGCCATATTGAATAATTTATTTTATTTTATTTTGTTATTTTAGGTAAGCTTACAGACTCATAACGAAAATAATATGTCGAAACAAACAAATAACAATATTGCTAATTACAAGCTCACACAGATAAAATAAAGATAAAGGAAAACATAATGAAAATTACAGAAATTATGCTAGTGAAATAATAATAAAAAATAGAAAAACTAGAAGAAAACAAAAAATTAATAAAGCGCCAGTGAGAAAAAAATAAATTAATTAAAAACATAATATAAACCAAAAAGCACTTAAAGAACAGTACAGTCTGAGTAATGCCTGCTTCAGTTATTTTCTAACTAAAGAAGAATTTTGTGTTCATGCGGTTTCTTATTGTTTTGGAGCTAGTATTGAATAGATCGACATCCATGTCCGTCGGTAGGTTATTAAGACATATGGCACTACGTAAGAAGAATGCATTCTGTCTATAATTTGTCCTAGCAAATGGCACATCTAAGATAGGTCGCGGCCTGAAACCAATTAGATTAGTGCGAAGAGATAAATTGGCCAGAATCTCAGGGCAGTCAATAGAACCATTCGCAATATTAACTAGAAGACAAACATCATAAATACGTCGCCGTTCCTGCAAAGGTAGGAAATGATATCGCCTACAACGATCATCATAGTCCACTGAAACAGTCTGTGATTTGTAGTCCAGATGCCGTAGAAACATTTTTTGTATGCCTTCTATTCGTGAGATATAAACTTGATATTGCGGATTCCACACTTGAGACGCATACTCTAGGATGCTTCGAACATATGAACAGTATAGGATTCTTGTAATAATAATAATAATAATATTAGCCCTGTTAAGAAACTGTCCCACTGTTGGGCACGGGCCTCCTCTCAAACTGAGAGGGTTTAGGCCATAGTCCACCACGCTGGCCCAGTGCGGATTGGCGAACTTCACACACCTTCGAGAAACTTTTAGGCATGCAGGTTTCCTCACGATGTTTTCCTTCACCGTTAAAGCAAGTGATAATTAATTTTTTAACACGCACATGTTTTTCGAAAAAACAGAGGTGCGTGCCTGGGTTTGGACCCGAGACCTTTGACTTTGCAGTCCAACGGTCTAACCACTAGGCTATCACTGCTATTGAATATTAAAACGGAATTTTGCAACGTTTCGGAATTTCTTCAAAATAAACATTTGTTTACTAGAATATACTTATATTTAATTATCCTGTTCTAAAAATTCTCTTTTAAACTATTAATAAATCTCTAATACGTTGAAAGCAAACGAACGGTGACTGACTGATGGACCACCCGACGGATGGATAAAAAAAATAGCTTAGAGCTACACTTTGTTTCAAAAGTAAGTTTTTCTAAAATTTATAGTTAAAATACTTAATTTTTTAATGGTGTGTTTTTCACTTGTTCCGATTACTGAGGCCCTTGAAGTTGCTTACATCTGAAATCATCTTAGGCAGCCCGGTCAGTTACGATAGATGACCGTTCTTGATAAGTTCATTTTTGAGCATTTTCTCGCTTCGGAAGGTGCCCGGTTGCCAATTTGAAAGATATTAAACTACGTACGAACTAATCTCTCTCACTTCGATTTGTGAATTAGTTAGTCTATTTTTTTTTTTTTAATTGGGTCTATCGGAAAAGCTCTATACGTGGGACGGTGGTTAAATAATGTGTAGGTATAATATTAGTTACCCTTATTGTTAGTTGGATATAAACGTTGCCTAGTTTTTATAGTCATTCAAATCGAATTTTCGTTGTTAAACTATACAAATGTGTCGGTATAATCCATTCATTCTTGTATGCCACGTACGCATTGCGTAAAATTTAACGACTATAATTACTGTAATAAGTTATATACCCATCGACGTAGAAATGGTAATTACGTAAAGTTTCGAGCACTACATCTAATACATCGTCTCTTTAGCATATAAACTGTTCACGTTGCCGGCACGACGTCCTGAGCGAGTTATAAATTAATAGCGAGTCGAGAGCGTTTCAAGTTGATTACTTAGTTGCGGCAACATGTTTGCGGACACACGTACGATTCTAAGATTTCAATCCCGCAATGTTAAAGACTTTTTGCCGTTCACCAGATTTGAACCAGGAAGAGTAGCGCATCAAGGTAAAAGCCCTCCGGTCAACACCGTAGTAAATGTAATCACTCACACACACAAAAACACCCCTCAATGCGGGATAGGGCATTCCTGCGGGATTTAAGGATATCATTGTTAATAAAAAATATAATAGCACTGTCACGCCCCAAGCAGAGGTGGCAGAGGTGTACTGTGTACACCCACTTTTCGCCGACGATGTTAGGTCCCATGTAATAGGGGTCAAGCCTATTGCCATATATCGGGCACAAATCTATGCCCTGGACAGATACTGGGAATGTTTCGACAGGAAAACTACACGTATCCGACCGAAGATTTGAACCCACTCATGATCACATAGCACATTATTCGCCATTATTAAGCTTATAATTAAACCAAGTGGCCTCTTTGGTTGGTATTGCAGCTCTCTGCGTAGCGATCACAAGGCCCTAGGTTCAAATTCTAGTTCGGACAAAACGTAGATTTTCGTTGAAAATCCCCAGTATCAGTCCGGGGTCTAGTCTTATACCTTAAATATTGTAATATACTCGCCTCCTGTTACATAGGACCTCACGTTATCGGCGAAAAGTGGGTCAGTACGCCTCTGCAACCTCAGTTTGCAATATGGCGTAACGGTTACAGTGAAAATCATTTTATTTCTTTTCACAAACAACAATTGATACGGTCTTGTTCTAACCACGTGACTTCGTAGTAAAATGTCCACACAGTTAATTTTGTCGATTTACAAGCTTTTATTTAACTTGCAACGTTAGTATGTCTGACTGTCTTTCCGGTTCACATCTTGAGATCCATTTTTTAAACACTTGCGGGTATCTGATTGAGCTTAAATATGGCATACGTATCTAAATTCGGTAGTAAGACAATGCAATAATATGCCATGAGGTTGGTTTGATGATGCAGTCGGAAGGTGGTCATAGAAACATGTAAAATATACAACGTAAACTCCTCGTGTTTAGGCTTGTTACAGTGGCATTGACAAGCACTATACAACCAGATAGTGTTGAGGGTCTGATGATGAAGCCGAAAGGCGGCCAATGGAACCACCCAACTATTCGATATAACCACGTCGTGTTTGGGCTTCTTGGGTTTGTCTTGACGAGTACTTTAGACCCGGATGTTGTCCAGATTCCGGATGGAGCCAGAAAGAAGCCATAGGAACTCCTCAACTAAGCAAGGTATTTTCGTCATTTATTAGCATTAACGGCTGTAGAAAGTCCACTTGGCTACAGGCCCAGGTGATAAAGTTTAGGTGCTGAACCGTCTGTAGTATCGATATAATTTGTGATTGTGTAGTTATTTTCTAATTATTATATCGACGACTATATCTTTTATTGACGATTATTGCTCCTCAAGCACGTCTTTAATGTAAACGAAAATGTTGAAGCGAACCGTGTTGTGCCAAACGAGCTCAAAGTATTCTCCTTTTGTAGACTTTTTCTGACTACTTTCCGGGGTCTGGGATTGGTCATGCTCACCAAAAAGCCTATGCGTTATTTGATGCAGGTCACTTTCTTCCTTCTAATATAGTCGAGGGAGGTAATGGCTGCTCAAGTAGTCATACTCGTGAGCGGGTGCTGCTTGTGGAGTCTGGTCCACCCTTTAGCTTATCATTCTTTAAAAATCAATATAAGTATTATATCAGTCGTAAGGCATTAGACTCGAGCTAGAGCGCATACTTAATTTTGTATAATATAAAAATAAATCTATATAGAAAATGATGGAAAATGAATAGAGAATTACACAAAGAAGACAAGCCCATTGAGTTTCTTGCCGGATCTTCTCAGTGGAGACCGCGTACGTCCGATACGGTGGTAGATTAGTAAGTTGAAAAAAAATGTAAATATAACAATTTGTCAATACCCTCGTAGGATATATACAAAATAAAAAAATGAGTTTGAGTTTGTTATGTCTTTGTTCTACTTTCGTATTTTATAGGCATGTATGTATTGCTATTGTATTTAATAAGCGCACCCCTTCCATACCGCAGCTAAATCTAGTTATCTATCACAAGGCTGCCTATAAGTGATTGCCTTTTAGCGGTAAAATCCACCTCTATATTACTTTCAGTTATTTTTTCCTGTTGTTTTTATGTATTTCGTTCGTAAGCATAGGCCTCCCTAATCGATCTCTAGTGCAACCGGTCCGATGCCACTTGCATCCAACGACTTTCTGCGATCTTCACTAAATCATCAGTCTATCTAGCAGGCGCCCAATCCGCGTGCACTCTAGAATCTTTCCCATTGCCACTTCAACTCACTAATCCATACGAGGCCCTGAATTGAATGTAAGGATGAACATACGTCAATCGAATTGATATTGGAATTAGCGTATACGTTACGTGGAATACTCCACATGAGTTAATGCAATGAACGTCAGGAACGGTTCAAGCATGTTATGAAACGGTATAATAAGACTCCATTGCACTAGGCAGTCCCATTTACCATCGCTATGTTCCTGAAAATAGGCAAATCTGGTCATCTGAAACGTAGTGCTATGTATCAATGGCAATTTTACAAAACCTAGCCTCCCCATTTTCTGCCTAGTAGAAAAACCAGTAGGCGCTAATTTTATTCTTATTATAAGCCTATACTACCCCACCGCTAGGTAAAAGCCTCCCCTCTCTTCCTCCACCTATCCAGGTGCAGATTAATCTGATACCAGTCCAGTATGTCTCGCCACCTCTTAGCCTCCCCTCTCTTCCTCCGCCTATCCAGGTCCAGCGTACGCATACCAGTCCGTGTCATAGGAGTCCAGTACGTCTCACTACTCCTACGCCGCCCCTCTCTTACTCCGCTCATCCAGAGTAAGTTGATACCAGTCCGTGTCATAGGAGTCCAGTACGTCTCGCCACCTCTAGGCCTCCCCTCTCTTCCTCCGCCTATCCTCGTCCAGCGTAAGCTGATACCAGTCCGTGTCATAAGAGTCCAGTACGCCTCGCCACCTCTAGGTCTGTAGGTACTTAATTAAAAATCGAGATGACATATATCTTAGTAAACCCAAAAAGATTGATGTATAGATAATTCATCGGTGTGAAAATTCTAAATATGACGAATTGCGATTGATTTACATCAATTCTATGGCGACTTTCACTAAAATATTGTTAGTTCGTAATTGTACCGTGATCCCAGGAATATAAAACTAATATATTATATTCCATCAAAACAACAAATTTCGCGATATGAAAAGCAGCTTATAATAATACCCCGACTCTGTTATTCTTTCATTTCCGGTTCAGTACGGAAAATTATATATTTTTCCTGGATCGGATCTCGATTCTCAAATTATAGAGCCTCTTTTATATTGTATAGAGTTTAAAATAGTGTGATGAGATTCCCCATGTATATTAAACCTGTGGTTTTTGACCCGTGATAAAAAATACTAACTATTCTTTTTAGGGATGCTTTATAGGAAATGAAGAAAAATCGGATACTGAATCCAAATGATCCATATCAGTAACATTTTCAGATATATTTAAGGTAAAAATACTATGCTGTAAGGGTGTCCCGAAACTACTTCAAAACGAGAAGTAATATATCCCTCTTATTTAATTTTTTCTTAATCATTCATTCATCCTTTTTTACAAATACCGACCCCATAGTGTTATTATTGTTAAATTTGCGCCAACTGAACCTCAAAATAGTATTTACACATCAAACTCTATAACGTTGTTGTTTTTTCTTTGACACGAACCGAACAAGAACAACACGAAATAATAAAGCATTGCTTTCTTGTAAGCGATCGCATACCTTCCTCGGGAACAGGCATTCGCAACCACGTGCGGCGGGCACGTGTGCACGCATAAATTCAATCAAATCCACTGTGAATACGTTTTCAGAGAGCATAGCACGAACGAATTGACGCTAGCATGACGCTGTGGAAAAACGTGCTTTCCCGTTCATCTTCATTTAGTAAATTTGTAGTGTGTAAAGGATGGCATTACAACTCGATAGCGTTACACTAATGTCAATCTGTTCGTGCAAAGCCCCCAGAGCTATGCAAATGACGAGTGCTGGGCGCGCCAGATAAATACCCGGTGCCGCCAACCGCACCGCTGCACAAAGACACGAAATAACACCACTCCTAAACCAATATTCGCTCTAAGCAATTAAACACGTAACGCGGTGCGTTACGATAACCTTATGAGGAGCCGTTTAATGGTACTCTAGTGGCATACAGAATACCATGAAACGATAATTTCACGGAGTAATCAATCGTAACTTGCCGTGTTATCATAGCGAATAAAAGCACTAGAACGCTTTTATGCCAATTCAGTATTCAAAGACAATTTAAATCAAATTTCAATCCAACAACATTTCAATAAGGAGCGTGCAGTTGTTTAATTCAATAGCAACCTGGCTCACTCGCTATATGGCAAGATTTGTCATCGGAGTTAAAGGCGAGACTGGTCATCAAAGAAAATAGGTAGCTTTATCAAAGAAGCGTGTTTCAGCAGTTATTTTCTTGATTCATGTTCAGTTTTCATAAACTCAAATACAAGTAGGTACTAGGTCATTACAAATTACTACATATTAATAGGCTCGCCCACCCTTACATGGGACCTAACATCGTCGGCGAAAAGTGGGTGTACACCGTACACCTCTGCCACTCCCGCTTGGGGAAGAAAGGCGTGACGGTGTTACAGCATAATTTTTTTTAGTCTTTAAAAAAACGTAGCCCCACACGGATTTGTTCCTGTGTCGTGGGTGCGTTTTCAACCATGAAACTTCACATACATAAATACCCGGACCGGAAACAATAATTGTGGATCACACAAAGATTTGTCCCGTGCGGGAATCGAACCCGCGACTACAAGACACAAAGGGGGCTTAAGCTCTCAACCTCTGCGCTAATTCGTCCGTCCATATGTCCAACATAATTATTAAAACATAAGAAGATAAATAAAATTCTAATAGCCACCCATTCTAGCTTTAGCTAGGGCGCAATAAACCATTCCTGGGCCCAAAGATCACCTGACACCGGAGTGCGATAATTTGAATAAAGTAAATTTCATCTCTTTGTTGACTGAACATTTTGAATAAGAAATGTTTTAACGCCTTTCCCTTTCAAAGAAGGCCTGTAAACCAAAAGTAGGAATAATATAAAATGAAAAAAAAACGTTAAAATTGCTCTCCGGAGCTCGCAGACTTTCTAATCTTCTTATAATAAAGCCGCTTGGAGGCTTTATAAAAATATCAGGATAGTAATTGTATTGTTCTTTGTCGTTGTTTTGTGAGGGACAGTAACAAAGTAACTCAAATAAAGAGCGTAGTGAACGTTAGTATTATTAGGTATATTAATTTCCTTTGAACTGAAATCTTTATATCCAATAACAGACACGCTTTTGATTTTACGAGTTTCGTGTGTAGCGGTGACTGCACGTTTTGATGGATCGAGTTTGAAATGTGGTGGAAATGTACGTTTATTTTATTACACCAGTCGCGAACTGAAGCTGTTTTCATTTATCTTTTGACTGCGCATTTCTTATTCCAGTGTTTACGGTTTCTGATCTAAGTCACATACTCGTACTTTGACTATTATTGAAAAAGCATTTGAAAGGATATTTATTTTGAATCGTGTTTAGAATAATTATTTGCTAATATTTGGAGAGCAAGTTGTAACGAATATGATCATTACAGAAATTGTTTTACTGATTGGGACCTCTTTAACCACCCTCGAGTAAGCTGGTAGTTAGTTACTTGGCGTTTAGTACTGGCTCGTTTATTCATCAGTTAGGGCAACTCAGAGATGGTGAAATTTGTACAAAAACATACTTGCAACTTTAATCGTCCATTAGTCTACTTCAGACTTAACTCAAGGTTGGTGAAAGAGGCCGTTAATGTTTCAGATTATGAATGGATTCTAAATTAATATATTTCGTGTTATTTTAGTGGTGCGTCGACCGCGTTTGCGAACCCATGCCGGGGCACGTAATCAAGACTGACAGCGAAGCAAAAGAGACCGAAATCATCAGCAACAGAGTAGAAGATAGTGACAATGAGAGCCCGCAGTGGAGTGAGTGGGGCGAGTGGAGCGACTGCCGGGCCGAGTGCGGGTACGGGCTGCGCACACGCGTGCGCCGGGTAAGAAAAACAATACTCGAAATACATCTTGGTACTTTTTATCTATTTTGATGTAATTGTTTTTAATTAAGTATTTATGCGTGATATAAAATAGTTATGTCTACAGCCAATAGGATTATCTTAAACCAGGCATGTTTAACATGCGGGCCATTGAGCATTTTCCTGCGGCCCGAATCAATTTTGAAAACAGCCAGATAATGCGGCCTGCGAGCGTGTTTTAGAAATTTAAAAAAATACTTGTCCTACGATAGTACTTTTTTCGTTAAGATTTTCAACAGTTTGTCTTCTTTAAGATTAGATTTTGCGGCCCACCTAGTCCACGGTCTTCATACTTTTGGCCCACCAGTGACAATGAGTTCGACATGGCTGTCTTCGAGACCAGACTACCCACATCCTACAGGATAGGATGCGTTTATCCATATTGAAGTGTATCCACATTAAGCGATAGACGCGATATTTTCACCCACGAGATATTTATTACCTTATAATGTTTAATGTTTATTTATAGCCTTCTGATAATGATGTTTCCGTCAGACTGAACGTCTAACCTCCGTCTTTGTGAAATATTGAATAATAGAATACAGTACCATTTCTCAATATACATAAGTATATCAGCTATTTGCGAGCAAACACATTAAACGACCGACAATACCTACGAACCACCTTACGAAAAGAACTCCTCATCGAATAGGTGCCCATAGGTGAATATTCGATACGCGCTAACGATTAGGGTGGCGACGTTACTTAAGGCTGTAACAACGGTAAACTCCCAGAAATACGGCTGATTTACAGCAATTTCTAGAAGAATCTGCGAACTATTTGTTATAATAAGTTTAATATATATGAAAATATGGCCACCTGGCTATGATAACATAAAAACCTACGGCTATTGATCTCGTTTGGTTTGATGGCTTAAGTTTTTCTTATTATTATTGTACCCACCTTTGGCGACAATTATATGCTAGTAGTGTGCTTAAAAAAGAACATCGCGTCATTATTTTCAAACAAAAATTTAATCTACCCATTTATTTATTTATTTATACTTAATGCACTAATGTACATAGGCGGACTTAATGCCTACGGCATTTTCTGCCAGTCTACCTCCGGGTGGTGTGAGACAAGTGTGGTAGGTGCGAGATTATACAAGTGGAAAAAAGTTACATTAATAAATATAAATAACAACTAATTACCTATTTATAACACTTAGTAAATACATATTATATATAACTATACATATACATAATATATATTTATATATACCACAAATATATACATACATATATAGCCATACAATACATACATGAACTAGAACTGTGCGAGATAACGAGATGGAACAACTAACATTGAGGAGAATCCGGCCTTTTATGCAAATAAAAGGCCGGATACCTATACATTACGCCACATCTCTTGCGGGGTAGGCAGACAGTACAGAGTACCAACAGGTTCTTTCCTTACAGACCTCTCTGGCTTCCTCCACTTTCATAGTCCGTCTCATACACGCTTACCGGTTTCAGAGACCCTTGACTTGTCCTTCAGGTAAGACACAGACAGATAACACCAAAATTTAATATTTAAATTAATTCAATTGTATAAACTTATAAGGTGAAGAGTCGAGCATACCATAACGCCTACATATAATTGTTCCTCAACGGGATGGGGGTGGTAAAAGGTGTACTATTAAACCCAAATCTCGCTGACAATACTAGGCCCCATTCTATAAGAATACTGTAGATACTAATAAAAAGTGTGTGGTACTTAAAACATTTATACTTAATTCTACAGAATCGCAACACTGTGATATATGGTGCGTGGACTATTCAGGCAGTGGCCCTTCCAACTTCGGAGCCTTGCCCGACGGTGTTCCTTGCAGTTACAGCAGACCTTACGACGTTTGTTTCCAGGTAAAAGTTTACACTATATGATCTATTTCTTTCTATTATATGATCCTGAATTATAAACAATTTATCTTACTGAGATGCTCGCAGCGCTGTGGCGCTGCAGTGTTTGTAGCGATTACCTAGGTTAAGCGGTATTCGACTGAGTCAGCCAGGGTGACCGTTTGTGGCATTTCCATTTTCAAGTGTCTCCGAGTTTCATTAGAACCACTTTGTCCCTATTACCACATTTGTTGATAGTCGTTAAGCCAAGATGGAAGTAGTAACGACGGCTTGATAAGCTCTGATAGCAGGTGGTCACAAACCCACCTCCGCCAATCCGCAAGGGGTTCGCGTGGTGGAGCATGAACCATTCTCTCTTAAATCGATTTTTGAGAGAAGATCTTTGCCCACCAGTAGGACAATATAGGCGGGTTTATTATTATTTATCATACATTAATCTTGTGACTACAGGGTACCTGCGTGAAAGGTCAGTGCAACTCTTCGGACCCGATGTGCAAATGCGCTATACATTTCTAGGAATTTAGAAGACTTTCAGAGTACCTACATAATAGGAAAAATTGCGAAAATGCGAAAGTGGAAGGATTTACGTACCAGATAGCCTAGACAAGTTGCAAGCGTTTTGTCTCTATTCTCTTGTCGCAATCGATAGCGCATTGTTTTGACCACCTGACTTTTCGTTGCAAAATGTCATACCCATACATTATTCCGCTTTCTATTAGCGTTAACGACTGTAGATTAGACTTAGACTATCTTACCATGACCAAAAAGACCGAGTCTTAGACCAAATAGACAAGTCAAGTCAAGATTGTCCGTAACCGGTGAGCGTGTATGAGACGAACTATGAGTGGAGGAAGCCAGAGAGGTATGTAAGGAAAGAATCTGTTGGAACTCTGTACTCTCTGCCTACCCCGCAAGGGATCTGACGTGATGATATAGATAGATAGAGGAAAAATTAAATGCCCAACTTTTTGCGGCAAACTAAATAGACGAAATTTGCCTATAAGTAATTATACAGTAAATCTTCCAATCCAAACTTTTAGCCGAGCAAAGCTCTGCTCAACCGATAGTTTAACTGGCAGCTATAAAGGCTGTTGATTTGTAACCTTACGGAATTTATATGATTAGCTGCACTGCTTATATTTAACAAATTTCATTCAAAATAATGCAATTGTAATTCATTAATTGATGTCGTTGTACATTATTTAAAACAAGCACTAGTTTTTGCCTATCTTCGTGGGATAAAGGCATTAATGTATGTATGTATGTAATTTTAAAATAGCATTTCGAGTGTTGGTATGCCAACGTGTGTGATGGCCCGCGCGCCCAGACGGGCCGAGCGAAACACAAGACTAACTACCGCGTTATTCAGGTTTACCGTCTAATGAGTCTTCGTAAAAATATGGACTAAAAACAAACAGCGAGCTTTAAGTAATTTAGAATAATTAAATATTCCATCTTTTACGAATTTCATATATTCCTCGAAAATACAAATCTACAGGCTCTATATATACCTGCAAGCAAAACTGTATATTACAGCCTAGAGGCTTTAACAAAAATATACTATCTTATTAGTCTTTCCACGTAAATTTTCTTTTAGTCTCTATTTATCTAGGAAACGACCGAGCCTATCTTCGGGCGAAATGAAATCTTTGAAGCGAGAAACTATTTAGCTACAGAAATAAACTATGCCCCACATTTTCTTAATCCTAGGTGTTTTTGTTTTACTATCAAAGGAATTTATTTTACTTTCTAAAGCTAATCTTGTTATTGTAAATTAATGACTTTAATCGATACTTGTTCAAAGAAAAAAAATTGTACTGCGTCCACACATGATTTGCCGCAGAACCAACACCAATGAAAAAATATTTGTATGACTTCAAATCACCTATAAATTCCCTTAAGGCATTTATTATTAAACGGATAAGCGGGGGAATCGCAATATTGCACGCAAAGTATTCGATTTTGAGGTTATAATTCAGTAGCCATTCATACATATGAGGTTATACTGTGTGTGTTGATATTTAGTAAAGATGTCGGCGACTTCGATATAAGTACTTATACTACTTTGAAATGTACGTTTTAGATTGTATGTATATATGATTAAATGTAAGGATTGTGGTTGGTAACGATGTGCTGGAGCAAGTGAATGAGTTTGTATATCTTGGATGCGCCTTCAGTAAGGATGGGAAATACACCGCTGACATAGAGAGAAGAGTGAGTGCAGGGAACAGAGTGAATGGTGCGATGGGAAAGCTACTCGGGAGCCGGCACTTAAGCCATAAGGCGCAGCTGGCCATACATAACGGAGTTCTTGTCCCAACGCTGTTATATGGTAGCGAGAGCTGGGTATGTAAGAAGGAGAATGAAAGTAGGATAAATGCGGTAGAAATGCGAGCTCTTCGGAAGATGTGCGGAGTGAAGCTGACCGACCGCATTAGCAACAGCATAGTAAGACAGCGAGTAGGTATGAACGATAGTATCGGTGTAAAGATGAGAAAGGGCATGCTCCGTTGGTTCGGGCATATAGAAAGAATGCCAGAGGAAAGAATGACAAAACAGATATACAATGTGAAAGTGGAAGGATGCGGGTACCGAGGAAGACCTAGACTATCTTACCACGACCAAATAAACCGAGTCTTATCTGATGGAAAAGTCAAGAGTCTCCGTAACCGGCGAGCGTGTATGAGACAAACTATGAGAGTCGAGGAAGCCAGAGAGGTATGTAAGGAAAGAACCTGTTGGAACTGTACTCTCTGCCTACCCCGCAAGGGATCTGGCGTGAGGTTATAGATAATAAAATAGATTTATAATAATGGCATGGGTCAAATGTTTGTTGGTTCTAGGACAATTTTCGACAATCTCCTTTTATTACATCATTAACTACAGTGTATTTATGCATGCTATTAAGTCCACTATGGACTACTATTAAACGAGTCAAATCCGTGATAAGTCGCAGTTTTAATTGTTATGATTCTCGGTAAACCACGATGAACCATATCAATTAAAGCTATAAAGAGTGACGCACTTGAATCGTTAGGATTTTTGTACGTGAAGCAAAGACTGTGTAGTCTATAAATAAAGAAAATAAACAACTAAACACCGTCACGCTTATATTCCCCAAACGGGCTGTACTGTTAGGGTTAAAGCGGGTTCTTTACACAATTAGATACTTCACTTTTATTACGTATTTATTATAACTTTACTGAAAAAGTGGAGACGTCTGTTGCCAGTTAATAATTTTACCAAAGATAATTGTTTATGTAGATTTCTAAAAAGAAGACGGCAGAGGTTTACTGTGTACATCTACTTTTCTTCCGGCGGCCAGGCTCGCATGAGAACAGGTGCCATATAATAGGGGGCGAGCTGGTACCTTTAAGACTGGTACAATGAAGACTGATACGGGGAATTTTTAAATAGAAAAACAACATTTGTCCGACCTAGGGTCTGAATCCAGAATCTCGGGATCATAAAGTTGAAAGTGATTCGCTATTAGACCAACGAGAGTGTATAGTGTGTGGTCTATAAAATATAGATTAAACACAATAACATTCTATGAGATTGTTGCACTCTGCCCATTTTTATTTTTTATTTTTATTGTAAGCGTCTCTGTCCTCTACCTGAAGGTTGCCTGGAAGAAATCGCTTTAAGCGATATGGCGCCTTACTGTACCGATAGCTATGTCCAATACTTTTCTTCCTTTCTGTATTTTTTGTTTTGTGTGCTATAAAGTACATTGCATTGTATTGTAATAACTTAATATCTAGGCTGGACGCGCATGACGATGATACCACACGACGCGCACCAACTATCCGTCCACATCTCCACACCAGTGGCCCTCAGTATCGCCGTTAGAGAACGAAAAAAGGACAGACAGATCCTCGAACTAATCAAACACTCCAAGCGCTTCGAAGTCGTCGACAAGCAGGACAAGTACTTGAAATACAACCCAAATGTGCCACAGAATCTACAAATTATAGAAGTGGACAGTCACGTGATAGATATAAAAGAGGGAGAGCATTATGGGTGGGAGGGGGAGGCGGTGGCGGCTGGCACACTGCTGCGCTGGCGGCAAACCGACGCAGATGTCTTTATATCCTCCGACTCGCGCCTGCAGACCGACTTAATGATAATGGTAAGTCCCAGCAGTGCAGCCAAACCTTATTTCAATAAATTGGTAGATGAAGTCCAGAAAAATTGGTAGAATTACCTACTTGTATTATTCTAGTTTAGTCTACACGCTTTGCAATAAAAATGCATTTGCCTGTTGTACTTTCCTTAAACTAAATATACAGGTTATATTCCTTTCCTTTTTCCATGAATTCAAATATTTTTGGTCATAGTGCCTTTTTAAGACCTATGAGACGAACCTTTCTGGCCTATAGTCATCTAAGCAACTGACCTTAGTTACTAAGAAAAAACCGCGAAGCCTAATTGTCTGCTATCGCTATCCATATCAGCGCTTCGAATCTTGGTTAAAAACGTTTTTATTTTGATTCGTAATATTTTGTAAAATAGGTAGATTTGAGCAGTATAGATAGGTAGACTAAAGGCAAAATAGGTAGATCTACCAAAAAGCTGGTAGATATGACAACACTGAGTCCCAGCTTAATTGTACTTCATACACTTTGGAGCTACACAGAGTTACTATAACATTCTAATTCAAACCATGTTCACATGAAACTAAAATTGATTTTCCAAATAGTAGGTATTTTGGGGATGGAAGCGTTATTGCAAGTTTTGCATATCCATCGTCTTTTGCACAAACTTTGCAAGTAAGACTTCGTAACTACGCAACTTACTTGAGGACCTACTTCGCATTTGGATAGCAATGATTTTTGCAGATATCCGGCGTGGTTGTCTCATCTGGTTTTCAATATTGTAGATCCTAAATGATCGAAAAGGACTTTCACTTTTTTTCTCTAAGTCTTCTTCTCAAAGTCATTATTTTTGATCTTGTTACTATTGAAACCTACGTGGATATTATTTTAGAGTATACTGGGCGAGGAATAATTTTCCTACTCAAAATTGCGAAAAAGTACTTAGTCAATAAACAGGTAAAGTTTTTACACTGCTAATTTATTTAACGAATACCGGCAGCAATAGATCTGCAAACGAAAAAAAATAAAAAACTAACGAAATGGTTCTCAATATCCGGTACTTATTTCCCACAGTCCAAAATTGTCTCAAGTGATATTCAACAGTATAGCATAGAATTCAATATTGAACACATCTCCTTTATATTTTGATGGATCTCGTCCCAGTGAACGAGCACTGGAAGAGCCGTCGCTTCTGGTTCACTTCGAATAAACTCTGCTCGTGTTTTACGTACGTGACATTATGCTAGGGTTTATATACGACGACGTAAGCGAACCGAGACCGCCTATCTACTGTTACGCAAGAGAATTTCGTCCGTAAACACTATTGAATCCGATAAAACCTAGTCAACTATATGATAGGATTACGGTTTCCAAATAGGATATTTCATTCCATCGCAACGACGATTTCAGGAGAAATACTTATTAACAATATTTATAGAAAGGTATAGAAATAATAAATCTGTGTGTGTGAGTGATGTACGCTGTTGGCCGCGAGGCCTTTACAGCTTCATGTATTATAATATAAAATAAGGTGGACCGTTAACTTGGTTGAGTAGTAGTAGTGAGAGAGCGTAAGCCGCTCCGCCCGCTGGATCGAATAGTCGCGAGTTTAGTCCCCGCACGGGACAAATCTTGTGGGAACTATTTGTTTCGTTCTGGGTATTTGTCATATTTATGTTTGTAAACGTACCGACGACATAGGAATAAATTCTTATTGTGTTAGTTACGTAAATACAATCCTGTAATTTTGTAATTATCTACTTCATTAAGTATAATTACGTGCTACTTATGAAATAATTGAATCCGTGGTAGGTATACCTTGTTGGAACAATTTTATTTATGAATCCAGTTGAAAACAATAAAGCCAAAATTTAACTCTAACATAATTACCGAAAATGAATTACCGAGTTCTCATTCCGTAGCCCGTAAAGCGATTATTCCCACATTTTTAATTCAAAGCTAAAACAGGGCCAATGCCACGCATTGTGAACAAAACCACAACACGTATTACAAAAGGGAATAAACTATGAAAAGTGTAACGAAGCGAAACATTTGATAATAGGGGTTGGGCGTCCTGGACGTTTAATTATTCACCGACGGTTTCAACTCCACCGCTGATGTTAATTGGGAACTCACTGTTCTCACTATATTCCTTTATAGTGTTTTATTCGACCGTTTTCTTTTCGTGGAAAATAACAATTCGCTTAAACGAGTGTGATTATTTTAAAGTGCTTTCTCGCGCAAACGAAAATGCGTTAGAATTTATGGGCCGTGGTGGAAACGAGTACTTACCTACAGCGATTGTTTTTGACTGTCTTGTCCTTTCCCGGAATATCGTGGCAGCGTTTCATCTTATTTCAAATAAACTGAAATTTAATTGTGTGAATATGAATTTTCGGATGTATTCATTTTGTTTGCTATGTCACTTTCAAATCAAAGCTGCATAGCTTTATTTCATTAAATAAGCGCAGCGACTTGCATATTCAACTTTTAATTTACCCTGAGTCTGCATTTAGATGAAAACGTGTCATGCACGCTTAATAAATGAAATGTGCAATTCCCAACAAGCGTAAGTCATTAAATGTGCATATCAATAGGCTACGTAGGCACGTTTTTCGAAATAATCTTAGCCAAATGTGGATGTTCACAGGAGTTATCTATAATTTTCCAAGCTTCTACGGCAGCACCTTAAGGATGTAAATTATGTTTTATTAATAATAATAAGACAATTATATGTCACTATGACTACAAAACTCATAAGATTTTTGTGGGCATGGCGATACGTATTGTTGCTAACATACAAGGTCAAGGTGTCTGCACGATGCCGTGCAAAATGAGAGGAAAGGTTCACTCGGATGACAGACAACAACCATCAACACCGACGTTTGAGCAAAAATACTTACTACCCTTCATTTTGCGTATTAATTTAATACAGTCCTCTAAAACTCGAAAAACTAACACCCTACGTTTACACGAGCACTCTTTCAACGCGTGCTAAAGTGCTGGAATGAAACAAACTAACAATAGATATTTTTGAAACGCACTTATAGCGTTTTAGCACAACGCGTTGAAAAAGCGCCCGTGCGGACGGGGCTTACAAATGACTCTGCTCCTTACAATTATACCATAGCAACACAGACCACGTTCATTAAATATGCAAATATTCGCAGGCTACCCCGGAGCAGCCTGTTCTATCCGGAGATGTGGTGACTGTGGAGGTGTCGGTCAACTACAGTACGCCGTCCAGCCGAACCAAGCCCCTGGAGTACAGGTTCCATTCTGTTCATGTTTAGTTTATAAGGTTCTACATAATAGTGTTCATGGATACTCTCACAAGATATCAGTGGTAAACCAGGTAAAGAAATCACTTTATATATCAAAACGAAAGAAAAAATATCTTATCCACTATCCGAAATTTCAAAATAGCTAGATGTCATAGGCGTAATTAGCATTAGAACATAGCAGCTAAAGCCGAACTTAGCAAGATTAAATTAGAAGAAGTACATTACACTAGCGCACGATATAATATTTTATACTGGTAGGCAATAATAACTATGGAGAACTAAACCATATTTCCGAAACAAAATCAGAAGGAGGATTCTGTCAGCAAGTTGCACAAAGGCAGCTTAATCCGTGTCTGGCTTAAACCGTTTTAGTATATTGTAACAAGCTGACGTCCGGACAGTGGGCGTGGCCAACACCCTTCCACGCGGTTTGGGGTTCTCACGAGGTCTCGAGCGGCGAGCTGGCGGTTACCTCGCTCTCTTTTTGCTTGGGCGGTCGGACAGTGCGGACGTGCTAGGGACTAGTCGATAGTTCATAAAATCATATTTGTTATTTAATATAAATCACTAATTAATAATTTGTAAAATATTAATCATAAAGGTTTTGTGCTCTGCGTGTATTTTTTTTATTAAATTTCACTTCTGGTTTGTAATATCAGAAGTGGGATTGTGCCTCGTGGCCTACCCGCTTTTGGTACGACTGACCGACATTATAAATAATAAAAAAAAAAGAATTGTTTTCACATTAACGTTTTATAAAGATCATAGTTTTCGTTTAATTTGCTGTGTTCAGTGTTAGTCGAAAATGTCTGAAAAACAGACTTCTTCTCGTAAACGCAAGCGTGATTCGAGCAAGAATGTGCTGGATGCTATTCTTGCTAGATTAAATACGCTTGAAGAACGTTTCGCGACACCGCCGCCGCCGTCCGAGCCACCTTTACAAATTGCGTCGACGTCAGGAGGTGCGTCGCAGGTAGTGCTACCCGCACTAACAAATGACGTGACCACCGACAATGTGCGTGATAACGACTCAACGGCGGGTTGCGCATCCGCTTCGGTATCGCGAGAAAGCAACTATACTACTGAAGACACAACTGGCAGAATCGTGAAGGCCATCACTTCGCTAGTAAAAGTAAGGTCGAATAATTATTTTATCACTAATTTTGACCCGCATGTTCACAATATCGATGTTTGGTGCGAGGAGGTAGATAGGGCTAAGGAAATTAATGAATGGGACGATAATGAGTGCTTGTCGCGGATTGGAAATTCCTTAAAAGGAGAAGCGCGTGTGTGGCTTAATGAGTGGTCTAGCGCGGATCGCTCGTGGACGAATTTCAAACGAGAATTTAAAGCACTGTGCCCGCGAACCGTCGATATTGCGAACATTCTTTACGAAGTTATGACCAAAGATTCCAAAAGTTATGTCACGTATGCCGAATATGCTAGGCGTTCGTTGTTAAGGTTAGGCCTAGTCAAAGGTTTATCGGATGAACTAATAGTTGCCATAGTTCTACGGGGTATTACCGATCCTCATATTAAGGCCGCAGCCACTAATGCTAATTTGCAACCCAATGATTTAGTACAATTTTTATCGATGTACGTGAAACCAAAAAATGATTTTCGGTCTACCCGCGAATTTGCACGTGTTTCGCGTTCCAGTTCTGGATTATCTATGATACGACGTAACGATAATAACAAAGGGGCTAATGATCTGAAATGTCATTTTTGTGGAAAATTTGGACATAAACGCATAGACTGTATCGGCGCTAAAAGAAAACGGTTAGGCAATAATGCTGGGCCGGGGTTATCTGAAACGCCGTTATCATCACCGATATTAAAGACTTGTTCTTTTTGTAAGAAAAATGGCCATGTAGTGGATGATTGTTTTGCCAAACAACGTTCAGAGTCTAGCAACCTTAACCCACGTATTGTAAATTTTTGTCGAAAGTTAGATAGCAGTGTTTGGGGGTCGACGACTGATGTCATGAGTGCTGTAATCGAGGGTGTGCCGGTGGACGTACTTGTATACAGTGGTTCTTGTATATCACTTATATCAAATTCGTTGTTAAAACATTTTAATGCCAGCCAGAAACCTACCTATCGTATTTTACGAGGCATAGGAAGTCAATTGGTCGAATGTAAATTGTTTGTAACATTAATTGTTGAACTACCCCACATATCTACCGAAGCCGATTTCTACGTAGTACCTCATGGTTGCATTAATACCCCCGTGATTATTGGTACCGACATTTTAAATCGCGACGATATCACGTATGTCCGACAAAATGGTGTTCAACTTTTGATGCGTTCAAATACACCTATCCCTGTAAACAATATTTTTGATATTAGTAATGTAAATACGCCTCTTGAGGGTAAAGACAAGGAATTACTTCTATCGATTATAGAAAATTTTGCAAGTTATTTTATAACTGGTACTGCGTCGTCAACAGTTACAATAGGTAGCATGAAAATAGAAGTTTTCAATAGTGAACCAGTATGCTATAGGCCTTATAAATTATCGTATGACGAGCGACTTCGCGTTCGAAATATAGTTAAGGATTTGATGGCTAAGGGCATCATACGAGAGTCGGAATCACCTTATGCAAGCCCCGTGATCCTAGTTAAAAAGAAGGACGGTACAGACCGAATGTGCGTGGATTATAGGGTCTTAAATTCACGGACTATCAAAGATAAGTTTCCCTTGCCGCTCATAGAGGATCACATTGATAGATTGGGGTCAAGTAGATTCTTCTCAAGCCTGGATATGGCAACTGGTTTCCACCAGGTTCCCATGGAGCCAGGTTCAATTGCAAAAACCGCTTTTGTAACCCCCGAAGGTCACTTTGAATATATAAAGATGCCGTACGGTCTTTCCAATGCGCCTGTAGTGTATCAAAATATAATATCCAAAACTCTCAAGTCGTTTATCGAAGCAGGAAGCGTCTTAGTATATATAGATGACGTTCTTTTGCTAAGCAAATCGATATCAGAAGGATTATTATTATTGCGACAAGTTTTGGAAACCCTCACTTCATCAGGGTTCTCTATAAATTTAAAGAAATGCAACTTTCTTAGTCGTGAAGTAGAATATCTTGGGAGGGTTATTAGTAATGGTCAGGTTAGGCCGAGCACGCGTAAAATCCAAGCCTTGATCGATTCACCAAAACCCCGAAATGTCAAGCAAATTAGACAGTTCCTTGGTCTTGCGGGATATTTTAGAAGGTACATCTTAAATTACGCTCAAAGAACAGCTTGTATTGCACGTCTAACAAAAAAGAATGTACCTTTTGAATGGGGAGTTGAACAAGACAGAGCTCGTGAATACATTATTCACTGTCTAACTAATGAACCGGTCCTTGCAATATATGACCCCCAGCTACCGACTGAGCTCCACACTGACGCGAGTGCTATCGGGTACGGTGCGATTTTGATACAGGTCCGTGGGGATGGTCTTAGGCGCGCTGTAGCGTATTTTAGTAAATCGACCCAAGGCGCGGAGCCTAAGTACCATTCTTACGAACTAGAAACCTTAGCCGTGGTAAAAGCTCTCCAGAACTTCAGGAAGTATTTGTTAGGTATACCCTTTAAAATTGTTACGGACTGTAACGCTTTAAAACTAACGGAGCGTAAAAAAGACTTGCTCCCCCGCGTAGCCAGGTGGTGGTTATCCATGCAAGACTACCAGTATACTTTTGAATATAGGAAAGGGTCTTTGATGTCACATGCCGACTACCTTAGTAGGAACCCTATTGATGTATGTCATATACAAAACCCCAAAAATTGGGCTAAGTTAGCTCAATCTGCAGACGAAGAGACACTAGGTCTCATTGATAAACTGAATAATGCCCAACTAGACTCCTCGCGATACGTCGTACAAAATGGATTGGTATACGTTAAATACTGTCCCATTGGCGAAGAATCGCGTTTATTGTGTTATATCCCCAAAGGATATAGATTGAGTCTACTTCATGTATTTCATGACGATCATGACCACATTGGCTACGATAAGACTGTAGAACTTATTCTACGACATTTCTGGTTCCCTGGGTTGCGCTCATTTGTCAGAAAATATCTCAAACACTGTATTGTGTGTTTATCTCACAAGCGAGTGCCACGCGCTCCTCATCAGCCTATCGAATCTTGGTCTAAGCCAGATGTTCCTTTTGCTGTAGTACATATGGATGTACTTGGTCCACTGCCTGAATCGCACGGTTTTAAGTACGTATTGATTATTATCGATGCGTTTACAAAATACTGTCTCTTGTATTCCCTTTATCGTCAGGAGACTGACGAGTTAAAGCGTGCATTTACCGATGCGGTTTCATTATTTGGATCTCCGAGACTGTTAGTAACGGATCGTGGTCGGATGTTCGAGAGTACCGCTTTTCGGGACATGGTTGGGTCGTTTGGCAGTGACATTCATTTTATCACGCCAGGCATGCACCATGAGAATGGGCAGGCTGAGCGTTATTGCCGAACTTTACTAAACCTACTTCGTATTGAAGTGAACCATAAAGGTCATAGTTGGTCGGATATGCTATGGAGGATTCAGCTTATTTTAAATAGTACGAAACACAGTACCACGAATACGTCACCCCTCCAACTGCTCATCGGAACCGATTCTTCCACACCCATCATACGCGCCCTCGTTCGGGATGTTGCGATAAATATCGCTACACCGAATCGCGAAGCTATTATGGCACTCAGGAGACAGCGTGTGTCGTCACTGCTAACAAGTAATCAGCAAGAACAGGACGAATATGTAAACAAAAATCGTGTGTCGCCCCAAGTGTTTAATGTGAATGACAAAGTCTTCGTAATTAAGTCCTCGCAGGCCGTGGGAAAACTAGATTCCTGCATGCGTGGGCCTTACAAGGTGATGAAGCGACTTCCACACCATCGATATGAACTGAAGCTGCTGGCTTGCTCATACGGAAAGCGTACAGAGGCTGCAGCTGGAAACATGATATCATGGGCAGGAGAATGGACTCCAGAGACCTGTGCAGCGTTTTTCGATTGTAAGTTACTGATATTATTATGCTTTCCTGCTTAAGCAGTTTTGTGAACATATGTAATGGGGTGTGAGGGGTACATCACCATCCTAGTGCCCCAAGCCAACCTCACCTGCTCGTGGTACACCCTGCCAAACAGCAAACGAGGCTATGGTGACCGGCTAATGGCGGTATATCCATTGTCAAACTGCGCAGCTAAATGACAAGACTGGTGACGGGCAGCAGCGCCACTGGTGCGAGAAGCCGCGCTCTGCGATCTCCAATCCGCCTGCCCAGCGTGGAGATTACGGGCATTACCTCCCTATGATAAGCCAAAACAACCCACGGCCCCCAGTTCCCGGCAACCCTGCTATTCCTGACCACGGCGGCGGTCACGGTAACGGCAGGGTGGGGGGTGCTAAGAATCTCCGGGTTACGAAAGGCCGCCAAAACCGACTGACCTTAGCCACGTATAACGGACGTACGTTGCGGCTCGACGAACATCTGGCGCAACTAGAAGAGGAACTGAGACACATAAGATGGCACGTCCTTGGATTATGCGAAATCCGAAGAAAGGGAGAGGATATCGTAACCTTAAAATCGGGCCATCTTATGTATTTCAGAGAAGGAGACCATCAATCTCAAGGCGGCGTCGGGTTCCTTGTCAACAAAGTCCTCTCTGACAACGTTGAAGAAATGTCCAGTGTATCGACAAGGGTTGCGTACCTTGTGATTAAATTAACCGAGAGATATAAGCTTAAGGTCATCCAGGTCTACGCACCAACATCAACACACTCGGATGATGAAATAGAGGATATGTACGAGGACATATCCAAAGCCTTACACGACACCTCCAAGGCTCACTTCAACGTTGTCATGGGGGATTTCAACGCAATAGTGGGAGTACAAACATGTAGCGAATCGGTAGTGGGTCGACACGGATTCGGTAGCAGGAACCATAGAGGACAAATGCTCGTCAACTTCCTGGAAAAAGAGGGGCTATTCTTAATGAACTCTTTCTTTCAGAAACGGCCCCAACGGAAGTGGACGTGGCAAAGTCCCGACGGTAACACTAAAAACGAAATCGACTTCATCATAGCGGACAAGAAGCGCTTATTTAGAGATGTCTCAGTGGTTACAAGGTTTAAAACGGGTAGCGACCACCGGCTTGTGCGAGGCACTCTGGATATCGATTATAAGCTGGAACGTATCCGTTTGATGAAGTCCACACTCCGACCTAACCTGCTCCAACACGTAGTTGGGTCCGAATCGTTTCAGTTGAAACTAAAGAACCGATTCGCTGCTCTGGAAAACACAATTGATGACGATATCGATGAGGAACTCGACCAGGTAGTTGACATCCTAAGGGAAGAGGGAACAAGGTTCTGCAAGATGCGGCGCAACGGAAAGAAATCGAGACTTTCAACGGAATGTCTGCAACTCATGGAGAAAAGACGCAAAGACCCCGCAGTCACATCGTCAGAACAACGGGCATTGAATAAAAAGATCACGAAGCTGGTAAGACGAGACGTCCGACGCTCTAACACATGCCAAATAGAAAGAGCGATTGAGCGGAATCGGGGGTCAAAAGTCTTCGCACAACAGCTTGGCCGGAGCCATCTGACGAAGCTGACCACTCTAAGCGGAAGAGTCGTCGTGTCGGTGCCAGAAATTCTCGCGGAAGTCGAAAATTTCTATTCCCAACTTTACGCCAGGCAAGTTAACCAACCGGAACCCGACATAAGGGATCTAAGAGCCACCCTAACACGCCACTACACAGACGAGCTGCCAGAAGTCAGCCTTGACGAAATCGAGATGGCTCTAAGACAACTTAAAAATGGAAAAGCCCCGGGTGATGACGGAATTACTACGGAGCTCCTAAAGGCAGGAGGTACTCCTATGCTCAAACAACTTCAGCGTATATTTAATTCCGTTATCTTCTCTGGGAGAACTCCAAAGGCATGGAACAGGAGTGTAGTCGTTTTGTTTTTCAAGAAGGGAGACAAGACCCTTCTGAAAAACTATCGACCGATTTCCCTCCTAAGCCATGTCTACAAGTTGTTTTCTAGAGTCATCACAAATCGCCTTTCGGGAAGACTTGACGAGTTTCAACCAACGGAACAGGCTGGTTTCAGGACAGGATATGGCACTATAGACCACATTCACACAGTGCGGCAGATTATGCAAAAGACCCAGGAGTATAATCAGCCCCTGTGCATGGCATTCGTGGACTACGAGAAAGCCTTCGACTCCATCGAAACCTGGTCTGTTCTCGAATCCCTGCAACGTTGCCAGGTCGACTGGCGATACATCCAAGTGCTGAGATGCCTGTATGACGCTGCAACAATGACCGTCCAAGTACAAAATCGGCGGACTAAGCATATCCCCTTGCATCGAGGTGTGAGACAAGGCGATGTTATCTCACCTAAATTGTTTACGACTGCACTGGAGGATATGTTTAAGACGCTGGACTGGAAAGGACGCGGCATTAACATTAACGGTGAGTACATCTCGCACCTAAGATTCGCGGATGATATCGTCATTATGGCAGAGACATTGCCGGAATTACAACAGATGCTGTGCGGCCTAGCTAATTCTTCCCAACGCATTGGCCTCCGGATGAACATGAATAAAACCAAGATTATGTTCAATGAGCATGTCATTCCGGAGCCAGTAAATGTAAATGGAACTACTCTCGAAGCTGTACGAGAATACATCTACCTCGGACAAATACTACAATTAGGTAGAAACAACTTTGAGAGAGAGGTCCGCAGGAGGATACAGCTGGGCTGGGCAGCGTTTGGGAAACTACGTCAAGTCTTCTCGTCGCCTATACCTCAAAGTTTGAAGACAAAAGTCTTTGATCAGTGCGTCCTACCTGTCATGACATACGGAGCCGAGACTTGGACACTTACGGTGAGACTAGTCCACCAAATGAAAGTTGCTCAGCGGGCTATGGAGAGAGCTATGCTCGGAGTTTCTCTGAAAGATCGAATCCGGAATGAGGTGATCCGACAGAGAACCAAGGTCATCGACATAGCTCGCAGGATCAGCACGCTGAAGTGGCAGTGGGCTGGCCATATTTGCCGAAGGACCGATAACCGCTGGAGTAGACGTGTTCTCGAGTGGAGACCGCGGCTTGGCAAACGTAGTGTGGGACGCCCTGTAGCTAGATGGAGCGATGATATACGGAGGGTGGCGGGCAGCGGTTGGAGGAGAAGAGCCGAAGATCGGGCTCAATGGCGTGCCTTGGGAGAGGCCTATGTCCAGCAGTGGACTGATACGGGCTGGTGATGATGATGATGTAATTGGCTTGTTGGTATTGAGTGTGATTCTCTACCACGGCGAATGGAATGCTCCGCTGGAGTCTTTTCCATATTCACGTTGACATAGATATTGTGTCACGGCAGACGGATGACTCATTAGAGCCTTTCCGTATTCACGTTGGTATCGAGTGTGATTCTCTACCACGGCAGGGTCGAGCTCTTCCATATTCACGTTGGTATCGAGTGTGATTCTCTACCACGGCAGGGTCGAGCTCTTCCATATTCACGTTGGTATCGAGTGTGATTCTCTACCACGGCAGGGTCGAGCTCTTCCGTATTCACGTTGGTATCGAGTGTGATTCTCTACCACGGCAGGGCAGAGCTCTTCCATATTCACGTTGGTATCGAGTGTGTTTCTCTACCACGGCAGGGCAGTTGGCTCCTAAGGAGCGCTGTCACGGTATACTAGTCACTACCGCAGTCAGTATAGATACTGGCCAGTTGAGATGAATGGAGGGCCCTCGAGAGATCGAATGGTATGAATGTAGTCAGTAGTGTGAAAAACTTTTGTGAGGAATGAGTGCAATGTGAAAACTTTTGTGGAGAATGAGTGTAATGGTATGAAGTATGAAGAGTTATGAGTGCTCCTATTATAACTTAAAGTTGAGTTCTAATGTGACCAATTTATTTGTGTGTTAGCTGACTCTGACGAATCACCGTTAGAGACTACGGCAGAGGGTCAAGCGGGACCTAGCAGTGAACACACCAGAGTTGCGGACGAGGACGACCGCCAGTCAGGAGAGGCCGTGTAACAAGCTGACGTCCGGACAGTGGGCGTGGCCAACACCCTTCCACGCGGTTTGGGGTTCTCACGAGGTCTCGAGCGGCGAGCTGGCGGTTACCTCGCTCTCTTTTTGCTTGGGCGGTCGGACAGTGCGGACGTGCTAGGGACTAGTCGATAGTTCATAAAATCATATTTGTTATTTAATATAAATCACTAATTAATAATTTGTAAAATATTAATCATAAAGGTTTTGTGCTCTGCGTGTATTTTTTTTATTAAATTTCACTTCTGGTTTGTAATAATATATATACACGTGCACATATATATATATATATATATATATATATATATATATATATATATATATATATATATATGTGCACGTGTTTGCTTGGAGAAAACTTTTCCTAACTTCGAGAAACAATTGGTATGGAATTGGAACTTGAAAAACAAATAAAAAAGAACTAGGAAATGCCTTTAAAATCGTAGCCCGCTAAAATCATACGATACCTAGCGGATTTATTAGTTTATTTTCGCTCGCTGATTCTCGCTCAAGATCGCTCGCTCCTCTCTCAACGGAAATTAGTTAAAAAAGATAAATTTATAAATGGAAGACTGAACAACTTGATGAATAAGACAATGATGGGATTCATTGAGCTGAACGTTGTTCATAATTTTTGTATTTAATGATTATCATTCTCAACTCTCAAATTGTCAACTGTTGACTTGAGATGTGCAACATTTGATATAAATCCTTCTAAAGCTGCTATACTAGCCCACTAAATTACGCAGGCGAATTTATTAAAAACAAGTTGTTTTCTGTAAATTACTAATGAAACAATCTCTTGTGAATTACCACAAAATATACTACAAGAAAATGTTGGTAATATTTTCTCGTCAGCAATATTCATACATACAGGCCAATCTGAAATAACTTATTATTGTGAAGCGAACATGAAGCAACAAACCTAAAATGACGTTTAGAGTTACTTTTACGGTTATACAGTCAACATACTCGTACAACATAAAATTGAACTCGCACTGGGATCATACAACCTTACCCCACATATACCCTTAAATATCAAACAAAGTAATCATACTCGATGCATCCTCAACCGTCAACTTTTTTAAATTATTGCTCACTTCATTATTAGACACTTCATTGTAGATGTAATATTAAAACGCATGTATAGCTTAACAATTTATATGATTGGTCAAAATCCAGGCCATTTTTTTGGTAGCTTACGCGATATTTATAGCTGTTTATTTGTTTAGATGACCTAAAATTAGAAAAGCAGGTCTATTTATTAGTTATTTACGATTAGAAAGTGCAATTAATCATTTGTAAAGGATTTCCGAAAATTCTCATAAAAATATTTGTTTACGTGAAAACGGTGGGTATTTTTATGTTCCGGGTTTTATGTTTAAGGATTGGAATTTTAATAGTATTCGGGGAAAAAGTTATCAAATTGTGCTTAAATAAAACACATCAAAAAAAAATCAAAAAAAAAAAATATTCTTTCACAACTTTTAAAACTTTTAAAACAATGTTCGAGTCTCCTTTTAAGTATAAAATACCTGTAGTAGGAGACCCCGCTCTTCCACATCCAGTGAACTTATACTAATAGTATTGATTTATTTATTAATAAGAAAAACAGAACTTAATCTAAAGCGTAAAATAATTTAAGCATGCAGATGTGTGTGTATTTGTGCGTGTGTGCGCGCTCGTGCGCGTGTGTTTGTATGTGTGTGTGTGTGTTGGCATGCATGTGTGTGTGTTGGCGTGCGTGTGTGTGGGGTGGAGTGCGTGTGTGTGAGATAGAGTGTGTGCGTTAGTGCTGTAAAAAGCGTTACGTTAATTATGATACATAAAGCGTTAACTTCTCAGTCTCGTCGTACGTCAGCGTGCTTAGCCATTTCATTATTATTTTTTTACATTCATAGTACTTTTTAGGATAAATATTTAGTTTTTTATTAATTGGGTTATATAAAAGGGAAGATTGTTTAGCTTGCTGTCGCCTGGCAAATATTGATTTTATTCTCTTACTCGGGGCTACACTATGTATCCTTCTCTTCTCGAGTAATGTCGGGGCGTATGTAAGGATCTTATAAAGTTTTAAGACGGTATGTAGGATATATAGTTTACGAACTGTAAGTAGGTCACATAACCGATATAGATTCTCTGTTGGGTACCTGAATGGTTTTAGATACATGACTTTTAGTAAACATCTTTGGGCTCGCTCCAGATCCAAGAACTTTATTTTAGTAGCACCTCCCCATATAGGTATGCAATATGTCAGGATCGACTGAACCAATGATACGTAAATTTGATTAATAATTTTACACGTAGCTACATGCCTCAAAGTTTTAAAAAGCCACATAAATTTCCTTAGTCTAGTCATAATGAGTTCAATGTGCATATGCCAGGACAATCGTTGGTCGATGTATTTTACATTGGTCACTTTTTGGATTTGGACACATGAACAGACGTTGTGTGGGTTATTACATGTATGAATTTTTACACTAAATGTTGGTTGCGACCGGTTATATTTCGTAAAACATATATAATTTGATTTTGAGGTGTTAAGCGTAAGCAAATGTGTATTAAGCCACCTAGCAACGATAGCCAGTCCCTTTTCAGTGTTGAGTCGCACATCCTCCCAGGTGTCACCAGTAAATACTATTGCAGTATCATCCGCATAAGAGAAAATGCGGCCTCTGTCTAAGGGCAGATTGCTAAGACTATTAATGTAAATCAGAAAGAGTGTCGGTCCTAGTACACTTCCTTGTGGGACACCGTATGTTATGATAGTTTTTTGACTGCGATATTGGCCTATTTTACCTTGCTGTTTGCGACCATACAGATAATCCTTAAATAATGCCAAAGGCATGCCCCTTATACCGATTTTTTCAAGCTCATTGACTAGAATGGGTACACACACAGAATCAAAGGCTTTTTTTAAGTCCAAGAATACAGTTACGCATTTATTTCCATTATCTACTTCTTCCACGATCCGTGAGATTAATGCCGTGACCGAGTCCTCTGTACTTAATCCTTGTCTGAACCCAAACTGTGATTGTGACAGAATATTAAATTTATTGAGATAATTCACTAGCCGATTATTGATCAATTTTTCAATTACTTTAGATATGGCTGGAAGAACTGAAATTGGCCTGTAATTATTAGGATCCTCTCGATTACCGTTCTTGTAAACGGGCGTAATAATTGCTCGTTTAAGAATAGCGGGAAAAATACCTTTACTAAAACAAAGATTCGCTAAGTGCGTTAAAATTGGGACGAGTACAACATTAGCATATTTTAAGAATTTTATGGATATATTGTCATATCCAGGGGCACTATCCGATTTAAGATTCATAAGTATAGATCTGAGTTCTATGGGATCTGTTTCTATCAGGGCAAATGAAGAAATCTGAGGGTTAAGCAGGTAGGTAGTACTATTCAAGTGAGATTTATTATTTAAGATAATATTCTCAGCTAGTCTTTTCCCAATATTAGCAAAGTAGTTATTAACGAAATTAGTTGAGTCCTGTGGTGATGATTCGATGGCCAGAAGGTTTAAGTTTTTGTCTGTAATTGGTTTGCGGTGAGTTAATCATCATCATCATAGTCGTTTACTTATTATTTGAAGTGGAAGTGTGCCATATTTTTTTATTATTTTTTTTTTGCTAACTTCGGCATTATATAGACCCCCCGGCAATTATCTTCAAGAGTATACAAAAAGAATATATATAAAAATCTTTTATAAAAAAAGGTAAACCGACTTCAAAAAGCAAAAAAATAAATATTTGAAGTCGGTGCTGGTTGGTGCAGTCGGTTACTTGGCACCGACTTCAAATATTTATTTTTTTGCTTTTTGAAGTCGGTTTACCTTTTTTTATAAAAGATTTTTATTTTACAATTTTAAGTGACCAGTGTATTCTATAGTAGGGTACCTATAGGATTGACGTAATACCCATAATATCGCAATTTACACATGCCTATTGTTTGTCGTTAAGGAGTTCCCTGGTGTATCTTCTAAGTCCAAAGTCCAATGTCAATAAAATTAATATGGGACCACCTTGGAGATATACTGAACCCAATGCAAAAAAAATTATCAAAATCGGTCCACAATTGACGGAAATATCGCTGAACATACATAAAAAAAAAAAAAAAAAAAAAAAAAAAGAGCATACATACAACCGAACATAGAACCTCCTCCTTTTTGAAGTCGGTTAAAAAAGTCCCCAATTGCTCAGAGCCAAAGGGTTAAAAGATTGTAAACATTTCACCAGATACGTAAAATACTAAATTACATACATCACAACATTAGCATACAAAGTATCACTCGGTAGCTACACAGGAATATAGCTGTAATATATGGCTATAAGTACACCCAAACACTAAGACTTGATTTCATCAGTAGTCTACACAAATTGCAAGAAAAGAACAGAATAAATAACATTCAAGAGGAATGACTTGACTCATCTCTCACAAAAAATATATTCCTCGCCGTCTACACTCAACTTGGCAAATCGCTGCCCTACCGCCGGGAGCGCCGCTAATGTACCTCACAAACTTAGCTACCTTCTCCACACTTTCAGTTCCAACTCGAGGAGAAACTTGCTTTTGCCTCGATATCATATCAAACCATTATAGAGAAAACTTTTTGAAATATTTTTATAGGTACGCGATTTATATCAAAATTTTAGTTAGTAAATATGTAGGTACGATTGCTAAGTTTCTTGTTATTTAGCATTTCTTACGTCTGTTATTCTCATCAATCTTCTGTAAGCCTGTGGCTAATTCTTGTGTCTGATGGTTTTTGATTTTCAAGTAACGTTTACAATTATTAATTTAATCACACAATATAATATATATACAAAACATAGTCACAGTGCAAAAAAATTAATTCGAACTTCGTAAAATGACTTCAAGAACATTTTATGACTAAACTTAAAAGCCAATCATTTGTCTCTGTTATAACTTACATATTATCTTCAAAGTCTACTCGTTTGAAAAGACTAATGAACGCAAATTTCTACAGAGACTATTTTTTTAATATTCTTACCTGTAATTCATAATTACTTTTACTTGTATAATTTACTAATTTGCCTCATTTATCTAGTGGCGGTATGACTAGGGATTACGATACAAAGTCTGCGTATTTAAATCCTAAGTCAGATAAAACGTTTTTGAAGTTTTTGTACTAAAAAATTCTGAGCAGCAATTCGGAGTCTGGAAACGTGCCCGGTATAGTGACAATAAATAATAACCTGGTGAAGGTTGGAAGATAAAATTAGACGCGTACAGCACAATCCCAGTTGTCGTCGTGAACTTTACGCACAGATCATATTTTCTTATATGATGTGAGACTTTACGGAAAGCCTATGTCCTGCAATGGACATTTTTGGGCTGATGATGACAATACCAATAGGGTCGACTTCTATTACAATTTTCGGCTGAACCATAATAATACACTCTTATATAGCCGTTTCTACCTTACTTATATATGTAGGTACCACGCGCAAAGATAAACTCAGTCACTTCAAACAACTTCGATCAAACACTTTCACCCTTTGAAGGTCACTCGTCTTCCTTTGTGTGAGCCAGCTAACTATGTATAAATGTTTTAAGGGACTGCCTATTAAATACGTAGAAATGGAAAGGATGAAGGTAGGATAACAGCTGTCCTATAAAGAGGTTTACTTAATTTCATATGTATTATCTCGCTTTGTTTTCGCGAATGTGTATAATGGGATTAGATCGTTTGATGTTTTTTTAATCCACACAGGCGTAAACTAATCAACTAGTGGTTTGAGGTTGTTTAAATAATTTACAAGTGTTATCGCTTGTATAAGGTATACTTTAAGTTTTCTCCTGTGAGTAATGAAATAGGCTGATGGCGATTCTAATAAACCGTTGCCGCTGGCTATAATACCCGTCATTATAGGCTTTTCATATGCATTACACATTACATTCAATTTTTCATAGTTGACATTTATTGCTTTACTTTCAAAGGGGACCTTATATTATTATGTAAGTTTCAGTTTACGGCTATTCTTTATTATACGTAATTTTAATAATGTTTTAAAACATTTTATATAGAAATGTTAGGCTCTGTAATATTTGATGAAAGGTGATTTCTACCAACTTTACCTTTTTGTTTGTACATATGACTGATTTTGGAGGAATCATTTGACACATATCAACTTACTCATTTTGAAGAGTAGGTATTTAGATCCATTGCATAACGAAAATTGCCGCAATGTCTGAAATTCCGTCTCTATAACCAATGTGTCTTGCCTGCTATGACACTGAGTGACCGAGTCAGAAATACGGAGATCCATAAAATAATTAAAGTTGAAGACGTCGGATCCCTGCATATTTCGACTCAAGTGGAGGTGGAGTAGGTCTCTAACCAAATGGTGGTCACGGAAGGGATATCTTATTCGAAGAAGGCCAGTACAAAGATAGGTCGATGATGTGGTTTGGTAAGACCTGACTAAGATTGGCTCAGGATAGGGATATGTGATGTAAGAGGGAGTAGGCTTATGCCCTGCAGTGGGTGGACTAAGCTGGAACTGATGATGATGAAGTATATAATTACCTTATTCACAGGGCATCTTTGAGACTTTTGTTGTTCTTACCACATAAATATTTCTTTGTTGTAGTTTATAATTCCTTTATCAACCCATTGTGACATTATACTACGTAGTAGTACATAATCAGCAAGCAAACTCGGCGTTTCTCTACATGATTGAATCAGGCATGAGGAGATACGTAAAAGAACCAATGTCACCGACATAGCTTTGTTTAAATCGGGTTGTACATCGGATACAAATAACTTTCGGCCTATTTCTATGCTGCCCACGTTACGTAAAATATTTGAAAAAATTATCCTAAATTAGTTGATAAGCCACTTTAGAAGTCATAAAGTACTTCACAAAAACCAGTTTGGATTCACTTAGAATCGCTCAACTACTGATGCAGATGTTGAATTAATGAGGAATCTTTTTATGGCCTGGGAGAACTCGCAGGATGCTTTAGGTGTATTCTGCGACTTGTCTAAGGCGTTTGACTGTGTGCATTATGAAACTGTCCTCAGGAAATTACACAATTACGGAATAAGGAACAGGGCTCTCGACCTCTTGACATCTTATCTCTGTGGTAGAAATCAAAAGGTCTATGTTAATGGGAAGCGATCTCCCGGTTCTAACGTGACAATGGGCGTGCCCCAGGGGTCGATTCTCAGTCCATTTCTATTCCTCGTATATATAAATGACTTACTCTACTATGTAGGAGATAATCAGGACATTGTGCTGTTCACGGATGATACATCACTATTATTCAAAATTAAAAGACAGCTGCTTAATTATGACGATGTGAACAGTTCACTGTCAATGGTTGTTCATTGGTTCTACACGAATAATCTTCTCCTTAATGAGAAGAAGACAAAATGTATGAAATTCACAACGCCAAATGTAAAACAGGTTGCAACTAATGTACAAATAAATGGCGTGGATTTAAACCTTGTAAAGTCGATTGTATTTCTAGGTATCACTTTTGATGCCAGATTACAATGGGGCCCCCATATTCATCAATTGTCTGGTAAATTAGGCTCAGTGGTATATGCTGTAAAGAAAATTAGATTACTTACTGATATTGAAACAGCTAGACTTGTTTATTTCGCTTATTTGCATAGTATTATGTCATATGGCATACTACTTTGGGGATGCTCTGCAGAATTTAATACCATCTTTGTTCTCCAGAAAAGGGTTGTCCGAGCAATTTACAATTTGGCCCCGAGAGCTTCTCTTAAGAAAAAAATTAGAGAAATATATATTCTAACTGTTGCATCACAATTAATTTATGAAAATCTTCTATATGTTAAAAAGAATATCAATTTTGAAAAATATCATGTAAAACACGGAATAAAGATGATCTTATTGTACATTCCACACGTCTCCACAGAATTAGTAATTCTTTCATGGGGCAATGTATACGCTTCTACAACAAATTACCCATAGATATCCGAAACATGCCTATCAATAAGTTTAAAAAGGCAATTAATACTAGACTCTGTAAGAAAGGGTATTGCAAATTTTCAGATTATCTTGACGATAAAACAGATTGGGTTTGAGCAGCTCCTCACTCAGCAAAATTAATCAATGAGGTATAATACAATTTTGAAAAACAAAAAAGAAATGGTTATCAGAAAGGCCAAACAAATTAAATTAAAAGACTAGCCCGCTGAGTTTCTCGCCGGATCTTCTCAGTGGAGACCGCATTTCGATCTGGTGGTAGATGCAAAAAATGTAATAATTTGGACGGTTGTATTGGCCTATACAAATAAATGATTTTGACTTTGACTTAGCTAAAGTGGTAATAGGGGGCCACATGGCGCGAAGCTCGGACGGGTGTTGGGGCAGAAATATTCTAAAGTGAAGACCACGTATTATCAAGCGCAGCATGGGACGGCCGTCTGCCAGATGGACCGACGATCTTGTGAAGATCGTCGTTGGATGCAGGTGGCATCCCACCGGTTTCGCTGGAGAGCGATTGGGGAGGCCTATATTCGACAGTGGATGAGTACAGGCTGAGATGATGACAATGATGACGACGTAGTAGTACTAAAGAATACATCACAACTACTCTCTTTTTTTGTAGCAAAAGTAGAGTACACCCTCTAGCTCACTTTGTGCCAGGTGCTTGCCGCAACGTGACACGTTCGAGTGCTAAGTTTTATTTTAAATGCCTTCATATATGAGATGCTCTTTAAACGACTCCAGATACATAGGGTATTATTCATATACCAATACCATATTTATATACCAATTGTTAAAAAGGCATACCTAAACTATATACGCTATGTACTTCGTAACTTAAAAATCAGGTTTGAATACAAAAGCACTAAGGCATGTAAGACACGTTACAGTTATAGCTTATATTCTTACACTTTTGAGAAACAAATATTGATTACCTTATTTGCTCCATTATCCAGTGCATCAACAAGAAGAGATCTAATAAGGAACAGCGTAAGCCCAGCGTTATGCACAACACCGCAGCCTGAAAGACAACAGCCCTGCAATCGGTTACCCTGTCCTGTTTACTGGCGGGAAATGCCGTGGACGCAAGTAAGTCAAAATTAACGAACGCAGTAACACTCGGAATTCCAATACAACAGTAAAAGTATGCAGATTTATCTATAGTAACTCGGGAAAAGCTTGCTTCCACTCTTGAGCAGGAATCATCAGTGACGAAGGGGAATGCACTGGGTCACCTCAATATATATTGCTTCAGCCCTGAAAGCATTTTACAAACAAGGTAATATTTAAAACCATTATCATAGCTGAATTAGGTTTCAGTTTTCGTGCAAAACTATGAAAGATGAAATGCATCTAGCACTATAAAAATAGGTACTGAAGAGAACTTCAGAGCTTCAGTAAACATTGTATTTCCTGATAAAAGACTAACGAATTCCGGCATTGTGCTTGTATAAGCCACTTTAACATGAACCTTTAAATCTAAAGCGAAACCAAGCGTAAACATGTAAAGATGGTCGTATATAAATGTAAATGAAGCCTTCATGAAAAAATCATGAAGCTGCGGCTGCCACTTTGTATAGGCGACGTACTCTACGGATCGTAACTTTGGAGTACTTTTCACATAAACTTCGTTAAAATACCTAATAGTGATGTGGGTCGGTTCTATAAAAACCGGAGTATCACCGGTTAACGCATGTGCCGATTTTATATCGGTATTTAATAAAAATACCGGAGTTTTTTTAACGCATGCTTATTCTACAAGTTTGTATATGATGAACTCCCGACAATCAAAGCTAGCTATTTCCCAGCTTTCGCCCAGTCCCGTTTCTTAAGTCGTGAAGATAGATAATTGGGTAGGTGTACCATCCACTACTTACCATTTAGCGAATTGGTATAAGTTGATTATTTTGGTGATGTCATAATAAAACATCTTAAAAAAATTAAATGCCTTCTTAATCTGTTTTTCTCCAGAGATTCTCCGGTTGTTGTTGTAAATTCTCTGAAAATCATCGAAGATTTTGCCTCCGATACACATCACTAAAATCTAATGTTCACCGCAGTCAGTTCCAAAGGTTCTGATGTTATAAAGTTATCTACTAAACAGCGGCCATTCAATTTAGTGTGTACTCACCGGAGCTAAAAGGCTCGCCACAGTCTTTAGTGGTGTGACCTAGTTTGCTGGAACTTTAATGTAGGCTGTAACATATTGTCTGCGTGAAACGATTTTACTTAATAAAGTTAAAGCCTCAAATTAATTGTACCACTTTCACTTAAAGTACTGTAAGACATATAATGTTCCTGAAATTGATTTTTGTAAGTGACAACTTTTAATTTAAGAATTTTCGAAAAAAATACGATATACGAAAATCGAACTCTACCTTACACCTTTTTTGTAGGTAAAATGGTGGTAACAACGCTAGAATTGAATCACTACGCTAATTTATTGAGCGTGGAAGAACCAACACTTGTGGGTTGGCCATTATTATACCTACCCCGCAAAGGATCTGGCGTGATGATATACATGGATAGATTATTTTGAGTATTACCTAACCGTTAATATGGAACCAATATTAATGTATCGTCTCACTGTTACAGACAAAATTTAAATGTAGTATGTATGTATGTTGCATACTTTTCTATGATAGGTAAAAAAGATAGCTAAGAAAGATTTTTGAAACTCGACCAGTTACAAGAGTTTCAGGTCCCAAGGCACATTCCGCAATCTCTTAAACAAAGCTATTATAATCTTAGTTAGAGAGAGATGTAGATATACGCAGATTATAGCTCTGTCTACTACTTATAGACGGCAAAGTAGGGTTAAAACAATTTTACAGTGACTCCAAGACACGCGGGCTGAGCCGTAGAGGAAACTAGTTTAATATAAAAATAATATCAAGAACAAATGTGAATTGAATCGGATGGCTATGTAAGCGACTCGGGTCGCCAACAGCTGTGGAGGCTGCGGAAGACCGCAACTTGCGGTCGGAGCTCAGCAACGTCCATTACTCTGTCATTTCATGGTTACAGCGTTTCATTGCAGATTGCGACAATATAGTTTCATTATTTTTCTCTATCCTACTATTATAAATGTGAAAGTTTGTATGTTTGGATGTTTGTTACTCAATCACGCAAAAACAGCTAAACGGATTTGGATGATATTGGCACTTAAATAGTTTATTACCTGGAATAATATATAGGATATTTTTTATCCCGGAAAAATGTTAGGTTCCGGTCTACAGTCCACGCCGGCAGAAACTAGTCCTGCATAAATATATGTTTGTGCTGTTTCAGATTGAATGTTTATGTATAATGATAGAACACTTATATTGGCCTATCATGCTAACTTCGAAGTCGTAAATACTTCCGCTATGTTTTTGGGAAAATAAAGTTCAGGTCTGTTGACAAAACTGGATGTTATAATACGTTTTAAATCAACTAGTTTCTACAATTCTATATGAAAAGCTGTTCTAAATATGAAACAAGTGTTAAAAATTGTCACGGTTTTAAATATATGAAAATAATCTTCAACACGTCTAATCTAAGCGGGGGTGGCGATGGACTGTGCACATCCTCATATCGCCGATAATGCACAAACCGAGAATTTTTGAATAGAAAAAGAGCACACTTTGTCCGACCTAAGAATCGAAAGTTCCTCGCGACCTCACCACTCGCACATTTCGACACTGGCGCTACGAGGATGTTTTTAATATATATCTGTCTAAGCAGAGAGCACAGCATTCCAACAGGTTTTTTTCCTTACGAACTCTGGCTTCCTCCACTTTTATAGTACGTCATTTTTGAACATATGTACTCAAATGTTCCTTCCGTCATAGATGTTATAATAAGTTACCCATCCTAATAGTTAACAAAATTGGATGATATAATACGTTCGTTCGTTACGTAATATTTTGTAACCCGATATAGGAAAAATGTAATCAGATTAATGATTACAATTGCATTTTCTAATATTTAAGATTAAAAGTGTAATCGTAAACGTTGACGTATACAAAATGTAATTGTAATCATTAATACACCATGCCTATATTCCTCAAGCGAGGGTGGTTAATCATTAATCTGATTACATTTTGCCCATCTCTGTTTGTAACTGTCATAGTGTTCGACGACGTGTGGACGAGGCGTGTCTCGGCGGCCGCTGATCTGCCCAGCGGCCGACGAGCGGCTGTGCGGGCCCAAGCCGCGCGAGCGCCACCGCCGCTGCCGGCTGCGCCGCTGCGGCGGCCGCCGCCCGCCACCCGCCTGCCCGCCCGCAGACACCGCCCAGTATTGCGAACTCTTCGACACAGACCAGCTCAGGCGCCACTGCGTCATACCAGAATTTAGGAAATATTGTTGCAACACGTGCCGAGACATCAACAGTGTGTATTACAGAGGTAACGGCTAGGGGAAGTGAATCATTTCTGTAGTAGATCGCTGCGCCTGCTAGAAACACTGCGAGCTTTATAACTCAACTAAAGTGTGTTTGGGAATAAACGTCACCTTTTGAACAAAGTCAAACAAGCTTCTCTACAAGATTCTGCGTTCTTTCACAAACGACTTTGAATTTGAGGAACTTGGTTTAGGAGTTACAGTGGTAGTAATGTGGTGGGGCTAGTCCAAAAAATACTATATGTGTGGACAAAATTATGTATTTCAATAAATGTTGGATCGAAATCACTGAACAAATTCTATTTTTCGTTTTGTTGTATTGCGCGACTTGAAAGTTTTTTTCTTATCGCTATTACCATAACATTCTAATTTTAATATTCTACAAGCTGATCGGAGAAGATAGTATTCAATAGGAAAATTTTGTGCTATACCAAGTTTTAACTAATTTTCATCAGATTTCTGACTAAGAACAATCGTCAAATAGCGGATTTTATCGTTGTTGGCTAGACTGGAGACAATGGCAGATCCCACAACTAGTAATAATATTGTCTCTATATTAAACCAGTTATGGATGTCTATTTCATATAGAAAGTCGGAGATTCGTGTAACCAGTATTTTGTACGTTGTTTTTTTTAATATTTATAAGTATTTAGATTTAAGGATTAATACTAATATTATAATTTGTAATAATGCGGAACAAAGTGCCATAATGTATTGTACACTCTTCCACGTAATAAATGTGCTATTCTTATAGAGGTGTATGACTTTTTTTTATTTATTTTATATTTCAGTAACCAAACTCGGTGGTGAAATATATTCTTTCATCCAGGTTTAAAAGAAGGCGGAAACATATTATCATAGGCTGACTTTTTTATTTTTATATCACTTAGCAAAGTGCAAGCTATCGTATATAGCCGTACAAGGATCTTTTAGCCCGCGGCTAAAATCAGAACTAACGCTGTCATCAAGTGAAATAGCACTTTAGGACAGTCGAAGAGTTGATGCTTGCTATGGAATTTACCCAAATTCTTTTTTTATTTAGTTACTCTGCGGTCCTGTTGAATTATTTACCTGGAACTAGGAAACTTTACCAAATGATTACCCGAATTCCACACCAACGTCCCCCGTCAATGTCATCCACGAGCCAAAAGATCCTTGTGGCACTATATTTCTTATTATCTGTCGTAATCGTCGAAATGGCGGGATCGTAATTTATGTCAAATTTCTTCTCATTTATTCTGACATGACCAGGCTACAAGATAAACTTTTGCAATGCAGTAGTTAAGACCTAAAAACCAGGTCAAAGCTTAGATTTACCTATAAAGACAGTATCTTACCTTCAAATATGTATGTAATCTACCCACCTACCTACACAAGATCACACAAGAAGCTATGTATTTATAATAATAATATTAGCCCTGTTAAGAAACTGTCCCACTGCTGGGCACGGACCTCCTCTCCAACTGAGAGGGTTTAGGCCATAGTCCACCACGCTGGCCCAGTGCGGGTTGGCGAACTTCACACACCTTCGAGAAACTCTTAGGCATGCAGGTTTCCTCACGATGTTTTCCTTCACCGTTAAAGCAAGTGATAATTAATTTTAAATACGCACATGCTTTCGAAAAGACAGAGGTGCGTGCCTGGGTTTGAACCCGAGACCTCTGACTTTGCAGTCCAACGGTCTAACCACTAGGCTATCACAGCTATGTATTTATAGGTAAGTATAATTATTATAAAAAACTAGGCTTTAAGGATGCGAAGATGTTGATTTTTTTTATTATTTTATTTCAATATGTTGAATGTTAAAATAGCAATCCCATTCCGTTGTTTCGAGCACCGGCTCCTGGGAACTTATAACACCTGTTCACAAAATTGGGTGTTTGGCTCCGTTAAGCGCAAGCAAGCCTTTCGCGATACTACCCGACTTTGGAGAATATTTAACTTTAGTAGAAATTGGGATATTGCATTCCAGCAATGAATATTATACTTTAAAGACCGCTCATTAAATGCAAAATTTAAATGACGGCATAATATCTAAAGTGATTTTAATAACAGCAACGTTGTGCAGAATTGAACTTTCAGGAAATTGCTATAGTTTGAGTCATCGGAATTAAAGAGTATTATTTCTGGTTCAATATACCTAACAGGTACACTTTGGGTTTTTGGAAAACATATCCATGTGGCAAAAAAAAATTACCACTTGCTTTAACGGTGAAGGAAAACATCGTGAGGAAACCTGCATGTCTTAGAGTTTCTCAAAGGTGTGTGAAGTTCGCCAACCCGCACTGGGCCAGCGTGGTGGACTATGGCCTAAACCTTCTAGGTTTGAGAGGAGGCCCGTGCCCAACAGTGGGACAGTTTCTTAACGGCTAATATAAAAAAAAATCCATGTTCATTGATGTACCACTAAATATTCAAAATCAAATCCCACATCCCATGTGACATAAATATACACCTGTAAACATTACGTTGCAGTGATTTTTTCGAGATTAATACGAACCCATTGATTTAATTAATCAAAAGTTATGCTTTAAGACTGCCGCTTTCTGCAAGCGAAGAAGCGTTTTTAAGGAAAATAAAATAATATGTTACGATTTAGCGCAGTGGTTAAGAGCTTGAGCTGCTCCGCCCACTGTGTCTATTAGTCGCGGGTTCGATTCCCGCACGGGACAAATCGTTGTGTGATCCACAATTATTTGTTCCGGTCTGGGTATTTGTGTTTGTGAATTTTCATGTTTGTAAACGCACCCACGACACAGGAATAAATCCTAGTGTAAGGCTCTAAAAAAAAAAAAAAAAAATCAACGCTAAGCCTTAATTTTATATAAGTATCCATAAAACAATTTATAAAAATAAAATTTTAAAGCTACTTTATGCAGCCAGGTAATGGTGTAATTTAAAACGGCGAATCAAAATTAAATGTGTACCTATACAAAATTTTGTGTCTATGTTGTTCACCGTTGAGATGTTCCGTCGTCTGGAGTCAATTATAGGTGTAGTATCAGGTCATGCTTACCATAAAATTAAAAGTAAATTAGAAACCAGTGCATGCGCGTGGAAACCTTATGGGAGCAAATATGTGCTCTTACTTGAAAAAGTACAAACATGCTTTATTAGGTACCTTTTTAAACGTTCTTACTAATAGTATCCTTTCTTGTATCCCACCATGTTTCTTTTAGGCTGCTTGAGCTACAACTCTCTAGAATTGAGGAGGAAAGCTGATCAGATCAGAACAATGTTTAAAATATTGCGCCATGACATCAACACGCCTGAATTGAATTCAGCACTTAGAATCTTCGTACCAAATAATTATAATTATAAAAATTAATTGTCATCAGAACTGAACAAATATATACAGCTTGCAATACTTGATCTAAACAAACATTACAAGTTTAATAGAAGCATGTAAAAAATAAAAACTTTATGTCCATGCTCATAAAATTTACTTTCCATTGACATTCATCTGGTAGAAAATGCAAAATTACTTAAACATTCTGAATAGAGAACTATTCATTTGATCAAATAGTCTCGATTAGAAATCCAAGGACTATTGACATTACGTGATATTCATCGAAACACGTGGCTCTAGTTGTTTGAATGAATTTACCTAACGATGGACACGTGTTCATCATGAAGTTTCGTTATACTCACCGGCTACGCTTAATTCTGTATTTATACTCAGGTATTATAACAGTATGGAATCCATTGTTTAAGAAAAACTAGATTCCACTAATCAGAATAGAAAAAAATGTTACAATACGAACCAGGCAGATAATTAGGTATAGGTATAAATTTTTTAAGTGTCGCGTCGATTTATTCGTTTAAAATAACTTTAAACGCAATCTCAAATATAATCGTATGTTTGATTTTAAGATCGGATTACCTCTATTTATCAATAAGAACTTACGTAAAAGTTGCCATAAATAAGGATTATTAGCAAATTGCCTTATCAAAAATAGCGCATTTCGGCTGAGAACCATTCGAACCTTCTGTATATTCTGATGAATTGTGGCCAATGACAGTTCCACAATACATTACTTTTATCTACAACTTTCATCCAGAGATTTCTACACCGAAACTTCTATCCTTACGCCGATAATTGTGATTCTATACTAAGTATTCGGTACTTACCTAATATCGTTTTGAATATAGAAATCTATCGCAGAAATTGAATGAGAGTACCCGAAGATCGCGGCGTTCAATGGGAGAGGCCTATGTCCAGTATTGGACTGCTTTAGGCCGATGATGATAATGAATTTTGGATATTATTCCAAAGGCTTTATCAGAAATATTCATAATTTTATACAAACTAGTGGTCGCCCATTGGCCGAAATTCGACCATAATTAATTTAAATTATAAGTTTGAACATTATTAAGGTTATATTGTCAAAGTCTATACTTCTATAATCACAGATTTCGCTATACATAATGGGCGCAGCTGGCCATACATAATGGAGTGCTTGTCCCAACGCTGTTATATGGCAGCGAGGGCGGGGTATGTAAGAAGGAGAATGAAAGTAGTACAAATGCGGTGGAAATGCGAGCTCTGCGGAAGATGTGCGGAGTGAAGCTGACCGAACGTATTCGCAACAGCGTAGTAAGAAAGCAAATAGGTATGAAAGAGAGTATCGGTGTAAAGATGAGAAAGGGTATGCTCCGTTGGTTCGGGCATATAGAAAGAATGTCCGAAGAATAATGACAAAACTGATATACAATGCCAAAGTGGAAGGATGTTGGTACCGGGGAAGACCTAGACTATCTTACCATGACCAAATAGACCGGGTCTTATCTGAAGGCCAAGTCAGGAGTATCCGTAACCGGCGAGCGTGTATGAGACGAACTATGAGAGTAGAGGAAGCCAGTATGTAAGAAAAGAGCTGCCTACCCCGTAAGGGATCTGTCGTGATGATATAGATAGAGATAGACGGAGCTAGTTTTCTTGTTTTAATAAAACAAAAATGGTTCTCACTAACGAACTGTGCCCTGTAGAATAAATAGAAGCTTTTTTTCCGCATTCACGGAGCTAGTTTTCTTTTTTTGATAAAAAAATGACGTTTCTCGACAAAGACTCACTCTTCAATGAACAAAAAATGCAAGTCACAGAAGAGATATGCTACATTTAGTATTCTCTATATGCAGCACTACACTTAGTACAAAGTATATATTTTGTACTCAACTTTGAATGCAAGTGAATTATGTATTCTACTTTTAAATTGAGTTTTTATATATTTAAATTCACACCTCACTTGATGGTGATTTGACAATATAGACCACAGTAACCTGTATTCGTAGTGTGTTTAAGACTAATATTGCTCATAATTATGACTATCATAATTTACATAACAGTCCCGGTCATATCTCTTTTGCAAAAGAAGTAAAATTACTTATGGAAAATACCATGTGTAAAATTAACTATATATGTTGGCAGGTACCTGCTATGGAGTCGGGTGACGCGGCCAGGTACCCTCAGGGCCTAGAGATCAATACGGCGGGCAGCCACCGTCGACGCTAAAAGGTCCACCCGACCCGTTTTCGATGATCAATACACCTTTCCTCAATCAAATGAAATGTAACATACTTCTTGGAAGTCATGGTGTAGGTACTTTAATTATTAAAAAAGATAGATATAAATATTAATTGTATACTTCTATTATTGCAATTAATGCTTCCTATCTATATCATCATGGCGGTAGGCAGAGAATGCAGAGTTCCAACTAATTCCTTACTAACAGACCTCTCTGGCTTCCTCCACTCTCATAGTCTCATAAACGCTCGCCGGTTACGGAGATTCTTGACTCTTGACTGAGATAATTCTACGTATTACGTGGATAAGTGATTTTTTATTTACGATAACTTAATTCAATTAACCATTTGATACCTGTTAATTATACTGCAGGTGTAAGTGAAGTCTTTCTATAAAGTTAAAAAGAAACTTACTAGTGCAGCGAAACAATCATTGTTTCGTGTCCTATGGTTATTTATGACAGTTGCTTTAAATTTTACGATCTAAAAACATAAATGAGAAATCTTTTCATTATAAGACGTTATGTCAGTGTGGTATAGCGGTGTGTAGTTTATCAAAAGTGAAAATTTAGACTTCATTTAAATAAGACGTTTTCAGATCACTTCCATAATCCATTCAATTCTACTAGGTATATACAACATTATTACTTATTGAAAATTTTCACCTGAAACGTGTAGGTATTTCTGTTTTTTTTGTTTTAGTATGCCTACAGATATTGCAGCCTAAATGAATAGTGTTTTTATGCAATACTGAGAGCACTTTAGAGTTGAACTCAGTATAGTTGCATCTTTTCAAAACATTTTACCAAAGTGTGCTTCGATGTTGGACTCAAATAGCAAAGATTACAACCAGTAGCAGCTTCAATGTAAAATTAACTTTAAATTGTTCTGTTTTAAATTAATGATATTTTTTGCAATAGGTTTTTTTTAAATATTTTGTTCGCGCTTGTATAGAAATAAATAAAAACGTTCTGCAAAGTTCAATTTTATTTTTACAAGGTTTTATTTAACTTACAATGTTCGTATATCTATCTGTCCGTGTGTCTGTATTTCCGGTCCAAATCTTTTGATCCATTATTCAAGCACTTGTGGGTAACCGATTGAGCTAAAATTTGGCATACGTATGTAAGTCCGATGACAATGCAATAATATGGTACCATGGAGCTGGACTGATGATAGAGTCGGAAGGTGGGTATAAAAACATGTGAACTATATAACATGTTAAGGCTGGTTAGATTCGTATTAAAAAGTACTCTATAACCAGATAGCGTTCAGGGTCTAGTGATGACGCCGAAAAGTGCCCAATGGAAGCACACAAGTACTCAATATATACCCTGCCGTGTTTGGGTTCGTTGGATTTGTCTTGACGAGTACTATACACCCGGATGGTGTCCAGGGTCTCATGATGGAGGCGAAGGGTGATCAACAAAACTACCCAACTACTCAACATAACCCTGACATGTTGGGGCTCGTTACATTTGTCTTGACAAGTACCATAGTACATGTCGGTCTCCGTTGTGTTTTTGCTATATAAGCTTGTATGTCAAGTGAATGTCAAGATTCTTTAGATTGTCAATAGCTAGACAGAATTACTATTATTGATTACTACAAAACTTAAGTAAGTAACGCATTTATAATAGGCATTATGAGATACAGTGATATTTCGTATTATAAAAAATATTTAATTTTCGGCGTATATACAAAATGATTTTATCGATAAAGCTTTCGCAGTTGTATGGGAAAGTACTAACACTACGTCTATGGGAAAACACAAGTATAGACTATGGTCTATGTCAAAAAAAAATGTACAAGGGCGTTACTGGTCTATCTATCTATAACATCACGCCAGATCCCTTGCGGGGTGGGCAGAGAGTACAGAGTTCCAACAGGTTCTTTCCTTACATTCCTCTCTGGCGTCCTCGACTCTCATAGTTCGTCTCATACACGCTCACCGGTTACAGAGACTCTTGACTTTTCCTTCAGATAAGACTCGGTTTATTTGGTCGTGGTAAGATAGCTTAAGTCTTCCCCGGTACCTGCATCCTTCCACTTTTACATTGTATATCTGTTTTGTCATTCTTTCCTCTGGCATTCTTTCTATATGCCCGAACCAAAGGAGCATGCCCTTTCTCATCTTTACACCGATACTATCTTTCATACCCACTCGCTTTCTTACTACGCTGTTGCTAATGCGGTCGGTCAGTTTTACTCCGCACATCTTTCGCAGTGCTCGCATTTCTACCGCATTTATCCTACTTTCATTCTCCTTCTTACATACCCAGCTCTCGCTACCATATAACAGCGTTGGGACAAGAACTCCGTTAGGTATGGCCAGCTGCGCCCCATGGCTTAAGTGCCGGCTCCCAAGTAGCTTTCCCATCACACCATTCACTCTGTTCCCTGCACTCACTTCTCTCTATGTCAGCGGTGTATTTCCCATCCTTACTGAAGGCGCATCCAAGATATACAAACTCATTCACTTGTTCCAGCACATCGTTACCAACCACAATCCTTGTATTTGTTCTGGTTTCTTCCCTTGATCCATGATTTTGGTATTCTTTACATTCAAGTGTAAGCCATTGTTCATGCAGTCGTCTTTCATAACTGTGACTAGTGTTTGCAGATCAGTGACTGTTGGTGCTATTAAAACCGCATCATCTGCATAAAGTAGATGATTTACCACTAGATCACTCATTTGTACACCTTCATTCATCGCTTTCAGTCTTTGAAGACTTTTATCCAGATATATTAGAAACAGTCTAGCGGACAACACGCAACCCTGCTTGACGCCGATTTTAACGTCAAACCAGGGTGACCTGTTACCACGGACCCTTGGGTGCAGGTTCGCATGCCTTGCAGTCCACATAAGTGGACTGGACGGCTCGCAACAGAATGCCATCTATACCATACTCTGGCAAAATTTCCCAAAGTCTCTTTCGCACAACTCTGTCAAACGCCTTCTCCAGAACTACAAAACCGCAGAAAACCTTCCGGCCCACTACCAGATGCTTCTCTACGATGTTGCGGAGGGAGAAGACTTGATCCGAACATCCTCTTCCGGCTCTGAAACCCCCTTGTGCCTCGCACAACATTCCATCGGACTTTTCATCGGACTGGTAATGATGGATTTGTCCCCTTTCTTATCACTGACATGACATAAGTGTAAGCAGTGCAAATATATAATCTTGTAAATGCTCCCTCTATGCTTCTAGTACCACTATGGTTAAAAATAATTCAATTTAAAAAAAAACCTGTTCCTGTGCTAAATCTATTTACTTAAGAAATAAAATTAAACAATCCTGTAATGTAATTAAAATGACTTGATACGTTATTAATAGTGAAACCGGTAGGACAACATTGAGAAATAGAAACTTTAATTTGATGGTTGATGATAAAAATGTGAGGACGGATCTGGAAGTGGCGACTGAGTTTGAAACTTATTTTACTAATATTCCTTTGTGGAAAACTAAAACTAACGTCGTCTTGTACTTTGGCTGAGTCGCTTCTTAAACAAAGTATATTTGATGGGGCGCATTATTTGAATTTTCGGATGTCAGTGGGAAAGATATTATAAATACTTTTAATAATCTCAATATTACAGACAGCTCTTTAAAATCACGGCGGACATATGTCCGTTGTGTTTGTAAAGGACTGTCTGTAAAGAAAATAAGTTCTGTAATTCATACTTGGCATCTGTGTTCAACGGTTGTGTTGCTCGTGGTGTATTTCCTGATCTTATGAAACTTAGTAGAGTAATTCTTTTGTTCAAATCGGGTAGCACATCAGATCCAAATAACTTTCGGCCTATTTCTGTGTTGACCAAGAAAGTTAAGTATTTGAAAAAAATATCTTAAATCATATTTTAAGCCACTTTAGTAGTCATAAACTACTTCACAAAAACCAGTTTGGCTTTACTAAGAATCGCTCAACTACTGATGCAGGCGTTGAATTAATGAGGAATATTTTTGAGGCCTGGGAAAACCCGCAGGATGCTTTAGGTATATTCTGCGACTTTTCTAACGCTTTTGACTGTGTGCTTATGAAACTCTTCTCAGGTACTTACACCATTACGGAATTAGGAATAGGGCTCTCGACCTCTTGACTTCTTATCTGTGTGATAGAATTCAAAAGGTTGATGTTAATAGAAATCGATCTCCCGGTTCTAATGTGACAACGGAACGCCGAATGAAAGACAAGTAGCAACCAAGGTACAAATAAATAGCGTGGATTTAGACCGTTTAGAGTCAAATGTTTTTCTAGGTATCACTATTGATACCAGATTAGAATGGGGCATATGCCGTAAAGAAAATTAGATTATTAACTGATATTTAAACAGCTAGACTTGTTTATTTCACTTAGTTTCTGCTACTGCTATGGGGATGCTCTGCAGAACTAAACACCATCTTCGTACTGCAGAAAAGAGCTGTTCGAGCACAATTCGGCCCCGAGAGCTACCCTTAAGGAAAAGTTTAGAGGAATAAATATTCTAACTGTTACCTCACAATTTATATATGAAAATTTTCAATATGTTAAAAAGAATATCAGGAACTTTGAAAAATATTGCGACATTCATCACATTAATACACGGAATAAAGGTCATCTTATTATACATTCTACTCGTCTACACAGAATTAATAAATCTTTCATGAGGCAATGCATGCGCTCCTACACCAAATTACCCATAGATATCCGAAACATGCCTAACAATAAGTTTAAAAAGGCAATCAAAACTAGACTGTGTAAGAAAGGGTATTACAAAATTTCGGATTTTCGGATCTTGACGATAAAACAGATTGAGTTTGAGCAGCTCCTCAGTCAGCAATTAAACAATGCTATATAATACAATTTTGAAAAAAAATATGGTTATCAGAAAGGCCAAACAAATTAAGTTAAAAGAATAGCCTCCTAAGTTTTTCGCCGGATCTTCTCATTGAAGGCCGCGTTCCGGTCCGGTGGTAGATGTTAAAAAATGTAATAAATTTGAAGTTTGTAAGTGTTTATGTGTTGGCCCAAACAAATAAATAATTTTAGACTTTGGACTTTTGATAAGTACAAGTAGTTCAAAGTCCATAATATAACTCAACTTGGGGCGAAATATAGAACCAAGGTTTTAACCTTTTGTTATGTAGTATAACATATGTACTAAAACAAAACACAAGTCTTCAATCTCCCCTTCTATTGACGACCTACATTACCTTATATTTAGGAACAGTAGTATCGAAAACTTGAGGACTATGGATATCCATAAACTATCGATGTATGTATAAATCATCGATACTTTCGATAGTTTTACGCCATCAACTACTTGTTTTAACATTCCTATCGATAATATCGGACAAAATAGTATCGATACTATCGATAATATCGATCATATCGATCATATCAATAGTACCTTTATCAATAGTATTGCTCAATTTGTGCAATCAATAAACGATAGTATTGATTTAATTGCCACGTGTAAATACAATCGATAGTCCTATCGATATTACGACTGATTTACGAGGTCATATCGATGGTTCCGCAACGCTAGCTTTAGACTTACGTACAACTTACTATAAAATCGTCAGATAGGTACCTCAATCAAACTTTATATAAGAGCCCACATATTTAAAAAAATTGTATAATGTGCAAGGAATACTTACAAAGATTTTTCTTTTAACGTACGTCGAGAAAAGAAAATAATAAAAAAATATTACAATTCAGTTTATACTTTTCTTCAGCATCCTGAAGGAATACCTCCAAAAATATAGGAATCATTTTAAATATAAGAATCATTATCTGTTGTTGCTAAATTTATAAATAGGGTTTGTACTACCTATTATCACTCAATTTGGATGGCGTAGATCATTCGCATAAAAAAAAAACATAACACTTACACCTACCTTTTGAAGAAAGTCGAATGCTATACATCCTAATTATGGTAAATACACACAATTTTAAAGCTAATCAATATATGAAACATTCAAAGACTTTACAATGTATAGAAGTACATATTTTTTGGACGAATATGAAGCTGGTTTAATTTATCAGGTTTAATCAAAACGTTTAGGTAGGTACATAAGTAATCTACTTATGAGGCCACTCTTCGGAAACAACTTACGTGATTAATTGCCAAATGGACGCTTCTTTTCTTTGTAATTAGTTCCAGCCTCAGTACGAGAATAAACTTCTATTTTCATTTGATTCAATTAATAGTTACTTCTTAAAGATTTATGATATTTATAGGCTAGATTTTATTATTCTAAGGAAGTTATTTTTTTATTAGGTTAGGGTAGATCAGTAAATCTGTGGGCTCTGAGCAAAATTTATTGAGAATAATGCTTTTGTCATTGGTCACAAAGCCGTTTTGTATTTACCTTTCACGATTATCCTAACTTCTAACTACCAATTAGAGCGTTAATAGTATGTGAAAGGTGTGTTTGCTTTAGTCGTCCTGAGAAAGACTTTTGTTAATGTTCTATGTGTGTAACAAACTGATTTATGTGAGCATATCGAACTTTGTTGCCGTTAAAAATTGTAAAATGAATGTACAGGTCTGTATCTGTACTAAGCAAAACTCTCTACTATTTACGTATAACATTATGATACGCCTTTTACTCAGAATATAGATGAAAAAAGTATTGGGTCATCATTAAGAAGTTTCCAAACGCGGCAAGAGGAAAACTACTTAACTGGGTGAAGTACGCGTGACAGTAAGGGCGGGAGAGTCATGTCAAACGTTCTTTTATTGACTGGAGTCGTGTGACCGGCGATCGGGTAACATCATTAGGGACCTTCGTCAAGGCGCGCTCGTGCTCGGGGGTGGCAGAGAGTAAAATATCTAAGCGAAGCGACAGCGGCAGCGGAAAATTGGGAAAACCAACGAAATAAACAGGAAACCAACTGTATAAATTTAAAATGTAGCTCTTAGTGGTACTATATTTTTTAACTTAAAAATCCCTTCTGATGCCTATTACTAATGTAAAAGTAACTCTGTTTGGCTATCGCTTTTTTGTTCCTAAGACGCCGAACTGCTTAAATCTCAGGTTAAAGCTAGTACTACAAATTTCAATAAAGTATTAGATCAATCAGATCAATTCAGTATCACTAATCTACGAAGTCAAAAAAAGATATTGGTGTGTCTTCTTGTTACATTAATTTTCCCCACAAAACTTACCTTTAGACCATTTAGGTCCGCCTTATCACATTAATTTACTATCAATAACCTGTCTAGTATGGCTAATACATAAAATATTTGAGGTACTCTCAGAATTTTGGATAAAAGCCTCTCCTCGTCGACAAATAAAAGACTTGATTGGTTTTCGATAGTGCCGAACTGAAGAGGTAGACAAATTGATTATGATTCAGTATCGAATAAGCTATATTTATGAAACGCGAAGCGCTTTTGTATGTTTTGTTTCTAGGATTCTGTTGAACAAGATAGTGATTTAATGGACAATTTACACGAAACAAATCGTTGAAATAATCATCAATCAATTACGCAAATACACTGAGTCAGTGTAATAAAACGTGCATTTACTTGTTAATGAGTTCACATGTATCTAGGCGTAGATCAGTATTATAACTTTCGTAAGGATTATGTTGTAGGTACCCGAGAAGACCTAGACTATCTTACCATGACCAAATAGACCGTGTCTTACCTGAAGGGCAAGACAAGAGTCTCCGTAACCGGCGAGTGTGTATGAGACGAACTATAAGAGTGGAGAAAGCCAGAGAGGTCTGTAAGGAAAGAACTTGTTGGAACCCTGCACTCTTTGCCTACCCCGCAAGGGAGCTGGCGTGATGATATAGATAGGTAGATAGGCTATCGCACTTATTTACAAGTTATATTATAAACAGTTGCGGCTGTTTACGATTGTATTTGGACGTTACGAGATAAAGAAAAAGTTAATGTAGATATGAATGTTATACACATTTTGAAATGACATTAACGAGGGGTTGATACTGTGTTAAGATACTAGGTAGGTACATTCCACTAATGTATGGTCCCAATGCAATAGAGAGCCAGTATATTACCCTCATACTGGACACGGCTCCATACTACGATTGAGAATTTTTAGATAGAAAAAGCACGCTTTGTCAGACCTAAGATCCGAAGCCAGGACCTCGTGATCGCTAGCTGCATCACACGCCACTATACTCACGAAACAGTAAGTAGCCTTGTCTTATTAAGATTACTATAATCTTAACGAATTGGCTTTGTGTAAATGGTCCATAAGAATAATTGAACGCGGCTAGCTTTTCATATATACTCACTCTTTGTTACCTTAAATCGTAGGGGTTGATTCAAGTTTGTTAAAACGGGAACGTCTGCAATACGTAGGTTCTAGAGTTATAAATGAATTTCACTTCTCATTACGGTCATATTCATAAACTTAAATGTCTATTTACATAGTGTAATGAAACTTAACTTCAAAATTTCAACATTTTCATATCACAACATTTTAAGAAATGCAATTTTATGCAATTACAGGCGCTTATACTATAACTAACAAGAGATAAATGCATAGTAGCAACTAACTCTTTGTAAAGGTTAAGTAAGTTAGCGGATTCACGATGAAACCAAAAAATTTGTATCTCGATAGCCAAATACAAAATGTACTTAGCGACAAGTATTGGTAGAAGTATCCATAATATTTTTCGTTGCGTCTTTATTTCACCTATTAATGAAATAGTCGGAACAATGTTCAAGCCCGGGGGAACGTACATAGAAAAAAAAATAGATGTTACGTAATTAACAATAGGATATCGTTATTGGTCTCTTCGCTTAGCGACAGTGGCTATAGTTCAAGCGGAGGGAAACAAAGATGTCTCATTTCATTTCCAGGAACGCAGTGGCAAAAAATATAATATAATGGACACGCTTTAGCCAGCACATACCTCCTCTGCTCCTTAGTGCAAACACCTGCCTGTTACGTCACTCTTCTTCTCTTGTCTCTTCTCATATCCGCTTCGATCGACACCGAGACTAACACCTCATTCGCACAAGCACTTATTCACCACAAATGGTTGTAGCACTGTAAGCGCTTTAAAAAATACTGTTAGGCGCTATTTTCATTCCAACGCTTTATTAATGCGAGTTAAAAAGAGCTCTTGCGAACGACGGGATAGTCGTATAGCGCAAGAGCCGCTCCTAAGTCCTAAAATCTACTTTTTTCTCGCAATATATCAGCATTTAGTTAAATAATAAAGATGCCAGTTGTTATTAAAGAACTATTATCAGCCGAATCTGCCTGCAAATAGTCACATCATAGCGAAAGCGCGGTGCTCAGATTCCCACTTCACTGTATATAAATTAACTATGCGATGATGGAGATAGCAAAAATTCCCCCCTGCCTGCAGTTTATTATACATCGCTCCGAGCTTTAGTCGGAGATTTTCTCAATTTTTCGTAGAATAATGTTATGATCCCATCATTTATTTTCTTAGGATGTGGATGCTAAAGTATATCGTCGAAGGTCCATTTTTAACTAAATTTATCACCAATGGGCCAACCCAAACATAAAGACGTTAACTGTATAAACTTAGTGCAAAAAACTGAGATTTATACATGAAAAAGAAGTGGCGCTACAGGATTTCTCGATAACGGTTCGCACAATCCTCCTTAATAAATCCTTTCTACTGTGACATATGCGGAAACACGTCTATCGCAAATAGAAAAGAACATTAAACACAACGTACCCACTACAATGCAACAAAACTTTAACATTTCAGAACATACAAACACGATAACGACATTGTGAGGTCATTGTTTCTTAGCTAGGCCAAAACATGTTTGTCAAAATAAGCTTCAACATTGCTTCACCAACGATTTACTTTCAAGGCAAATAAATAACAGAGGGCTTAACACGAAAAGAATGACAATAGTGGGACGCAGCGAGTTAGCATGCTGTCACTTGTTTATTTAATTAATTTATAACGCATCACGCTACGTCAATCTTTTTATGCTAATCCCTCTGGTTATTATCAAACGATTATGCAGTTTTTAAAAAGTAATGTATCATTCACTTTTCCAAACGCAGTACTCCACTTATAAGCAGTGATAGCCGAGTGGTTAGGCCGTTGGACTGAAAAGTCAGAGGTCTCGGGTTCAAACCCAGACACATAAAAAACGGTGAACGAAAACATCGTGAGGAAACCTGTATGCCTAAGCGTTTCTCGAAGGTGTGTTAAGTTCGCCAACCCGCACTGTGGACTAGGGCCTAAACCCTGTAACCCTGTCAGTTTGAGAGGAGGCCCGTGCGCAACGGTGGGAGAGTTTCTTGACAGAGCTAATATTATACCTTTCCAAACAATTTTTGTCATGATATCAAAATTATTAGAACTCTACCTACTATCTAACTACCACTTTGGGGAAAAGAGCGCAGCATAATATCTAAAGTGATTTTAATAACAGCAACGTTGTGAAAAATTGAACTTTCCGGAAATTGCTATAGTTTGAGTCATCGGAATTAAAGGGGATTATTTCTGTTTCAATATACCTAACAATAGGTACAGTTTGGGTTTTTGGAAAACATATCCATGTGCATTGATGTACCACTAAATGTCCAAAATCGAATCCAAAATCCAATCCCACATCCCATGTGACATAAATATACACGTGTCAACATTACGTTGCAGTGATTTTTTCGATATTAATACGAACCCATTGATTTAATTAATCTACAGTTATGATTTAAGACTGCCGCTTTCTGCAAGCGAAAATAAAATAATATGTATATCAATGCTAAGCCTTAATTTTATATAAGTATCCATAAAACAAATTATAAAAATAAAATTTTAAAGCAACTTTATGCAGCCAGGTAATGGTCTAATTTAAAACAGCGAATCAAAATTAAATGTGTACCTATACAAAATTTCGTGTCTATGTTGTTGGCCGTTGAGGAGTTCCGTTGTCTGGAGCCAATTATAGGTGTAGCATCAGGTCATGCTTACCATAAAATTAAAAGTAAATAAGAAACCAGTGCATGCGCGAGGAAACCTCATGGGAGCAAATATGTGCTCTTACTTGAAAAAGTACAAACATGTTTTCTTAGGTACCTTTTTAAAAATTCTTACGAATAGTATGCTTCCTTGTATCCCACCATGTTCTTTTTAGGCTGCTTGAGCTACAACTCTCTAGAAATGAGGAGGAAAGCTGATCAGATCAGAACAATGTTTAAAATATTGCGCCATGACATCAACGCTCCTGAATTGAATTCAGCACTTAGAATCTTCGTACCAAATAATTATAATTATAAAAATGCATTGTCATCAGAACTGAACAAACATTCCAAAACTCTAATTCAGTTCTATTTGATCTAAACAAACTAACTCTGTACTCTCTGCCTACCCCGCAAGGGATCTGGCGTGAGGTTATAGATAGATAGATAGATAGAACAAACTAACAACCATTACAAGTTAAATAAAAGCTTGTAAAAAATAACAACTATATGTCCCTGCTCATAAAATTTACTTTACATTGACATTCATCTGCTAGAGAATTCAAAATTAATTAAACGTTCTGAATAGAGAACTATTCATTTGATCAAATAGTCTCGATTAGAAATCCAAGGATTATTGACATTACGTGTAATTAATCGAAACACGTGGCTCTAGTTGTTTGAATGAATTTACCTAACGATGGGCACGTGTTCATTATGAAGTTTCGTTATACTCACCGGCTATGCTTAATTCTGTATTTATACTCCGGTATTATAACAGTATGGAATCCATTGTTTAAGAAAAACTAGATTCCACTAATCACAGAATAGCAAAACATGTTACAATATGAATCAGGCAGATAAATAGGCATTAACTTGTTAAGTGTCGCGTCGATTTATTCCTTAAAAATAACTTTAATCGTAATCTCAAATAAATCAAATATAATTGTGTTTGATTTTAAGATCAGATTACCACTATTTATAAAATCAATAAGAACATACGTAAAAGTTGCCATAAATAAGGATTTTTAGCAAATTGCTTTATCAAAAATAACGCATTTCGGTTGAGAACCGTTCGAACCTTCTGTATATTCTGATGAATTGTGGCCTAGCCGAAAACCATACTTCGCGGCGTTCAATGGGAGAGGCATATGTCCAGTATTGGACTTCTTTAGGCCGATGATGATGATGATGAAGTTTGGATAATATTCCAAAGGCTTAATCAAAATCATTCGTAATTTTATTAAAAGAATAGGATTGTGAATTATAAAAAATATGAAAAAACATTGCCAAAATGTTATTATATTTATAACACTCAAACCATCTACTACTGAACACGTCCTCCATCGAACTTTAAAAAATAGTTCTCCTTGTGAGATGATTAACTTTCATTAACCGATTCTGATTATAATTTTGTTAACGATACCGCAGATACATTAAGTTTATTATTAGTTCTGTGTTTGCAAACGTAACGTATGAAACATGAGGACAAATAGTGGTTAGAAGTTGTCAAAGGATTCGGATTTATATGGGTTGTGAGAACTCAAGGCCCAGGGGCAAACTGTGTCACAATTTGCACTTATTTAATAAAGAGGAAAGATTTGTATTTTTGTAACGAACAAACTCAAAAACTACTGGACCGATTTTAATGATTCTTTCACCATTAGAAAGCTACATTATCTAGAAGTAACATAGGCTATAAAACATAAATTCGGTAGGTGGCGCTGTTGTCGACCGGGTACGAAGACGCGGGAAACTGCTAGTAATAAAAATACACCGGCCTATTTCATAAAAATTATTCTGAAGCTCTTAAATAAGTGTGATAACTGGGATTGTGTGCATCATAGACTTATATACGTATCCGTAATCAGCGAAACGAGTTCACTTTGAGTTCACAACGAGAATCAGCGAACTTCTTAGTCACTTTTACGCACAAAACACCTCTCTGTGTACTTTCGTTTTACGTATTGATTAACGCAAGTACCTATTATCTCCCAATTATTAATGGTATTTGTAAGTTATAGGAATAAATTTTCTTAGACTTCGTCACCGGTCTTCATCACCGTTCCGCTTCAGTCGAAACTAGGACATCTGTTATTCTATTCAGTTGAGTAAGCGCGTTACCTTGCGTATTGCGTGCTCCGTGAAGGATTTGACGTGATCATATCTGTACCATACTTTTAAAAATATGTTTAAGAGAATTTTGATAGCGCTACTTAGGCTTTAACAACATCTTTAGACTAAACCACAATCGGGTTTTACCAAAGTTGTAGTAAATTAAACACGCTTTTAGATTTTCACACCGGAAGTTGTCAGAATAAGCCTTAACAAAATGGATTCTACCGTGTACTAAAATAGAAATACTGATTGTATGTCATAGCCATTCTTGCGACAGAATGAGGATGCCATTTTGTATCCCAAGCGTAAAGAGGACAACACTAACGATCTGTGCCCTGTCGAATAACTAGAAGCTCTTTTTCCGCTTTTACGGAGCTAGTTTTCTTTTTTTAACAAATAAAGATATTTCTCGACAAAGACTCACTCTTCTATGAACAAAAAATGCAAGTCACAGTAGAGATATGCTACATTTTTTATTCACTTAGTACAAAACTCTACTTTGAATGCAAGTGAATTATGTGTTCTACTTTTAAAGGCGGTCTGTATTTTAAAACAATATAACTACTTAAGTAGATAGGTACAACAGTTAATTTTTGCATCGAATCTTAAACACCAAAGCAATAGATTCGGAGGTTTTTATATACTTAAATTCACACCTCACTTGATGGTGATTTCCTTTTGCAAAAGAAGTAAAATTCCTTATGGAAAATACCATGTGTAAAATAAACTAGGTAGGTAGATAAGTACCTGCTATGGAGTCGGGTGACGCGGCCAGGTACCCTCGAGACCTAGAGATCAATACGGCGGCCAGCCACCGTCGACGCTAAAAGGTCCACCCGACCCGTTTTCGATGATCAATACACCTTTCATCAATCAAATGAAATGTAACATACTTCTTGTCAGTCATGGTGTAGGTACTTTAATTATTAAAATAGATAAATATAATTATTAATTGTATACTCCTATTATTGCAATTAATGCTTCCTATCTATATCATCATGGGGGTAGGCAGAGAGTGCAGAATTCCAACTAATTCCTTACTAACCGACCTCTCTGGCTTCCTCCACTCTCACAGTCTCATAAACGCTCTCCGGTTACGGAGTTTCGTGACTCTTGACTGTGATATTTCTTTGTATCACGTGGACAAGTGGTTTATTTATTTAAGACAACTAATTCATTTGATACCAGTTAATCATGCTGCAGGTGTGTATGAAGTCATTCTATAAAGATAAAAAGAAACTCACTAGTGCAGCCAAAAACATACCTAAAAAATAGATGTTCCTGTTGATTGACGGACGATTTAGCGCAGTGGTTAAGAGCTTAAGCCGCTCCGCCCACTGTGTCTAATAGTCGCGGGTTCGATTCCCGCACGAGACAAATCTTTGTGTGATCCGCAATTATTTGTTACGGTCTGGGTATTTGTGTTTGTGTTTTGTGTTGTGTACATGTTTGTAAAGTGTGGGGCTACGTAATTAAAAAAAAACACTATTCCTCTATTTATTAACTTAAGAATAGATTCGCAATAAATTTTGATATTTATCTTATATGGAAAAACTGTCAGGATACTACTGGCAGTAAGTTAAACTTAATATTAGTTAAATAGAGGCACCCATCGTCCATAAGTACATTATTTACTTAAACCTTTAATATTTCGAACCCGTTTAATTCCACTTTCTGAACTTCCACAAAAGGAACAAACAATCAGATTAAATCGTGTCTATACAAGTACTAGATATCTATAATCTCAGTGTTTCCAGCAGAAATGAGAAAACTGAAAGTCGGAAGCCTTTTGTCCCGGACTCAATTTGTTAAAGTACCTATCGATGTTAAAAACAACAGCGAGTTAGAAAAACAATCATTGTTTCGTGTTGTATCTTTATTTATGGCAGTTGCTTTTAATATTACGATTTAAAAACACGAATAAATTTTCATTAGAAGACGTTATACCAATGTTGTATATCAGTGTGTAGTTCGTCAACAGTGAAAATCTAGGGTTGTTTAGATAAGACGTTTCCAGATGACTTTATATTCCATATATATTATTTGTTAATGAAAATTTTCACCTTATACGTGTATTTTTATTTTTAAATTTGATTTTTCATTTCAACATAATGCGGCATGTGGCAGGTTAGAAATCTGTAACAATTATAAAATAATAATAATATTAGCCCTGTTAAGAAACTGTCCCACTGTTGGGCACGGGCCTCCTCTCAAACTGAGAGCGCTTAGGCCATAGTCCACCACGCTGGCCTAGTGCGGGTTGGCGAACTTCACACACCTTCGAGAAACTCTTAGGCATGCAGGTTTCCTCACGATGTTGTCCTTCACCGTTAAAGCAAGTGATAATTAATTTTTAATACGCACATGCTTTCGAAAAGACAGAGATGCATGCCTGGGTTTGAACCCGAGACCTTTAACTTTGCAGTCCAACGATCTAACCACTAGGCTATCAGTGCTATTATTTATCACTGCTATTGTAACAATTAGTCAATCAAAATAGTACTGTTTTTTATTTACTTGTAATAATTCGGGCACCCTAAGCACATACATTTTTAAATATCCTGAGCGAGTTTCAACACGCCTGATGGAGCTACTAGTGTTGTGTACTCATTACATCAATTCTGTAAACTGAAATAGTTTAGAGTTACCTACCACTTTCTATAAGATCGTCACATAGGTACCTTAATCAAACTTTATACACGAACCCACACATTTTAAAATTTAAATACATAGAATACTTACAAAGATTTTTCTTTCAACGTACGTCGAGAAAAGAAAATAGAAAAATATTACAATTCAATTTATACTTTTCTTACAGTTTACTTCGTAAAACCAAGCTCAATTGATATATTTTCATATAAAGCCGTGTAAACATTCAACAAATGAAGCTATTTTACTTACGAGCGGTTATTTTCAGTAAGTTCGTATTTTTGCTTTTCGTGGCAGATGAATACCATATTTTAGTTTTGGTTTTCCTGACTCGAATATTTTGTCTCTAGTTAGGATTATAACCATCTTAGGTATAACAGTTCTTGAAGGAACACCTCCCAAAATTATAGGAATCATTTCAATGTAGAAATCATTATCTGGTTGTTGCAAAATTTGTAAAAAGGTTTTGTACTACCTATTATCACTAAAGTACATACCATTATAACACTTAAACTTGGACCTTTTGAAGAAAATAAATTAAATACATCTTCATTATCATAAATACACCCCATTTTAAAGCTAATCAATTGTTATATTATGCATTCCAATACATAACAATGTATGGAAGTACATATTTTATGAACGAATATGAACCTGCTTCGGGTTTAAACAAACCGTTGTTATTAAGACCACACTAAATATAGTTTAGGTAGGTACACAAGTAATCGCTTTACTTAAGAGGCCACACTTCGGGAAAACTTACGTGATTAACTGCCAAGTGGACGGTTTGTTTTCTTTGTAATTAGTTCCAGCCTCAGTACGGGAATAAACTTCTATTATTAGTTGATTCAATTAATAGTTACTGCTTAAAGATAAGTTTTATGGTATTTTTAGGCTAGATTTTATTATTCTAAGGAAATTATTTTTTTATTAGGTTAGATTAGACTAGCCAAAGTCTGTGGGCTCTGAGCAAAGTTTATTTAATGAGAACAATGCCTTTGTTATCGGTCACAACGCCCTTTTGTATTTACCTTTTACGATTATCCTAACTTCTGACTACCAATTGGAGCGTGAATAGCTATGTTAAAGGATTGTTTGCTTTAATCTTCCTGGGAAAGACTTTTATTAATGTTATATGTGTCTATATTAAGCCAGACCCCTGCGGGAACAAACTTTAGTGACACTATCGTGTTAAAATATTTTTGTTAGTACGTTTATGAATTGATTTATGTAACAGTATCGATTGCCGTTAAAGCTTTGTAAAATGAAGACCCAGGACTGTATCTGCACTAAGCAAAACTCTCTTATACCTACGTATAAAATTATGACACGCATTTTACCCAAATTACAGATGAAAAAAGTATTGGGTCATCATTAAGAAGTTTCTAACCGCGGCAAGAGGAAAACTTCTAAACTGGGTAAAGTACGCGTGACAGTAAGAGCGGGAGAGTCATGTCAAACGTTATTTTATTGACTGGTGTCATGTGACCGGCGATCGGACAACATCATTAGGGACCCTCGTCAAGGTGCACACATGCTCGGGGGTGACAGAGGGTAAAATATCTAAGCGAAGCGACAGCGGCAACGGGAAAATGGGAAACCAACGAAATGAACAGGAAAAACACTGTATACATTTTAAATGTAGCACCTGGTACTATATTTTTTTACTTCCGTACTGATGCCAATCACAAATGTAAAAGTAACTCTGTTTGCCTGTGACCTTTTTGTTCCTAAGCCGGCGAACTGCTTTATGTAGGAAAAAAATTAACACAAACGAAGTCGCAGGTAACAGCTATTACTACAAATTACACTAAAGTATCAGATCAATTCATCATTCATCTCTACGAAGTCAAAAAAAGGTATTGAATTGTCTTCTTGTTACATTCATTTTCCTCACGAAACTTTCCTTTAGACCATTTAGGTCCGCCTTGTCACATTAATTTATTATCAATAAGCTGTCTAGTATCGTTAGTACATAAAATATTTGAGGTACTCTTAGAATTTTCGATAACGGCCCCGCCTCGTCGACAAATAAAAGACTTGATTGTTTTTCGATAGTGCCGAACTGAAGAGGTAGACAAATTGATCCAGTTTCGAATAAGCTATATTTTTAACACGCGAAGCGCTTTTGCATGGTTTGTTTCTAGGTTCAACAGTGTAGTGATTGAATGGACAATTTGCAAGAAACAAATCGTTGAAATAGTCCATTACGCAGATACACTGAGTCAGTCTAATGAAACGTGTATTTACTTGTTAATGCATTTACACGTATCTAAGCGTAGATCAGTATTAGTAGTATCGTACTTATTAGCAACAGTTTCGTCTGTTTATGATTGTATTCGGACGCTACGAGATAAAGTTTGTAGATATTAATGTTGTACACATTTTGAAATTAACACTTTCACACCTATATTCTTCAAGCGGGATCCTTACGAGATGGCAGGGGGGTAGGTACTGTGTGAAGATACTGGGTAGGTACATTTCGCTAACGTATGGTCCCAATGTAATAGGGAGCAAGTCTATTACCCACACATACTATGATTGAGAATTTTACATAGACAAGGCACCCTTTGTCCGACCTAAGATCCGAACCCAGGACCTCGTGATCGCTAGCTACATCACACGCGACTATACTCACGAAACAGTGAGTAGCGTTGTCTTATTAAGATTACTGTAATCTTAACGAATTGACTTTGTGTAAATGGTCCATAAGAATTACTAAACGCGGCTAGCTTTTCATATATACTCACCCTTTGTTACCTTAAATCATAGGGGTTGATTCAGGTTTATTAAGACGGGAGCTTCTAGAATACTTCTAGAGTTACCAATGAATTTCACATCTCATTAAGGTTAAAATTTTATCTTTTTCATATCACAACCTTATACATATACACACACGTACATAATATAAACACACGCTTTAGCCAGCTTGCATGTCAACTCCTATTAACACGCTGCCCGTTACGTCGCTCTTCTCTCTTCCCTTCTCCACTTGGATCGACACCGAGACGATCCCCTCATTCACATGAGCGCATATTCATGACACGGAGCTGCAGTGCTATAAGCGCTTTAAAAAATACGGTTAGGCACTTTTTTCATTCCAACACTTTATTAACGCGAGTTAAAAAGAGCTCTTGCGATTGAGGGGTTAGTCGTAAAGCGCAAGAGCCGCGCTCCTAAGTCGTAATATCTTCTTTTGCCTCGCAATATCTCACCATTTAGATAGAGAATAAAGACGCCAGTTGTTATCAAAGAGCTATTATGAGCCGAATCTGACTGCACATAGTCACATCACTGCGAAAGCGCCGTGATCAGAGTCCCACTTCACTGTATATAAATTACCTTTGCGACGATCGAGACAACATAAATTCCCGCCTGCCTGCAGTTTATTATATATCGCTCCGAGCTTTAGTCGGGATTTTTCTCTTTAGTACTTGGTCTGGAATTTTTCGTAGAATAATGTTATGATCCCACTATTTATTTCTTTGGGATGTGGATACTATAGTACATCGTCGAAGGTCCATTTTTACTACCAATGGGCCAAACAAAACATAAAGAGATTAACTGTATAAACGAACTGTAAGACTGCCTCGTTGGTCTGGTGGCAAAGCGCATCGCTTTGTGATCACGAGGTCCTAGGTTCAAATCCTAGGTCGGACAAATGTAGTTTTTCTAACGAAAAATTCCTAGTATGAGTCCGGAGTCTGGAATTGTGCCCGGTATATGGCAATAGGCTCGCCCCCTATTACATGGGACCTAACATCGTCGGCGAAACGTGGGTGTACTCAGTACACCTCTGCCACCCCCTCTGGGGAATATAGGCGTGACGGTGTAACTGTATAAACTTATTGCAAAAACCAGAGATTAAGACATGAAAAAGAAAAATCTCTTGATAACGGTTCACATATTCCTTCTTAATCAATCCTTCTTACTGTGATATATGCGGAAACACATCTATCGCAAATAGAAAAGAAAAGCAAACGCACTATAAAGGAATAAAACTTTAACATTTCAGAACATACAAACACGATAACGACAGTGTGAGGTCATCGTTTCTTAGCTAGGGCAAAACATGTTTGTCAAAATAAGCTTCAACATTGCTTCACCAACTATTTACTTTCAAGGCAAATAAATAACAGAGGGCTTAACACGAAAAGATTGACGTTAGCGTGATGCTAGCGAGTTAGCGTGCTGTCACTTTCATGTTTATTTAATGAATTTGTAACACATCACGCTGACGTCAATATTTTCATGCTAATCCCTCTGGTTATTGTCATACGATCGTACAGTTTTTAAAAAGTTATATATCATATACATACAATACATATATAAACAATAATTTTTAACATGACAAAAATTATTAGATCTCTACCTACTATCTTACTACCACTTCGGGGAAAAAGAGCGTGAATGGTATTTATTATATTTTGTGTGCATGGTTTATAGATATAGTTTAATATGATGGGGAAGCGAATTGCAAGCTATAAATCAACTGAAATGATTCCCAGTCACACGTGCGCTGATCGCATTCACAAACGAAAGCCGACTGCACTGACTGATAACACGAATATCGGCATGCGATATTATTTCATTTAAATTGAAACTACGTCAACATTTTACAGCTTTGATTCAAAGCTGTAATTGGTTTTAACTTCAGTCAGTTTTGGCGAATGAAAACAAATTTAATTACATGAGCACATGTAGCTAAAGCGCTCGTAGTGCTGTACAAACGCGGTGTTTTTAGCGATCACCAAGGTTAAGCAGCATTCTACGCGATTGTTCTAAGATGGGTGACCGTTTGTAGCATTTGAAGTGGTAGTCGTACAGCCAAGTTGGAAGCCTTATAAGCTTGATAAGTTCCAACAGCTGGTGCTCATAAACCTGTCTCCAACAATTCGCACAGTGGAGTTTGACCTAATTACTCTCTCTCACCTATCGAGGTGACCTTTCTTTCGAACATCGGTGTCAAAGGTCTCTTTGGCCGATATAGGTTGATATTAAGTGTAATTATAAGTACGGCCAAACCGTGGCGTTCAGTATCTCCCTATGATTTCGCGTGCAGACGCCGCCCAGATAGCGCGTGCAGGACGCAGGACGCGTTGGTGTGAACATTTCCGTACTAATATTGCTGCAGGAGCTGATCGCCACTGTGCACGCCACCGCGGCCGCGGCTGAACGCGTTGGTTTGGCCGTACCTTGAGTACCTAATGTGAAAATCATATTTGTAAACGCAATCACGATGCAGAAAAGTTACGAAAAATAACATTCGCAGATTATACTAATTTTTATAACTTCATTATGACTATACAATAGCTACAGGAATATCAAGATCCCAAGTCAAATAACACCCAAGAAGCGTCAGGAATGTTACGAATGTACACCTATCACAAACGTGGCGGCCACTTCACCTTACATATCCCTATATGTGTATATCCACATATCGCGATCCATAACGAAAGCTTAGGGCTGGGACAAGTGACGTAAAAGCAGTATAAAAAAAAATTTAATGTTAGTGATGTAGTATCCTGTCTCAATTATGTACTCAAATCGAGAATGCATGAAATCGTTGATAAGAATCTTAGCTTACTTTAACGTTGATGTACACACCCTACTAGTCCTACGCACTACTAGTCACATCCTACTAATATTATATCTATCTATCTATCTATCTATAACCTCACGCCAGATCCCTTGCGGGGTAGGCAGAGAGTACAGAGTTCCAACAGGTTATTTCCTTACATACCTCTCTGGCTTCCTCGACTCTCATAGTTCGTCTCATACACGCTCGCCGGTTACGGAGACTCTTGACTTTTCCATCAGATAAGACTCGGCTTATTTGGTCGTGGTAAGATAGTCTAGGTCTTCCCCGGTACCTGCATCCTTCCACTTTCACATTGTATATCTGTTTTGTCATTCTTTCCTCTGGCATTCTTTCTATATGCCCGAACCAACGGAGCATGCCCTTTCTCATTTTTACACCGATACTATCTTTCATACCTACTCGCTGTCTTACTATGCTGTTGCTAATGCGGTCGGTCAGCTTCACTCCGCACATCTTCCGCAGAGCTCGCATTTCTACCGCATTTATCCTACTTTCATTCTCCTTCTTACATACCCAGCTCTCGCTACCATATAACAGCGTTGGGACAAGAACTCCGTTATGTATGGCCAGCTGCGCCTTATGGCTTAAGTGCCGGCTCCCGAGTAGCTTTTCCATCGCACCATTCACTCTGTTCCCTGCACTCACTCTTCTCTCTATGTCAGCGGTGTATTTCCCATCCTTACTGAAGGCGCATCCAAGATATACAAACTCATTCACTTGCTCCAGCACATCGTTACCAACCACAATCCTTGCATTCGTTCTGGTTTCTTCCCTTTCAAAAACCATAATCTTGGTTTTCTTCACATTCAAGTGTAAGCCTAATATTATAAATATATATAAAGTTTCTATGTGTCTTAAGTTTGTAGATATTTGCATGTTTGTCACGCGCGACCTACTAACGGACCTACTAACCTAACCTATGGGATTTGGATAAAATTTGGCACACAGTTAGTTTATTACCTGGATTAACACATAGGATACTTTTTATCCTGGAAAAATGTTAGGCTCCTGTCTAAAATCAACACGGACGAAGCCGCGGGTAGAAGCTAGTTTAATATAAAAATGTATACCTATAAAATCATTGGAACTAAAGAGAACATAAAGATGTAAGTAATTTAGAGGAAAAAATATTGATTTTAAAGAAAAATATATTGTTTACCTGAAGCAAAGAATTCGTAACGACAAGCAAAAAATAGTATTTTTGTAGAGGCAATTATATCTAAGTTACTGATTTCTCATCCAATATGTTACATCTTATCAGGTACCAAACTTTAGAATTTGAATTTCTCTTTTTTTATAACTTTATTCAATTTAACTTGAATTAACATAAACTATACCTATACTTAGTACGATACTTACTAAAGTAGCGAAAATAAAGTTTGCAACGGCGCCACCCTATCAAAAATGATTACCTATTGTATGAATGCTATATTATTGGACCTGAGTTACGATCTAATAAAGGCACACATGCGAAACGATCCATCTCATAACATCTTATATAACACATTTACCTGCCGGTGAATGTGGCCGTAATAAAATTCAAATCCACCAAGTGATATACCTCGAATCAGTTCGTTACACTTGATTTAGGGGTGATGCTTCTGTGAACAGCAAAATGAGGACTCCGCAATGAAGTGCCGACAAGGATATGTGTTGCCTTTTATATAAAAATCACGACCAATATAAAAACAAAAAAATACAAAACAGAAATACATAGTCATGTTTATAGAAACACGCAATGGATATAAACCAATGGATTGAGTACTGTCAAAAATTGCCAACGAAAATTAAACTCTTAGTTGAATGAAAACCAGAAGCCTGGTGTCACGCTCGCACCCATTACGCTGCATAACGGTGACCATAAGATAGAACTAATACGGACTATACCTATTTATGATGTGGTTTAAATACGCTGTACCCATTTATTACCGAGTTCAAAACGAACAAGGTTCTCAATTCGTCTTTATATACAGAATGGATTAAGAAGGGGCAGTAAGGGCAGCTATCTCAACCGTTGTAGATACAGAAAAACGGCTCTAGGGGACTATCCTAATTTTTTGCGCTATTTAGAGCTGAATTTACAAATTCTGGAAAACAATATACAGTTATCAAGAAAATGGAAAATTTAATAAAAAAACTTTGACAACTACTCATTTAAGATGTAGCATATGCGTAGAAAGAAAGAATTACGACAATGAACAGTGCCAATTATACGTTAATTATATGTCAACAAGTTCAGAATCGTACCAATGTTTGGTCACCCTACGTAGAAAGAGACGTAGGGCTCTCAGTGAGTAGCCTTGTCATCCCCTTTTTTTTCGCAGAGTGCTCAATCCAGTATGATAGAAATCCATGAAACACGCATTTCTGTGCGTATATGTTTTCTTATTCAATATAAATGTAAAGTGCCAAAAAATAATAAATGATAGTTATTAGTAGTATAAGAGTAAGAGTCCACTCCGATCTCGGTCTCGAATCTATTCGCGCCTATATTAAAAAGGCGACAACTCGACACTTCGCGAACGCATCTTCCCATGCGAATCCGCTAATCGTAGCCGCCGCCGACTACGAACCCGACCCCTGCCGCTACCGCCGCCCGCGACATGTTCTCACCGATCCCCCCGATGCTTTAAAATCGCTTCTTTCCGCTCCGGATACGGACAACGACGACGAAGTCGTAGATCCCCTAGCCCGCCGACCGGTGTACTAATTACACCCCCTCCCCCCGTAGCGACTGTCCAAACCGGGGCCGTTCCTCTTTGAGGCACCCTCGAGTATGTCGCCCCTTGCCCTTCTGGCTGGAGCGTAGTGGTTGCACGCTTGCCTTTAAGTTCGGTGCAGCTGTAAAGGCCTCACGGCCAACAGCGTATATCACTCAAACACACACACACACACACACGAGTAAGAGCGGCGTATAAGGTTTTTCTATCCGTTAAAAATGTTTTGGGTGAATATAATAAGATTTGACTTTGTATTATGTTAGGGAACTAGTGGTATAAAATAAGTTGCCTCTTCTAATTTCATTTAAAAATAAAGAGCTTCTACGCAGACCTACATGCGAACGCCTCTTTCAAAGAACTAGGGAAACACGTGGCTCTTTAAACAATAACATGTACCTAATTACTTTAGTTACAACTTAAGAAGCAACGTTTCTCTTTTTTTATACTACTCATTATAAAACTCCACCAAAAGTCTGTCTCAAACAATAGGGTAAAAGCCGGATAGTTGCCCCACTTTTCAAACCGCTCTATTACTAAAAAATATATACTTTATAGGAATAAGGCAACATGTATATCAAATAGGTCTTTGATCTTTTATAGAAGCCCATTTTTGTAAACATAGGTAATATTGTTTTTGAGTAAATCCTGTTTTATTTGACCTCTCAAAAAAAGGATAGTTGCCTATTGTAGCCTAACGTTAAAAGTTCTTCGCGGGATACTTGCCACGTGCAGGGATAGACGCCTCTCTATAAGTTTTTTAGATAGAAACAAATGTATATCAATTTAAGTAATCGGTTTTCATTATTAACCATGATCCTATATTAAGTACTTCTCTAAATTTTAAGCAACATTAAAAAATAGTATTAAGTTTAAACGTTTTAACCATAAAAATAAATATTTGAATTAGCGGTTTTCACTTTAAAATTTTCAGTGACATAGAAAGAAGAAAGAAAGAAAGAAAAACGTTTAATGTGGTACATACAAGCAAAACAAAAAAAAAAAAAAAAAAAAATGACAATGGCAATTAACTTAATATAATGAGTTACATAATTATAAATAAATCATACTGCCATCAAGCATGTATATTTAAGTATGAGTACCACATATGGCCCCGCCTCAGCGTTATGCTGGTTGAAGCAACCAGCGCTGGTATTCTGGTAAGGCCCTTGGAGTGACCACGGGCTGTCACGCTAAATACACTCCTAGAATTATTATAATATACAAAAATCAAAATAAATAAATTAAAAAACAAAAACAAGTAAAACAGACAAAAATATGACACACTACTGAATTTGACAGAAAGCCAAAAAAAATAAAATAAAAAAAGATAATACAGATAATAAAAAAGCGAAATTATTACAACACAAAAGGATGAATGAATTGAAGATGCTCTGCTTACACTGGCAATCACAAACAAAGTAATAATAATAAACATAGAAAAGTAACATATTAAAAGACAATAAGAACTTTAGTGGTATAGGTAGTGATGTAAGAGGGTGACTGACATTCCACTCTCCCCAATGAGTTAGAGAAGAAGGTTAGAGGACGAACAATCGGCAACATATAAAGGATGGCAAACGAGATAAGGTAAAATAAATTAGATCAGTTCACAGTTATTATTACGTCAGTAAAAGTTATTATATGATACTGCTGTCGTGCTTGAGATGTCCTTGCTTTTTCTGGCATTCGTACAGGAATTCTCTTAGATTTATTTTAAAACCTTTACTATTTGACAGGTTCCTGATGGGAGGGGGGTGTTTTTCCAACATTTGGACGCAGCGTAGCGAAAACTACCCCTGAAGGCGGCTGTGTAGTGCCGTTGTGTCGATAGCTGCGCCGAACACTGTCTCCGAGCTGACAAATGCGTTATTTTATCATAAAGATAAGTAGGGGTTTTAAACTTCAATACACCATAAAGAAGACATGCTAAATGAAGTTTACGCCTGTGCATCATTTTTAAAATGAAGTGCTCATTTAAGAACGGAGTGACGTGGCCTCTTCGCGGTATGTCAAAACAGAAACGTGCGCACGCATTCTGGACTCGTTGGATCAACTTTTGGGTTCTAGTTAAAAGCCTAGGACCATAAACTGTGTCAGTAAAATTTAATTTGGATAGTACAAGAGATTCTACAAGCTGAATACGTAGCTTTTCCGATAAATATGGTCTCATTTTATACAGCACTTTAAGCCTATAGAAACAATTTTTTACTGACTCAGCAATATGACTTTCGAACCTCAAATTACTATCCATGTGCAAGCCCAGGTTGCGTGCTACGCTTACTTGCTCAATAGTTTTTTCCAGGAGCGAGATGCGAACTGTTGATGAGGATACTGCTAGCTGTTGTTGATACGGACTGCCAAATATCATATACTTGGTTTTGTCAGGGTTTAGTAGTAGACAGTTATTTTTTGACCACTGGGCTATACTGGACAGATCAGCATTTAGCTTATCTATAGCATCATTGACTTCACACGGCTTACAAGAAATGTAAATCTGTATATCATCTGCGTAGATGTGAAATTTACAATACTTGATATGTGTTATTATGTCTGCCGTGTACAAAATGAATAGAATCGGGCCTAATATGGATCCCTGCGGGACGCCTCTATTAACAGCCACTTTTTCAGACGTTACAATTGAACCATCATTACGGGTAAGCTTAACATACTGCTGTCGGCCCGTTAGGTAGCTGTTGAACCAGAGCAAGGTACGATGGTCGAAACCATAGAAACTCAATTTCGAAATAAGCAGAGTAGTATTTATAGAGTCGAACGCGCGAGAAAAGTCGAGTAAAACTGAGAGAGTACACATGCCGTTATCTTGTGCGCAGAGTATATTGTCAGAGACATCCAGCAGTGCAGTCACTATGCTTCGGTGCTTTCGAAACCCCGACTGAGCTTCGGGTAATATATGATTCTTTTCCAAGAACTCCGTACATCGATATTTTCGTCCTTTTTCCTTTTTATTGGTGGTAGTCCTTCGTTGGCTTTACCTTTAGATGGTTTTGAACTTATAACATTTGCTTCATTTTCATTGTCGAAACTGTAACTGTATTCTTTTATTCTATCTATCTATCTATATCATCACGCCAGGTCCCTCGCGGGGTAGGCAGAGAGTACAGAGTTCCAACAGGTTCTTTCCTTACATACCTCTCTGGCTTCCTCCACTCTCATAGTTCGTCTCATACACACTCGCCGGTTACGGAGACTCTTGACTTGCCCTTCAGCTTTAACACGGTCTATTTGGTCATGGTAAGATAGTCTAGGTCTTCCCCGGCACCTACATCCTTCCACTTTCGCATTGTATATCTGTTTTGTCATTCTTTTTTCTGGCATTCTTTCTATATGCCCGAACCAACGGAGCATACCCTTCATAGCATTCTTTTTTTCATTCAATAAAATCTGTGTTATCAGATTCAGTTTCACTGCTGCTAATATTCTATGATGGTCTTTTTCTTTCTTTGCGGTTTCCGTCTTTTCTTCAAAATGCAAGGTTTTGGTTCTATGATTCATATGATATCAGCGATGGCAACGATAGCTTAGTACCATAAAAATGTAATTTATAATGTTGCTATCTCCTACGGCTAAACAATCTTGAGAAAGATTCAAGAGGTTTAAAGACGGCCTAGGTGGCGAGTGATTTTGGTTCACGCTATTCTGCTCTGGCATTTTGCTCACCTAAATTGAACGCATGAACCAGTTAAGTATTTATTTTATACAAAACAAGTTATATTCACAATAAGCTGGAAAAAATACCAAAAGAACAAAAAAATCTTTACTCGTTAAACAATTTATAGATGCGTATAGTTGCCCCTAGAGCAACTATCCGCAAAAGTAAATAGGGCGACTATCCTTATGATACGGATACTTACCCTTTTTATTTGCAAAATAAATGAAAACTATTCAACAATAAAACGTTATAAACAGTGTAACTTAAACCCTAATGCAAGCAAAGAAACAAAACGTTGACTGAAATTACAATCAGTAATAAAAATATTCAACAGAAACTACCTAGTAATATAATTTCGACGCCCGTCAAAGTTTCGCCGCGGAGGATTTTTGCTCACACGGACAAAACGCATACGCCTACTCTGACGGCTTACATGACTATGAGGCCTACGGGAGGGGCACTTCGTATCATACTTAAGTGCTAATGCCACCAACATCCCTAACATAGTGTATTTAAAACCGGGGCATGTATCCCACTGAGGCAACTATCCGGCTTTTACCCTATGATATGGCATTAGGGTCTATCTCGGCCGTTAATCTTGATTATGAGATTTAGAATACAAATACATACATGCACCTACTTAAACGGTGGTGATGGTTTGATTTTATTTGTATACAAAATATAAAATACGACCTAATGAATACGAACATCATTGGATATGGCGACAATTACCGGAATTTAAAAACATATCTCACTTTCCTACATTTTGGCACAAAGGGTATCAGCATTTTGTATGAAACCGTTTTTTTGACCGGTAAGCTTCGTCATAGAAATAGATGTTAATGGATACTATCCCCTTATTCAGAATTTGCTCATCTCTTTCATTCACCCTGTAAATGTGTATATAATTAATTCCCACATAATAATATTAGCCCTGTTAAGAAACTGTCCCACCGTTGGGCACGGGCCTTCTCTCAAAATGAGAGGCCTAAACGGCCATAGTTCACCACGCTGGCCCTGTGCAGGTTGGCGAACTTCACACACCTTCGAGAAACTCTTAGGCATGTTTCCTCACGATTTTTCCTTCACCGTTAAAGCAAGTGACAATTATTATTATTTTTTTATTTCCATATATACATATGTAAATACCTCTATATTAAATTACTAGCGGCCGCAGGTGACTTCGTCTACATATGTACCTTTATAAATTATAGCCTATATGTTATTCTGATATATAAGCTCAGTTTTCTGATTACTGTAAAGTTTCATCAAAATCCGTTCAGTAGCTTTTTGCGTGAAAAAGTAACGCACATCTATACATCCTCACAAACTTTAGCGTTTATAATATAAGTAGGATTAAGAAACACTGACAATACAAACAAATATTACACTGCTCAGTTTTGGTGTCCTTCAAATCGCCGGCAATTTCGTCCCCATCGGAACGAGGGTCATCCAGAATTACTCTCAATGAAAACCCACTTTTCCCCTTCATTATTCCTATCTGAACAAAGAAGGCATGAGTACTCTCCACCACACGTAGTGCGTGCCTATGAATATATTATATACCATATAGTGAACATTTAGTGACTTCCTTTTAAAGAACAATAAGAGTTATTCGTAAAAATTGTTAATGCAAGAAAACATAACATCACAGTAATACAGCCATAATGTTCCCTGATATTAAATAGATCAGCTTAAAATACTTACATGCACTGCAATAATTTAATCGTATTTCCATTGTACGTTGGTTCATTATGGGTTTCTAGTTCATTGCATTATTAGTTTTGCGTTTAGCGAGACCGCAATGCAGACGATTTGGTTGACGACCATCATTTAGTTCGTGAATAACCGAGTACGGCGCGAACGACTGTCGCATTCTAAATTAGAATGCGGCTAACGTGGTCGGCTGAATTATAAAAGGGTGATTCATTCTCTGTACGAACGAACTAAGAGAGTGGAGGAAGTCAGAGAGGTCTGTAATTAAAAACCCTGTTAGAACTCCGAACTCTCTGCGTACGCTTCTAGGGATCTGGCGAATCTCAAACTTAAATCATTTATTTCGCATAATCCCTGTGGGAGGCACTTAAAGGAGAGTGTCGAAAATCAACGAACTTCAGAACCAACAAACATTTGATCCATGCCATCATCATTTATCTATTTGATTAAAATAATAGCAAATATCCGTATCTCACAGACAATTTGCAATCTAAAACGAATATTTCAAAGTAGTATAAGTACTTATATCGAAGTCGCCGACATCTTTACTGAATTTCGACACACGTCATATGTATTAATGGCTACTGAATTATGACCTCAAAATCTAATATTTTTTTGTGCAATATTGCAATTCCGCTGCTTGTCCGTTCTATAATAAATGCCTTAAGAGAATTTATGGGTGATTTGAAATCATGCAATTATTTTTTAATTGTTGCTTCTGGGGCAAATTATGTATGGGCGCAGAACAATGTCCTTTTCTTAAAACTTGTTCTTTTGTTCTTCGTGTTACACAAAAATTCTTAGCCACAGTCAGAAATCGGAAATTGTACCCGGTACTGCCTCGCCCCCTATTACATTGCGACCTAACAATGTCAGCGATATATGGATGTATACAGTACTACCACCCCATAGGGAATATAGGCGTGATAGTGTAAAGAAGAATAGCGTTTTTACTTCACTCATCCAAGGAGACGCGCCCTACCTTTATCCTAATAATCTAAAGTGCAAATTTGCAATGTTCTACTAGTGCGTTAGTTCTATGACGACTGACACAATAAAAGGTGGCGTACCTCTTCGTAAATTGAACGATTTTCCTTTAGATTTCGCAGAAGGCAACTAAAGCAGAAAAACTGTTGAACATCAATCAAATGTGTCGGAACCACAAAAATCGTAATGACTCTTAAGTGCCCAAGTATTATCAAGATTTGTGGTCACTACAATACTCTTGTCCCTTCTTATGTGTAGATTGCATTTTAGAGAAACGTGGACGATTAAATGAGAACAGCGGAAATTACCCTTTGTAAGTTATGGTTGTGATGCAATTTATGTAGATACGTACTGATTTTTATAGCTTAGTTTACGCTGGCCTTGCCATCAGGGCTAAGATAACCTAAGTTATAAAACTAATTTCTTCGATTCCTTTTTTACATAAAATACAATCTAGTATTTTATGATTGAGATAGATAGATTGTATTTTATGGACTTAGTAATAAAATGACTTAAGTCTGAATCAACGAATCCAAGAAGAGAAGACCACCGTCCGAATCGACGAAGTATAAAAAAACATTCATCAATTTACCTTATGTTTAAACCCGTAGGGCAAAAAAACCTCATTAAAAAAAAAACACTTGGGCGAATCGCCCATGGGTATTCCCACCGAAGTACCCAAAATAAAACGATTATATTGGCGGGCTAAACATTTCACATCTTTCTCTACGCATCCTTGCATTTCCCAGGTGGAAAGGTAGCTTTATTAACATTTTAAGAGACAAGCAGAATTTTACATATTGGAAGACTATTATTACTACTAATATTCATCATCATCATCATCATCATCTCAGCCTATACTTGTCCACTGCTGAACATAGGCCTCCCCAATCGCTTTCCAGCGTAACCGGTCCGATGCCACCTGCATCCAACGACTTCCTGCGATTTTCACAAGATCGTCGGTCCATCTGGCAGGCGGTCGTCCCACGCTGCGCTTGCCAATACGTGGTCTCCACTCTAGAATCTTTCTGCCCCAACGCCCGTCCGATCTACGCGCTATGTGGCCCGCCCATTGCCACTTCAGCTTGCTAATCTTAACGGCTATGTCGGTGACCTTGGTTCTTCTACGAATCTCCTCATTCCTGATTCGATCGCGTAGAGAAACGCCGAGCATAGCTCTCTCCATAGCTCGCTGAGCAACTCTGAGCTTTTTTATGAGACCTATTGTAAGAGACCACGTCTCTGATCCATATATCATCACTGGTAACACACATTGACTAAAAACTTTAGTCTTAAGGCACTGAGGTATTTTGGATGAGAAGATGTTGCGCAGTTTCCCGAACGCTGCCCAGCCGAGTTGGATTCGTCGATTGACCTCTCTCTCAAAGTTGGACCTACCTAACCGGACTACCTGTCCCAGGTAAATGTATTCGTCGACAACTTCAAGAGTAGAGTTCCCAACGGTGAGTGCGGTGGGTACGACATGGACTTTAGACATTATTTTCGTTTTGTCCATGTTCATTTTCAGACCCACTTGTTGAGATACTCTGTTGGGGTCACCGAGCATTCGTCCTAGATCTTCCAGCGACTCCGCCACGACCACAATGTCGTCGGCAAATCGAAGGTGAGTGATGTATTCACCATTGATGTTGATGCCAAGTCCTTGCCATTCCAAGAGCTTGAAGGCGTCCTCTAAGGTGGCCGTAAACAGTTTCGGAGAAATGACGTCTCCCTGCCTTACTCCTCTTTTTATGGGGATCGCCTTCGTGCACTGCCCCTGTACTCGGACTGACATGGTGGCGTTATTATACAAGCACCTCAACACCTCAATGTACCGATAGTCAATGCGGCATCGCTGGAGAGATCTAAGAACCGCCCAAGTCTCGATCGAATCGAAGGCTTTCTCATAGTCCACAAACGCCAAGCATAGTGGCCGATTATACTCCTCGGTCTTCTGTATAATCTGCCGCAGCGTATGTATGTGGTCTATGGTACTAAAGCCTTTCCGGAAACCGGCTTGTTCGGGAGACTGGAAGTCATCAAGCCTGCGTTCGAGACGATTCGTGATGACTCTCGAAAACAACTTATAAACATGGCTCAGCAGTGTGATGGGCCTATAATTCTTAAGTAAAGTGTTATCACCTTTCTTGAAAAAGAGTACCACCACACCCCTGTTCCACGCTTCCGGCGTTTTTCCTTCGAGCAAGACGGAATTAAACAGCCTCTGAAGGACTTTAAGTACCGGCGATCCGCCCGCTTTCAGAAGCTCTGCGGTAATTCCGTCTTCACCCGGCGCTTTGTTGTTTTTAAGGTGTTTGAGAGCCATCCCAATCTCGTACAGGCTGATGTCCGGGATATCTTCAGTGTAGTGTCGGGTTAGCTTGGCTCTTTGGTCTTTTACCAAGTCAACAACAGGTTCAGCTACTGAGGTATACAACTGCCCATAGAACCTCTCTATCTCCCTGAGCACCTCTGACCCATTCGACGTTACGTTTCCGTCCTCCGTCTTCAGCTTCGTCAACTGGCTTTGCCCAATAGACGCGTCTCTTGCAAACACTTTGGAGCCCTTGTTCTGCTCTATGGTCTCCTCAATACGTCTTGTATTGAAGGACCGTAAATCGTGTCGCAAGGACTTCAATATCTTTCCATTGAGCTGCCTATAGGACTTAGCATCATCGGAGGTTTGGAGTGTCATGGTACGTCGCTCAGCCATAAGGTTTCGGGTGTAGTCAGATAGCTTTTGAGGCCTATTTTTACGGTGGGGCTTAAAATGCTTGGACCCGACCGTATGGACAGTCTCTACCAACCTATTGTTGATTTCGTCCACTGATGCGCTGCTGTCTAGCAATTCGAAGCGGTTTGCCAATTCGAGTTGAAAGTTCTCGGGGTTTTGGATATGTGCATTAGAAGGTCGGAGCGTAGACTTCATCAGACGCGATCTTTCCATTTTGACATTAATATTTAATGTGCCTCTGACCATTCGGTGATCACTGCCGGTTTTTACCCTGTGAATCACGGAGACATCATTAAATATTTATCGCTTGGTGCTCATGATGAAATCTATCTCATTTTTTGTGGAACCATCAGGGCTCATCCAGGTCCATTTCCTATGAGGCGGCTTCCGGAAGAAAGAGTTCATCATAAAGAGTCCCTCCTTCTCCAGATATTCGGCCAGCCTCTGACCCCTGGGGTTGCGTTGCCCATATCCAAATTGCCCCACTCTCAACTCATCATCACCCCGTTTGCCCAGCCGCGCATTGAAGTCACCCATAACCACTGTAAAGTGTGCTTTGGAAGTATGTATGGCTCTACGAATATTGATGATACCTAAATAATCAGGGCAACAAATATCATTAGAATGTGAAGAAAACACGTTTTCATAATAAGTATTATACCTATACTGCCCCGTGGGTCTAGTGGCAAATAATGCGCGTAGCGGTCTCAAGGTCGTTTCGATGCGTATTATCAGTCTGAAGAAAAATATAATTTCTTAAAGGAAAAATTTCCATTATCACTTCAGTAGTTATAGGCTCGCCCCTATTACATGGATTTAACATCGTCCCGTGTACACCCACATTCCACACCCCTGCTTGGTAAATAAAGGCGCGACAGTGTATTTTTTTAACTATACTTGCCTACCTACTTAATATTAAGCCCACACCGGGCTAGCGTTAAAACTCTAATACAAGCTCAATAATAAATTACAACGGCAGAAACTAGATCGAAACGAAGTCCGAGCTAGGTTAGGGTCAATCGACTAATTGGAAACCTGTCCCAGTTCTCTACATACTACTTTCAAAAAACTTTGACGTTGTAGCTGTCTGGGCGGGACACAATTCCAGATAAAACTTATTGTCATCACAATAGGCTCGCTCCCGATTACCTTGGAACCTAATAATGTCAGAAATGTAAGTTTACACGGTAAACCTCTGCCATCTCCATTTAGGTATCATAGATCTGATGGTGTTTTTTGATGAGTTTTAGTATCTAAATCTGAACACCTAATCCCAAAATAATCAAGATAAAGTAACAAAAAAATTATGTTATAAAAATAACGTCGGATTATCTAATTATTCGTTTACCATAAATAACCTGCTGGAACAAAAAACTTGATGGCTCATTCATCCATATCCACTAACGTAAGAAGAATAGCTGTTATTGCAATACACGACTTCAGCGTGTGTGCGTGTGTGTGTGTGTATCTACGCTGTTAGCCACGGGGCCTTTACAGCTTCACCGGACAAGAGGGCGAGCTTGCAACCACTACGCTCGAGCAAACAGAGGGGCAAGGAGGCAACTAGCTCAAGGGCGCCTCAAGGAGGAACTGCCTCGGCTTGGGCAGTCGCTAGGGGGGGAGGGCGTATATTAGGTGTCTTGCCGTGGTGCTCTGCACCGGCCGGCGGGCAAGGGATTCTTCGACCTCGCCAGCGAGGTCGATGTCTAATCCTGTGTGCGGTATCTGTATCCGAAAGAAGGGATGTAAGGGCATCGGGAGGGTCGATGAGAACATGCCGCGGACGGCGGTAGCGGCTGATAGGAGGGGAGTTAGGTTCGTAGTCGGCGGCGGCTACGATTAGCGGATTTGTATGATTGGACGCGTTCGCGAAATATCGGGTTGTCGCCTTTTTAATAAAGGCGCGAATAGGTTCGAGGCCGTGATCGGGATTAAGATCGACATTCCGTATGAACCAAGGGGCTCCGACGGCTTTGCGGAGGAAACGGGATTGAACCGTTTGGAGTCTATCGATGTGAGAGCGGGCGGCGTGCCCGAACACCTCACAAGCGTACGTCATGATGGGCCGTATACAAGTTTTGTAAAGTGTCAAACTATTTCTAAGGGACATTTTACTTCACTTGCAGATCATCGGGTAAAGCGACTTCGTCGACCCGTACTCGCTATACAAATCTGATTCCCGCATGGCCTTTTTCTGTGTCGATCGATTAAAGCATTTATTCCGAGAGAAATAGAATTGTACTAATATTAATGTTCAGCCCCAAACTTTTTTCAATCTTATTATTTTTGTTAAGAAATCGGAGCACGACAAAGATTGGAAACGGAAACCGTAATCGTGTGCCATAAAATTGGGGAAGTAATGGTGCAATGTTATATTAGATATTTATTCAGAAAGAAAAATTAAAAAGGAGAGAAATCAGATTCAAGATATAATACATACAATTCAGATATTTTTGCGCTGCCATATTAAAAATAATAATACTTTTTGTGTGGAAATATAATTTTTAAATAATTCAGCCTCTGTCTGTGTTTCGATACAAATTTTATGGATGTCATATGACCTAGCATCTTGATGACTTCAAGAAGCTGAAAGAATATATATAAGTCGAGGTGGAATATTTTTTGTGTCCAAAGATATTTTTGTAGATTAATGCTCGTGTCTATGTTTATTTGCATAAAAATCTAATTTTATTACTAAATCATTTGGCCTTACCTCCCGATATCCACATATATTCTCGTTGGGGATAATCATATGAACTCATTTGACACCGCCAATACCTAGTAACGATCGGCTTAGTGATAATGAATGATGAGTCGGGTTTTTCACCTTGTAACAAATTGAAATCTTTTTTAAAGTTAGGAAACTTTATATTACTGTAGACGAGACGTTGGTAAGCACAGTCGGCAGAATAAGTTTATTTTGTACGGAGGACTACTAGTGATTGGCCCACATCTCACCTGATGGAAAGTGGCCTAAAGTAGAGTATATTGTGATTTTTAAATGAAAGGAAAATCACAATATTACGTAGTTTTATTAATTACTAGCAAATATTAGCACGTCGTCGCGAAGACGGTTACGGAGTAGCCACCAAACACACTCGAAGACATCTGTCGTTGGCATTCCCACTTAAGGCAATAACTAGCGATTGCTAAAGTCTGTCTAGTTCCCAGACTTTATCCACACTTGACATCTCCAATATTTGGAGCTTTCCAATCCAAGAGCCTATTTCCAGATTAAGGTTAAATATATTCTGAATTGATATTGGTAAATAAATGGATGCCTATTCGCCAGTCCCATACATCTTATATTTTTATGTGGTGTTGAGTAGAGGCCGATTTCTGATATACGAAATTCAGTTTAAGAGTCAATCCTTTCTAAAGAAATATTTAAGTATTGCGATGCGTGACATTTTAATGTATGCACATACATTCACGAAAAAACCTCACACAGCGCCATTTTAAATCATTTTAGTACCTATAGTTTTAAAATATTATGACTCATTATGAAAACAAAAACCGTCACGCCTATATTCCCCAAGCGGTAGTGTGTTGTGTTAATCCACCTTTCGCCGACGACGTTAGATCCCATATAATAAGGGGTGAATGTTATGCCATTATACCGGGCACAATGATTCTGACTGATTTTGTTTTTTTTTTCATCGAAATGTCCGACCTCGGATTTGAACCCAGGACCTGGTGATCGCTGCGCACATTATCCGCAACTAGACTCATTACTATTTAATATACTAAGTAATTACACTACCCTCATCTATTACTTCATTATCTGATGGAATATAGTATAGCATTAAAACACAAAGGCAGGTCCGAACAAAGGCGGTCTAAAGAGTTCACAAATCGATGCACAGTGGCCTCATCAAATCCCCTACTATTACACGATTCAAGAAACCTTGTGATCGATAGAACCTTGTATCAACTTATAGGGTTGTCGTTAAACGGAATACGGTGTGTAGTATCGCATTTGAACAAACGTCGCCTCGTTCTATGAGTTGTTGGAATTTCTAATGGTAAAAAGCCCAGGCGGAAAAAAATATTGCGCATGATAAAAAGATTTCCTCCATGCGGGGATTGCGAGTATAGACCCACCTTTGCTTGTAACATCAACAAGACAAACCGAGTAAATTAAAATTATTTCCCGTCAAATATTATGATATTGTAAGATTCATACTGCAAGAAAACGATGCACACATTGCGTTATTCAGACGCTGAAATACGAACCTCATATAAATATATTTAATTATCAAACCCAAGAATTTATCCTTTCAAGTCCAAGTACCGTAATCTGTCAACCTTAAAGTCAAGTGGCCAACCGTCAAGTGGCCAGTGAAGCGTGTTGTAAAGGAGTTATCTCGAATCTCCCCGGCGATATCGGTTGATGCCAGTCAGTAACTCATTGTATTAGACGCAATGGCCAGCCTACCAGCTTATCTGTTCTAAGCACAGTTCGCCTCTGACGCTGCAGAACTGTCTAACGCCTGGATTTTATTCTTACGCGACAGCAAGCATTGCCATATCCGCAGCTTTATATGTATCTATACGCATATTTATTCATAATCTGATCACCTTTATAAGTTACTTAAAAAGTAAGGATAAGTAAGGGTTTAAAATCAACCCACAAACTAGAACAATCTATATACATTTATTTCCAATTTGAAGTCATTTGAACCACAGTACATACAGACAAAATTTTCCGATGAAATTAACATCAAAGAACAATGGATAAACGAAAAAACCGAAATCCTTGTTAAATTTAAAAAAAAACGCAGAATTATCTTTATACATCTCAGCGAGGTTAGAACGGCATTTATTGAAATCCGACCCAAGCAATGAGCTGATGTCAGTTCACCAGACTGGTAGTTTCCTCTTCGAGAAAACTTATTGAAAGAATTCCTACAAATATATCTAAAGAAAAGCACGAGCAATAAGAATTTCTCTCTATTCGAGCGTTTCTTTACTCGCAAATGGGCCCTTACCACGAGCTTTGTGTTTAATCAATATCGAAGTCGCTGAATGAGATTTAACTGAGAGATCTTCTTATAAAAAACTGTAGTTCTAGGTAGGTAAATTACCATGACCGATCTGGAGATCTTTAAATATACTTCGAACCCAGGTTGGCCGACGCAAGCAAAATGTTCAGGTGCAGACTTACATACAGTACCTATATATACTACACAAATACTCTAATATTTGTGCGGCATAATCCAAACGTTGTCCCACTTTATATCGTGCTCTGCGTTGCCTAACACCTGCACAAGACTGCGCAGAAAGACGGGCTGTCTGCTTCCAACAATGCAGTTAATGTGGCCGCGTTCTGGGCTGCATCATATAATTATAGCATGTTTCCTGCCGAAACACTAAGAAGAAGAAGGTATATAACCATCATGCAACCCTTTTTTAAACAACGACACAGCTATGTAATGACAGACTTGAGACGAAAAAAAATCCATGCTCTCTGTGCCACAGATATTAAAAAAACCATCTATAAGCGTAGTAACGTGTTTTGACAAAAATACTAAAGTGAGTCTGTCACTTGACAGTTCAGTAAAAGTAGTTTTAAGTATTCGTATATCGAAATTGAAGTTGGGGAGAAGCCATTCTTCCAACACATTAATTTATTCCTAAAACGAAACGACTTTGAGAAATATTTATCGTGAGTAAACACAGCTCTCGTTGTACAAAAATAAAAATACCGTGATAAGACAAGAAAAGTAAGCAAATTGTCAGAGACTTATAACATTAATTATATTGAAAATGACTACAAATGTTGTAACTACATTATATCTGTCGTCATTTGTACTAGATGAATAAAATTCCTCAGAAGAATCCGAATCAGTTACATTTACCATGGAACTACCAATGCTTCACATCTTACATTATGACACACAAATGCACCTACTCTGAGATGAAGCGTTGTTAACTCGTACACTAATCGCTATTCTGTACTATGAGACAGACATTTTGACAGCCGCTTCTTCTCATGGCGTGCGAGATAAGAGAACAAAGGTACTAAATCTAATGTAACACATCAATGATCAGCGTGTTTATAATTTTTGGGACCGGTTGAGACCAAATGTCTACAGAAGTAAACGTACCTACCTAGTTCTTGTTGTGTTGCCGCCTGGTGTACACAAAAATATACACGAGCTTGTTACGAAATTCCCCATAAATATATTCGTCGGTTATTGGAAGGATTACTAAAGTGAACACGCATAAAATTCCTCGGAAGACGGTTCGTTAATCCTAGATTAAGGTGTACTCAGACATACAACCGTAGTCAGCCAGCAGTGTAATTACAACGAGGCCAAAACTCATAGAGGCCGCATTAGTTCTAACATCCATGATATTTGGAAGTGAGTTTCAGAATTATATAAAGCCAAGACGATTTAAAAGCGCAGACTTACGGCGTAAATTTAATTTGTTGAGGTCATACTTGAGTTCATAAGTCAAAGTTTGATTTATGTTTATTTAAAAGGTATTAGATTGTGTTTGGCAAATCTGAACAAAGTATTGGTAACCAGATTAAAAATAAAATTGAATTACTATATTGAGGTAATCTCGATTGCTTTCTGGAGTCTGGAATTGTGGCTGGTATTATAGGCACGTCGCTTATTAGTTACATTAGAACCAAACACGTCGGCGAACTGTAGGTGTACCCAATACACGGCTCTGCTACCCTGCTTGGAGAATATACATCTGCGTGACACGGTGTATGTTACGTGTCTTGATTAATTAAAGTAATGTTACCATGCCATATAACGTTTTTAGGTAAAATTTTATTAGATATTCAGATAGCCTAATTTTGACATAGATAACTTGTCGTATCCAAGAATTGAGGAAGTTCCTCCTATCCCATAACTGAAAATGCTGTATTTCGTAGGCCAGAAAGGTATAAAGTTTGGAAAAAAATCACCCGAAAGAAATCCACCAATATAATATATCGCGAAATCGCGTCACGTAGATACTTGCTACGGTAACTTTTTGTTTTACGACGTCCCTAATGTCTAATTTTAAACCTTCCCTTTTATGGTTCCCTTCTACTAATAATATCAGTATTATAGAGCTGTATCTATAAACTTCTATATCGGGAGTCCATATTGAATATTAAAAAAAATTAACATCTTGGAATTCCATCAAAATAGAACTAGAACTAGAACTAGAACATACTTATATTTAATTATCCTGTTCTAAAAATTATCTTTTATTACATGAATACAGTTCTTATACGTTGAAAGCAAACGGACGCTGATTGACAGATGGACCGCCTGACGGATGGGTAAAAAGAAATAGCTTAGAGCTACACTTTGTTTTAAAAGTGGGAGTTTTTCTAAAATTTATAGTATGCTTAAAATACTTGAGTTGTTTAAGGTTGTTTTTTTAACCTTTTCCGATTGCCGAGGCCCTTGTAGTTGTTTAGGTCCGAGGTATTCTTAGGCAGCCCGGTCAGTTAAGATAGATGACCGTTCTTGATAAGTTCATTTGCAAGCATTTTCTTGCTTCGGAAGGTGCCCGGTTGCCATTTTAAAAGTGATTAATCTACGTACGAACTAATCTCTCTCACTCACCTCGATTTGTCAGAAAATGCCTTGGCCAAGTATTGGGCCAGTATACGCCGATATTTATTTTTTTTACATTGGGAAACACACCGTCACGCCTATATTCCCCTAGCGGGGGTGGCAGAGGTGTACTGAGTACACCCAAGTTTCGCCATTGATGTAAGGTCCCATGTAATAGGGGGTCAGCCTATTGCCATATACCGGGCACAATTCCAGACTCCGGACTCATACTGGAAAGTTTTCGTTACAAAAACTATATTTGTCCGACCTAGGATTTGAACCCAGGACCTCGTGATCACAAAGCGATGCGTTTAACCACTAGATCAACGAGGCAGTTATTTCAGATTGAGTCTATCGGAAAACCTCTATAAGGAGGACGGAGGTTGGATATTATGTAGGTATCATCATCATTATATTAATACGTGAAGCAAAAACGTTTTACCTCTTTTTACGAAAATTGCGTGGACGGAGAAGTAGGAAATTTCCCACACGTATATTTGACACACACACGCATATATACTCTTTTGTTTATTGTAAAGGCTGTGGTAAAATTGAGAATAAATGAATATTGTTTGTCTTTAATATTATTTGTCTATAGTCTTACTGAATGTAAAACAAAACCAGCAAACGAAGAAAGGGTAGGTCGAATTTTGACCAATGGGCGACCACTAGTAGTATTAGATACCCTTATTGTTAGTTGAATATAAACATTGCCTAGTTTTATGGTTATTCAAATCCAATTTTCGTTGTTAAATAACATGAAGTTGTTGGTTTAAAAAAACAATTCAACGACTATAATTACTGCAATAATTTATATACCCATCAACGTAGAAATGGTAATTACATAAAGTTCCGAGCACTACATCTAATACATCGTCTCTTTGGCGTATAAACTGTTCACGTTGCCGGCACGACGTCCTGAGCGAGTTGTAAATTAATAGCGAGTCGAGAGAGTTTCAAACTGATTACTTAGTTGCGGCAACATGTTTGCGGACACGCGTATGACTCTAAGATTCGCAATCCCGCAATGTTAAAGACTTTTTGCCGTTCGCCAGATTTGAACCAGGAAGAATAGCGCATCAAGGTAAAGGCCCCGCGGCCAACACCGTAGTAAATGTCTCACACAATCACACACACACAAAAAAAAATCCCGCAATGCGGGATCAGGCGTTCTTGTGGGATTTAAGTCCATAGGTGTTAATAAATAAAAAATGTAAAAAGCACTGTCACGCCTATATTACCAAGCGGAGGTGTCAGAGGTATACTGTGTACACCCACTTTTTCCTAATTATGTTAAGTCCCATGTAATAGGGGGCGAGCCTACTGCGATATATCGGGCACAAATGTAAGCCTTGGACAGATACTGGAAATTTTTCGACAGAAAAACTATATTATCCGACCGAGGATTTGAACCCTCATGTTTACATAGCACATTATTCGCCATTATTAAGCTTATAATCACACTCACATTCAAGGTTCTTAAGGTCGCCGGAAAATCTCAGACTGGAAACACCAATGCATTCCAAGATATTTCTTGATAAATCCTCCTCAGTCCAAGCTGTTCCTCTATGGAATGCATTGCCTGTGTCAGTAAGACGCGCAGAGTCTTTGGCCATTTTAAAAAAAAAATGGTTAAAGACCACTTTCTTTCGACTATTCTCTAATAAGTCACCTACTATCATGCCGTTTCTTTATACCTATCTTTATTATATTTATATATTGTTATGTATCATATATATTTGTAAGCATATGAGCCTGTACCTATTAGAATAAAACTAACTAATAAATGTACGCCACCTACTGCCCTCTATTTTTAGTATAACTTTTTTTTTCTTTCAGTTTTGGTTGTCTGGAAGAGATCGCTATTAGCGATAAGACCGCCAACTGTGCCTTTGTTTCATTTTTTTTTCTCTATGTAAATGTATTGGTGTACAATAAAGAGTAATCTATCTATCTATAATTCAACCAAGTGGCTTCTTTCGTTGGTCTTGCAGCTTTGCGCGTTGCAAGAACTAGGTTCAAATTCTAGGTCGGACAAAACGTAGCTTTTCATTAAAAATCTCTAGTATCAGTCCGGGCTCTAGACTTGTAAAAAGCTAAGCCTAAAATATTGTAATAGGCTCGCCTCCTGTTACATAGGACCTCACGTTATCGGCGAGAAGTGGGTATACACGGTACGCCTCTGTCACCTAAGTTTAGAATATAGACGTAACGATGAGAGTGGCAATCGTTTTATTATTTTTTTTGGGCATTATCCTGCGTAGGACTTCCGCGAACCTTCGGGGAACCTCGCAGGGTGTGTCGGATTCCTACCGAATAAAAGCCCCAAGGTGGCCGACATCAGCACTTTGGAGGGGCTCCGGGATCTCCGTATGGAACGCACCGATGCACCTCTTGTGCCGCGCTCTGACGAGCCCGCCAACGGAGGGAGTCTTGATGACACGCTCCCCGCCACCCCGCCACACCACGCCACCGTCTCGTGGTTGCTCGTGAAGGACGCTCAGGGCCCCCGCTCCTTGCGTCCGCGACCCCGAAGGCCTGCTGATGTTGTTGCAGGGGGGGGGGGGGGGGGGGGGGGGGTCCCCCGCCAGATATTACAGCGGGGGACGCGAGTTAGCCCGTATTCTTAAGCCCCGGGCTATTGGGCTGGGCCTCGCTTCGAAGGACGGCAGGATAGCTTGGACGACGCACTTGCGCGCGATGTGCTTGACCGAGCCTCGCGTGCCACTTCTCCAGAGCGCGACGTCGTACCCGCCTTCTCACTTCTTCGAGTGCAGGCACGCTCTCGCTGCTTTGGCGGACGCCGCGTTTCTGGTCGTAGACCCTCGCGTCCATGCCCGCCAGGATGTCGAGCGGCGGAAAGCGCGTCAAGAGTGTTGCCGCCTCAAAGGATATGGTACGGTATCCTCGTGCGAACTGATAGGGTCTTATCTAACCACGTGACTTTTCGTAGTAAAATGTCCGTACATTTTGTCGATTTACAAACTTTTATTTAACTTGCAATTTTACTACTTTTGCTTTGTCTATCTGTCTGACTTTCCAGTTCAAATCTTGTGATCCATTTTTCAAGCAGTTGCGGGTATTCGATTGAGCTGAAATTTGGTATACATATGTAAGTTTGGTGACAATGCAATAATATGCCATTGAGCTGGTTTGATGATGCATTCGGAAAGTGGCCACAGAAACATGTAACCCCCTCGTGTTTAGGCTTGCTAGAGTGGTATTAACAAGCACTATACAACCACATACTGTTAAGGGTCTGATGATGAAGCCGAAAGGCGGCCAATGGAACCACCCAACTACTCAATGTAACCCCATCGTGTTTGGGCTTGTTGGATTTGTCTTGACGAGTACTTTAGGCCCGGATGTTGATCAGGGTATGATGATGGAGCCGGAAAGAAGCTATAGGAACTCCTCAACTAAGCAAGACATTTTCGTCATTTTATTGCTTGTTTTTAAAAAATTCTTTTGAAATTAAAATTTTTATTAGCATTAACGGCTGTAGAAAGTCCACTTGGCTACACGCCCAGGTGAGAAAGTTTAGGTGTTGAACCGCCTGTAGTATCGATATAATTTGTAAATGGGTAAGTATGTTCTATTTATTATATTGACGACTATTTACTTTATTGACGATTGTTGCTCTTAAAGCAAGTCTTTAATGTAAACGAAAATGTGAAAGCGTAGCGTGTTGTGCCTAACGAGCTCGAAATATTGCTCGTTTTGTAGACTTTTTCTGACTGCGGTCGGAGGTCTGGGATTGGTCATGCTCACTAAAAAGTCTATGCGCTATTTGATGCCTGACTGACTTCCTTCCCTCTGATAAGGTCAAAGGAGGTGATGGCTGCTCAAGATGTCATACCCGTAAGCAGGTGCTGATTGTGAAGACTGGTCGACCCAGAATTCTTTAGCTTATCATTCTCTAAAAAAAGACTTTCTTCAATCAGTCGTAAGGCATTACACTGGAATTAGACAAAAAAGGCAAGCCCGTTAACTTTCTTGTCGGATCTTCTCGGATTGCGATACGGTAGTAGATTAGTAACTTAAAAAAATTATGTAAATATAAAAAATTGTAATTTTGTAGGGTTTATACAAAATTATAATTGGAGTTTGAGTTTGTTGTGTCTGTTCTACTTTTTATGTGTTATATTTTTGTATTGTGTTATAAGGGCACCCCTTTTCATTCCACAGCTAAATCTAGTTATCCATCACGAGGCCGCCTGTAAGTGATTGCCTTTTAGCTATAAAACCCGCCTCTGTGTTTCTTTCAGTTCTTTTTTCATGTTATTTTGATTTCGTTGTTACTGGTTCACAATAAAGATTTATCTATCTATTCATCTGACTACTTATACAGATATATTTTCATAAAGAACTTGATGTCATCACTTTGATAGAGTGCCTCTGGTACATCATAAATCAGCACACACTGTCACGCTGATGGGCAAAGATCTACTCTAACAAATCAGGTAAGAGAGAATAGGTCATACTCCACTACGTGGACCCAGAAAGTATTGGTAAAGACATGATGCCTTTAAGTTATCTAACTTTTCTTAACAACTACCATATTAAGTACCACCGGGACTAAAGGCTTCACGTGCCTTCCAAGACACGGAGAGCTTGCAAAAGGAATTGCCACCAACGGTCACCCATCTTAGACCAACCGAGGCACATGCCGCTTAACCTGTTACGTCAATGGTGTAACCTAACAAAATTTACAAATGCGTTCACTATACTTAAATCCTTTAATTTTACCACCCCAGTTGTGCTTGTATTGTAATCGACCAACCTTGCATTGCAACCTATATATTGACAGGATGATCGATTGACCGCAACACACAGTTCCAAATCATCAATTTGCATTCAAATTCGATTCAGCCACACTCCGATTAATTCAGAATATGTAAACATTGCTATGATGTATAGCATTGCTAAAATTACATTATAGAACTGATCGTATGAACACATGATGTGTATAAAATTGTTGCATTTATGTTCAGGTACTAGGAACAGATCCTCAGAGGAGATATAGCTCGTAATTGACAATACCCTTTCTTCTAATCGCTCACAATTCCAGTATGTAATTCGTGTTAGTTCCATGGTTACACGTGTAAAGATAATGTATCGATGTGTGTATTGATAGAACTAACACACCATCAGAATACTCAATACTTGCAATTTCAGCTATTAGAACAGAAGTTCCCAACCAGGGGGGTGTAGAGAGATATGAAGGGGGCGGAACATAAAAAAAACCCTTGTGTGGTTTTATGAAACCACGGTAAAAGTGGAACATATTGGCCTTGGCTGCTCTGGCGAGCGCCTTTCACTTTATCCCTACTCCGCGGACGACCGTCACGTGACATGCAACACACAGACCAAAAAGTTTGAGACAATCTAATAAAAGTTTCACTTTAATACGCTAAATTAAACATCACAATATCACATTCTGTTTGCCACTGTTTCAAAATGCGACGTCGTCGTTCAGAAGAAGTTCAGTCAATTTCAATTACATAAATGGTTTAAATAAAAAACGTTTCAAATTTGTTTGAAGTTTATTATGTATAACTTAGAATTATAATAAATCGAATGTAAAATATGTGTGGTTATTAAAATAATGTGCTTTTTTATTGGAATGAAAAGGAATGAGGCATGAAAATATTATTTATTATCCGGGGGAGGGGGGCGCAATAAAAGAGAGGTTGGGAAATCCTGTATTACAAGGAAAGGCCTCTAAAAGATAGACCGATGACCCTACTAAAAACACAGCAGCACAGGTCGTCGCGGCGATCTTTGGAGGAGGCCTTTATCCTGCAGTGGGCTTCTTTTGACTGATAAATAGAATGACGGTAGGCGCTTCAAGCTATAGATCGTTTAATACACCAAGACGTTATTATTCCAACCACCAACCTTCTAACCAAGAATTACTTCTTGGTGGATTAAACGCTCTTTTAACCTTAAAACACAAAAATAAACACTGGCAGGTTAGAAAAATATTTTGTTGTTACATTGCTAGGCAACGCTCAATTGGTTATAATATAATTTTTTTCCACGCTGCAAAGCAAGTTTTTTGTTTAATTTTTCAATACATTTTAGTTCAAACCCGTTTGGTGGTATAATTTTATAGTCAAAAGTATAAATATTGACGGAAGATTTCTGGGCCAATTAAACCCGATCTATAGCTTCTTTTAGCATTCAACTATGTAATCAATCAAAATGGCAAGGTTGAATGCTTCGACATACACATAGATTAGCAATACTTTTTTGTACCGTGGGTGTGGGAATAATAACAATGATTAATTTGGATATATATAATTGTCAATTGCATGCTTAGAAAATAATTTTAAAAAAGAAAAAAGAAAGTAGCTTTGTAGTTATAAGAATATGTTAATTTTATTATTAATTTTTATATTTTAGTTTCTGTTCTATTTATGATTTTATTAGTTTATATACCTTCACTAGAGTTTCTGTTTTAATTAGTGTAAATTTGTCAGCCTTTTAAATGTACTTATTAATAGTGGAAACTTAAATTATTTATGTATATGTATATGTTTTTAATTTAAAGTATATTACATATTCTATGTTTCCCAAAATTTAATTGAATAAAATAAAAAATAAAATAGATAGAGACCCAGAAACGAACACAGATAAACTAACGAAGGTAAATTGTATAGGCATTGATTGTAAGCAATGTATGTTGGAAAGAAGCTCAGAGTCAAACAAGGTCAAACTACCGAAGCTACACTTAATAATAAACAACTCAATAACGAAAATAAAGTTAACGACCCGACTAGTTAGTCGGGTCTGATAGTTATCAGAACACCTGTATGACCAGACGTTATTTTAAATCAGATATAAATACTTATAATATAAAGACAAAAATCGTTAAAATAATATAGAGTACTAAAACTAATTGTGTGAAAATCAACTTCATTAAATGTTTACTCCATTAGTCATATCTTACGACCTCCACTGAAAGACAGAATGTCAATATTCTTCCAACAATGTACAATGACCATCACGAAGTAAATATAGCAGTACATATAGGCGTTCTGTTATTCCTTAATCTTTATTTTCAATATAAGAAAATAATGCTGGTGCATTCAAAACTTTAACCGTTACTAAACCGTGGCTAAAGTTAATTTTAACATAAGCTTGGTACTTACAAAGCAATATTTTAACTTTTCTTTAAAATCTTACTCCTAATCTACCAACGGATCGGCCGGTGACAAACTCAGCGCGATTGTCTTTTCAAATTTAATTATCTCTCCCTTCTATATTTATCACAATACTATATTTTACATAGGTTTACACGTATTCTATAAGTTCAATGTAGTGCTTTATGATCGAATTTAAGACTTATTACGTAGAGCCAAAATTGGGCAAAATTTAATTGTGAAAATAAACATACAGTGGCACTTCGGGAGTGCCGACATAAGTGAAAACTTGAACAATTATGAGTGTGTAACTGTAACAGTGTCACGAGTTCAATTGTTTTTTCCCATCTCAAAAAAGGCCCAACGCGCCTATAGAAGTTTTCACTTAAAAAATTATCTTGCAATTGAAATATATCGGACTCTATAGCAGTTTGTTTTTGGTTTTCAAATTCCAGACGTTTCGAGCGCTCTAAAGCACCCATGGCCACGAGAGCGACTGAGGCGTTTGACGTCCAAATGTGATTGTTATTCCGGGGTACCTTAGAAGGATTAATTTCATTGCAATTGAAATTTCAAATGTCAATCATTACCTACAATTAAAAAATGCTTGAATAATGCCCAATGACCGGGCAAATAAACTGCGAGTATCATTAATTCTTCTAAGTTTTAACTTCATGAACATGTTTTGTAATTGCATTGCAGGTCTTAGTTACTCGCATATTGTTCTAGTCACCTATAATTTTTATAGAATTAACTTAAGAGTAGATTAATAACACCAACATCGAATTTCAGCTTCCTGAATTCATGGCAGGGCTAGGTACTTAACTTATAGCATGAGCGAAATAGCATGTAATCTTTGTATGGTCACGAGAAATTATTTATATTCAGACTAACTTTTGTAAGACAAGATCAAAATCTCCCAGCACGTGATAGATGAAAATTAAAACGTCTTGAAGGTAAATTGCAATATATTTTTGCACTCGATTACAACCGCACAACCGTTTTCGGCTACTGTCGCCAACAGAATGTGTCACTGACTGCTCCCTCCTACTCTACATCGAGTTAATTATCTATAGACAATCTGTTACTACCCTCGCGTTGACATATTTGATCGATTAATTGATTTTACTTATATGAAATAAATTACTGTTTTATAGTCGAACAACTCAGCGAAATAATGAAATTAATAATGATTTTTATCAAAGTCTTTAAACCAGACATGCTAGAACGCACAGTGAGTGATATGTGTGAAGTCTGTCAAAAGAATCTCATCTTTTCCACCAGAATTCTATTAAGCTATGAAAATATAACATGAACACAAAGGCATCCAAAGACGCAATGCTCCGTCTGCCCACCCCTTTACGCTTAACATTTGCGGCACACGTGTTAAAATTAAATAATGTTAACATTATAAGGATGTTTAGTTTCAAACGTTGGATGGATAGGGATCTCTGCGTCCGGATGTCGGGTCGTCTGCCCGAAGCAACAGGTTCACCTTTACCCGCGGCCCAGCCACCTCGGCTCCCCCTAACCCCCCCAAAAGCCGTGACTTGAATACAACAAACTTAAAACGTATAATTTTGTTTCCAAAACTAGACTTCTGCTTTTGAATGTGAATGACGATAGATGTTTGTTATGAGTTATGTTGTTGTTTGTATGTGTACAGGACGACGTCTTCATGATGTATGTAAATAGATATTGTTATAGATTAAGTTAGAAATAAGATATTGTAATAGAGTAAGTTATAGCACATAAGCAATAGTTAGTAAATTCATGTGATAGGTAAATACATAGAATTAGAAGAGTGTAACCCTGTAAAGGGATAGGAATATTTAGAAGAGTGTAACCCTGAAAAGGGATAGGTAGAATTAAAAGAGTTTAACCTAGAAAGGGATAGACAATTGTAATGTGTGATTGGACTATTCAACTAATAAAGCTCGATGCAAAGCCCGCTAGTTGTGACGCAATAAAATTGTACTTAAGCGCGCGCGACATCGCGCCGCGTACGTTCGAACGACTGGGCAACTACATATGTGAAGAAGAAACTCTGCGCGTCTGTCTGAAGAGGGTCACAACTGATGGGTGGAGCACTGTTTCAACAATTGTTCAGCTTTTCATTTGAATCCTTCCCTGCGACGCATACTGGCCAAAAGTGCAACAGGGCGCACGACGTATTATTCGTCCTGTTCAGTATGTGTATCTGCATGTTATTTTATGAATATAAAATGGTGTTTTTTTGTAATTTAAGTTACTATAAGGGTATTTTTTATATTATTATTTAATCGACGTGGATTGAAGGTTTAGGATCAAAGTAGATATCTATTACTAATAGTGTGCGATAAAATGAATAAATTAGGATAGACGCAACGATAACAAAGATAAAATCATTATGGAAAACAGGCTAATACGAGACTCGATATTTTTTTTCTATACACCCTGCGAATGATTTACTGTCGTAATATCTAAACTTAATTATTGCTAACATAAAACATATAAGCTATTTTCTTACACTCAAAATGTATACTGAATCTTAAAACTAGGCACACACATACACAAAACTACAAATATAAGGAAAGCTACATAAGCCCCCGCAGACAATACCTCTTTTTGACAGTGACCACTGTTAAGAATGAAGCGAATAAGACAAAGAAAATTAGAAAGTAGTTAATCATTATCTCGCCATCTTACGAGGTACAAAGGGCCGCAGAACTCCCAATAACACAACTAAACAACAAAGAAATATAATTTCACGTACACGTCCCCGAACACAAGCAAACGAGTGGCGGAATTCTATAGAATAATCAGCCCTCGTCCACACAATAGAATAAACCGGCACCATAACGTTGACAATGGGGAATATATGAGAATATTGCGATAAAAGTCAACAGTGCGCCCATTCCGCGCGGCGTACCCTGGGACTGCCATGCGACCGCTTTTTACACGGACAGTCTCATGTACGATACCACAATAATATTAGCCCCGTTAAGAAACTGTCCCACTGTTGGGCACGGGCCTCCTCTCAAACTGAGAGGGTTTAGGTCATAGTCCACCAAGCTGGCCCGATGCGAGTTGGCGAACTTCACACACCTTCGAGAAACTCTCAGGCATGTAGGTTTTCTCACGATATTTTCCTTCACCGTTAAAACAAGTGATAGTAAATTTTTAATACGCACATGTTTTCGAAAAGACAGAGGTGCGTGCCTGGGTTTGAACCCGAGATCTCTGACTTTGCAGTCCAACGATCTAACCACTAGGCTATCACTACAGTTACGGTAGAACAAAGCCAGGTAAATAGGTCCTACAGTGCGACAAGGCTATTTTGGCCCGTTGGCATTGGCCATTGGCATTCATACCAATGCCCCCTGCATTGGTGTGAAATGAGATTTCACAATATCGTTCTACTTTCAAGGAGATATTTCAACAGAGGAGTCCGCACGGTTAGATACTAATTAAAAAAATAACTTGAGTAAATTTCATAGCAAACGGCAGCTGTGCGACTGTCATCAAGTGTCATTTGACTTGATGCTAGTGTTAGTTCCGATACTAGCCGACCGCCAAAAGATACATGTGGGACTTTAATATCACTTTTACTCGTTATTTGTTTTTCACACAAGAACAAATAAAGGGCCTTTGCTTTCGTTTGATTTTCGCATTTGGCGTAGACTTTGTTGGCTTATGTTGCCTTTTAAATCATACGTCCTGTATTATAAACGATATATCTAAACGAAAATAGCAGGTTCATCAAGCATCTATCGATGTCAGGACCCTTACGGCGTGAGCAGAAAGTACTGAGTTTCTAAGATCTCTCCCGTTTCTTCCGGAGGTTCATAATCTTCTCGAAGGCACGTTAAGCCGTTGGTCTCGGTTAACACTTAATGTGATAGTTGCTTTATGGGGTTTGATAAGATCCATCAGCAGTCGGCCACAAACTTACCTTCACCAATCCGCACTGGGTCCATATAGTCAAGTATTACCTAATCTCTCTTACCTCGATTTTTGAGAGACGTACTTTGCCCAGCAGTAGGACCGTATTGGCTAAACTTATTAAATAACTAGTCTCTGCCCTCGATTTCGTCTACGTTTACTTTAGACAGGGACCTTCCATTGTCCCGGGTTAAAAGTATCCTATGTGTTAATTCAGGTATTAAAACGTTCAGCCGTTTGTACCTGATTGAGTTCAAACATCCAGACATACAAACTCAAATTTGTAATATTAGTAGGATTACGTTAGTTTTAGTTTCAAATTCAGATCTACCTATCTATCTACCCAATTAAAAATCGCAACTTCAAACATCTATCTTGATCACGAGAAGCTCTTGCAAAAGCAACGAAATCACTTTTATCCTAGCACAGAGTTGCATCCGATTTTTGTGATACATTTTACATGAATTCGGATCGACAAATCCGAATTCTGATTTGAACAAGCATTTGCATCACAATCTACACAATCACACACCGTGTGTGCACTCATTTGGCACACAACGTAAATTGATTTTATGATGTTATAATGGTTTTCTGTAATAAATACTATTAATCAAAAGTCTTCGGAACCGGCGAGCGTGTATGAGACGAACTATGAGAGTGAAGGAAGCCAGAGAGGCATGTAAGGAAAGAACCTGTTGGAACTCTGTACTCTCTGCGTACCCCGCAAGGGATCTGGCGTGATGATGTGTTGTTGTTGTAGATTTTGTTCTATTAATAATAAGGTTGAGATTCGAACTAATTGGTTTTTCAAAATTTATTTTATGCACTCTGTTATGTATGGCCAGCTGCACTAATTGGCTTAAGTGCCGGCTCTTAAGTAGCTTTCCCATCGCACCATTCACTCTTTTCCCTGCACTCACTCTTCTCTCTATGTCAGCGGTGTATTTCCCATCCTTACTGAATCTACACTTTTGGAAAATAATAATTTTCCCAATAAAAGCTAGGCTTATTTTATCTTACGAACCACGGACTATTAGCCGTATTGTTTTATCCAATTCTGCCCACGGCATCCGAATTTTCGTCCGCACAATGCTAGTAACCCTACATTCGTCCATAAATTTCCAAGAGCAATAGCTGCGTATAATGACAATGCTCTTTCAGATCACGTCCCCCGGACGAAGCTATATAGATGATAACTTGGTGATATGAATTCTCTCAGTTCCTTTTTCTTTATACTATCTAAATACATTCTTTGTACTTTGGTTGATTTAGGTTGCGAGAGCGCCTGCTCATAAAATACGAAATTTCATTCTCTGCAAATTTATTAATATTTAAATGAATATTTGAAAGCTGAAATGATGAAAAACGGTGAAGTATGAAGCAGTGGTTTAGTCTGTAGAAAATGTATTACTAATATATTTGGATATAGTCTCCGTAATTTGTGAAAATACAACCTATCTATATCATCACGCGAAATCCCTTGCGGGGTAGGCCGAGAGTACACGGTTCCAACAGGTTCTTTCCTTACATACCTCTCTAGCTGGTCGTGAAAATACAAGATTGAATAATATCAATTTGCTTCGCAAATTTATTCGAAAAAAAAAGTATAAACCAGTGATGCGTTGGTTTCCAATCAATTTAACATTTCAACGGAATAAAAAATCCTTTGATCCATAAGAAAACAAAAATATTCAGCAAAATAAGAACCACCATGAATAAGTCATTAACACTTGTACAGAAAATATTCAGACCTTTAACAAATGAGTCGTATTCAAAATTCAACAAATTACATCTCATAATTTCACGTTCTTCCAGGCTTTCTGTGTAATTTAAATTCTTGTAAAGTAAACGGCAAAAGTTTCGTACAAATAAGCACAGATAAAAGCTCTTATTTGTGTAGTGGCTTACATAAATTAACCGGACAAACGAATGGAATAATATTACCGCAAGCAATGTATCTTACAATAGGTCTCATAAAAAAGCTCAGAGTTGCTCAGCTAGCTATGGAGAGAGCTATGCTCGGCATTTTTCTACGCGATCGAATCAGGAATGAGGAGATTCGTAGAAGAACCAAGGTCACCGACATAGCCCTTAAGATTAGCAAGCTGAAGTGGCAATGGGCAGGCCACATAGCGCGTAGATCGGACGGGCGTTGGGGCAGAAGGATTCTAGAGTGGAGACTACGTATTGGCAAGCGCAGCGTGGGACGACCGCCTGCCAGATGGACCGACGATCTTGTGAAAATCGCAGGAAGTCGTTGGATGCAGATGGCATCGGACCGGTTACGCTGGAAAGCGGTTAGGAAGGCTTATGTTCAGCAGTGGACAAGTATATGATGATGATGAATGTAACTGGGAAACAAGAGATTATGTAACTTAAAATATATTATTGATATATACCTAAGTATCACACCTATTTTACAACAAAGAACACCTAATTCAATGTGAATATTACAACTAATTTGGAGCTTTTCTTAGTATATTTTAGTTCACCGTTAGGGAGTAAACAAGTTTGTACTGGGGTATGATGTGGAACTCTACAACTAACACCCAGTGCCACCTGCTGTACTATATAATTTACCAAACCGTCCATAAGGTATCTAACTTAGCTTAACGACTGCCATATAAAAGAGTAGCCGGAACAAACTTAGCTGACCTTCCGAATTCAGAGACGCTTTAAAATGAAAATGTCACAAAGGGTTACCAATCCTAAACTGAACGAGCCGCTGCATAACCTTGATGATCACTAAGAACACCGCGATAACACAGCACTGTGAACCCCTCTATAGGCACATGACTTCAAATGCTTGAATTAAAATCTAGTCGTATGTTATACCGGGCACCATTCCAGATTCCGGGCTGTGACTGAGATTTTTTTTGACACTAAAAGCTCACTATTCCTAACTAGAATTTGAACCAAGGACGAAACGAACGAGAAAGTCAAGATATGTTACTATACTACTACTGATACTATCATATATTTATATCTCTTAACTCGAATCCGTAGCACATAGCAAGAGTGTCGCAATCTCGGAATACAGAATGCATCAGCCCCAACACTGACTTACTGGAGAACCTAGGTGCGCCGAGAGCATCAATATATCGATATCGATATTATTCGTACTATTTTACGAATCACAAACAAAATAACCGCCAAAAAACGAGCGCATTATCATCTATATGAACTCGTAGCTAGGAACTGTAAAAAATTGTTTTAAAATATTTATCTTCTCTTCTTCCTATCGTTTCGACAGCAGACATGTTGAATTCTATATAGAAGAGGCCCAGAACCCGGGCACTTCGACCGCATAGTTGGTCAGGTCAAATACTGCCGCGACGCAGGGCAGGCTTTTTAGGGCTGGCTGAAATCATTAATGAACGCCGATGTTTTTACCATAGTAGTTTAAGCAAACTGTAGAACTTTACCGCGTCCTCACCTCGATTATGATTAGATCAAACGAATTCGAAATAAGACCACATCCATCTTATCGTTGGCTATTTTCGGATTGAGAAGACCTCAAGCGCACTCCGACCCGATTGAATGTTTTGTGTTGTCCTTTGCCCTAATGCTCTTACGTACCTGGAGATTCAAATACTCCCTGTACCGAATTGTAGATTCCGGCAGGGGGGAAGACCCGATATTTCTCTGGGTTTGGATAAGCCACCCCCAGTTGCTTCCTTCGCCAAGCCGCCAACGCGTCGCAGTTGCAGAGGACGTCCTTCATGGAATCAGTTTTTGTATTACGCATACCAGTTCCAGCATACCACGTCGCTACATAGATTCAAGTGCCATAATGGCCAGTGTATGCTCCAATTAGTTGCCTTAGTTGAAGTCTACTATGTTTTAGTAAATGTTTTTAGTTTTAGTAAAGACTACACCCATACTTGTGCTAATATTTTTCGGACTGTCACTGTTTAATCTACTACAAATCGATGGCTTCTACTAGACATACTATTGATGGCTGGGTAGATAATGCATACCTGGAGGCAAACCTGCCCCTCACTATGTATGGGTATAGTACGTATTTACATAATTTAGTTACGTACACTAGATAGTATACGCTGAGATCAGCGTGATCAAATAGACTGAATTTATCCGATGGCTACGTCAAAGTCTCTGTTATTGGCAAGCGTTTGTGAGAAGATGTGTAAGAGTGAAGAAGACAAAAAATTGTACGAAAAGAACCTGTTGAAACTGTGTAGGCTCTGCCCAACCTGCAAGATATTTAGCTTTAAGAGATATATAGATGGATAGAGAGATACCTACATAACTTACAATAAGAAAATATCCAAATGATGTATTTGAATCGTCCGGAAAATAGATAGGTAAAGCCTACAAGTCAAGAAAGTTATTTTAGATGTGTTTGCATCGTTTACTTAAAATCTGTTTATTTTTATAACAAGTAATTGGTTACTTACTTGTTTTAAAATATCAATTTAATTTCGTTATATTTAGCTCACTTCTAAAGCCTATTTATTACAAAATCTTCATATATCCAGCCGAGAACGAAATGTTTTACAACTTTCATAAGCCAGATGAAAAATAAACGTGAGGCAATCTTTCATCGTTTATGAAAGTTCACGAATGCATCTACTTTCAGGCAAAAGCTTTTTTGTGTAACAACGCATTGAATTATTCATATGACTATATGATTTTTTTCGTTCCTTAATAGGTCAATCTTCAAAATTTCAAAGGTAATCAAACTTCTAATCATTTATGCCCAAAAACCCTAAGCCCTCAACGAGCTGTTTATACACGTATTCAAATTTAAAATATGTCCAATATCGTAAACACGAATACGAAATTTAAAGGTCAAACATTTTCCGAGCGACTGAGTACAATTTTACTACACTAACTCACAGTACCAATTCAGTTGTCCCAATCGAGTTATGGTAAACATTTATGTTGACATAATTAGGGAAGTGCTCCGTTAAAACGTAAACATTCATTAGAGTGCACGTGTATCGATATTGTGGATGCATTTATAAGTTCGGACGAGATTTCGCTTTGGGCGGGCCGCGCCTCGCAGCCTCTCCGGTCCCGCCGCCCGCCCAGTACCAGCTCGACAGCCGTAGCGAGCGCACGCCGCGACGCGCACACACCGCAAACCCGCCGGTACGCGACACACACGCATGCATCACCCTTAGCCAACAACCCCCGCGCCCTCTCCCTCCCCCTGACACACCCTCGCCTCACCTCAACCCTACTCCGCCCTTCCGCGACCAGGTGAATACGTATTACACGGTCACACGTCTACCAATTACCACTTAGGTGAATCTTCTAATTATTCACACTTTGATTTCAATAAATAATTTTGAAAATTATACTTTGGTAACTAATATCGTAATGAATTAAGTGACAATTATTAATTTCATTACTATTATTCTAACATCAATGATATTTTGAATTAATAACAATATATACGATACGTATTCACCCGGTCGTTAGTATGTCTGCATGGATGTTAGTACGTAGATATAGTTAGCATCCAAATTACATTCAATGTATACTCTATACTGTTAAAGTGTTTACTTTAGTCCATTTACCGAAGCACCTTTACGATGCTTACTTTTCTCTCAACCACCGGCATGTGAATACGGAACCACGAACGCAAGAGCTCGTAAACGCAAGTTGACGACGTAATAAATTCGTTAATCTTAAAACGGATAGCTCTTAAACGTTAGTTAACACAACGTTACATAAATAGCTGTAGGTACTTTACTATGTATTTAGATTAAGAGTGGCAAATTGATTTACGGAAACAAATCCATTTCGTACATTGCAATAAAACACTGCGTTTTTAGCCGTGCCAAAATTTAAAGGTGCCGAGAAGTTTAACTTCTGCCAAAATTATCTCTTACCAAGAAATTATTGAAAATCATTTCAATTATGACCTTTTACATTGTTTATTATTTTCCATTGTTTGTATTATCCTCAATTCTTAACTACGAATTGAGTGAACGACTTCATAATCTTAATAGGTGTGTCCTATGTCCGTTAGTAGTACAACCCAAAGTTGAAATTTTTTAATCAACATTTTACGTTTTCCACGGGTTAGGTAGGGGTACTGAGTGCCAACAATCATATTCAATTATCTGTTAGCCAAAAATATTTTGCATTAGTTAAGAATTAAACAACTGCTATTACTACGTAAAACTATTAAACACTGAATCACTCAATCAAGAAATCATTTCATTGTAATATTGTGAAGAACCAATCCCGAGACTAGTTCCCCAGTCAAAATTATAGGTTATCTCGATTATTTTGTAGGATATAATATAACGAATATATGTTAATATCCAAATCCTAAATAACGCCATCTTCAAAATAATTTATCTCAGTAAACCAACCCTGGAAATCGAAATCATCGATATAAACACCACTTTAAAGATTAAGGATTCATTACATTTCTCCTAACTTTCCTTTAATCAAGCTTTCAAAGTTAATCTGTTTGGAATGTTTTGCAGAATTAATTATTAAAGGAGAAACCTCTCTCTTAGTTACAATATTTTTTTAAACGTTTGCTTTTACGCCAACTATAACTATGTATTTTTACTTTGAAACCAAATGAGTGAAGAAAACGAACAAAGAGATAACAAGTCTCTATTTATCGTTTTTTTATGTTGTACGGGTCTTTGTTAGGAAACTTGGCATTTAAGATGAAAAAGGGGCGTTTGAACAATGTTTTTAAAGTACTCTTGGTTTTCAGAGAAAACAAAATTGTATTTCTTAATGCCTACTCCGGATGATTCTTGGAAAGAAATAAATTAAACCATTATTATGAATAGAATTATAAAAGCAAATACCTACTTCACCTGAAACACATAACTTTGTATCAAAAAGTAGAGAGACCTAAATTGGTTTCTAGTCAGCTACAAATCTGCCGTTACGTTATTATTTCCATCTAAGCAACTTTACATTATTTTCCCACACAAAAATTGGGTATTTTCCCAAGAATTTACGTGCAAAGTAATTGGCATAAAGTGCTCATTCGGTACCGCAAACACAGGCAGACTACCTTTTCCTACTCTCTATACCAGACGTGTCCATTTGGGCGTATTTCATTTGACGATTTAGTGTCGTGGATTACAACAGTTACACCAGTGCGCAGCCGCGGACAGTAATACCTTAACAAACTTACATACAAAGATACATCAGCCGCGCTATTATAGGTACCAGAAGTTAGTTGATCATAGCAATGACTATCTAATTGACCGTAATATTAAAATATAACGTCTCGATTCAAGAACGGGCATTTTAGCTTATGCGGCAATATAAACATATCATGAAAGATATGTTATATGAGATGAATATCAGTTACATTGGACGCCAATAACGGTAGATTTAGTGTCGTATCATTCAGTTAAGAAAACCCCTAGAAATTTGCTCAGTGACAGCCGCGAAAGAGGTACATTATTTTATCTAGATAATACCAAACAAACCCGTGATATGGACAAAGCACAAACAAAAAAATCGTGCTCGCGCTGCAATGAAACTACGCGCAATGGAGACACACCCACAGCTTTAACTGCTATAAATTAACTTTTCTTTTTTATTTTAGTAAGGGATAATCTTCCAAAGAGCCCTCAGCTATATTTGTGGATTGAAGTAAGCGGGCTTGTACTCCAGTAAATGAAACCGCGCCGGCTTAGTCCAGTGGCGAAGAGCTTGAGCCACTCCTTCCACTGGATCGAGCAGTCACGAATTCGATCTCAGTAAGAGACAAATGGTCACAAATAGTGACCCTCAAATGCTTGTTTCACTCTAAGTGTTTGTGTAAATTTTATATTTTTAAACGCACTCGCGACACAGGATTTATTCCTGGTGTGGGGCTGCGTTTATTTAAAAGAAATATCACGAAGGGCACCTTTGACTTGACTGAATGGCTCGGGGACTTCAAATCTGTTCTATTATCCTGCTGCTGCTTAATATAATATCCTCCTGTGTGTGCACCAAATCAATCTTCTCGCATTACATAAATAGGTACTGCTAGGACCTTTCAAGTATCATACATTTGGTAAAATAAAATGTATTTACCTACTTAATTGAAGTATGTAAACTGTCTATACCATAACAATCATGAATTAATATAATCATTTACGTCGTTTCAAATCAAAATTCGCATAAAAATTAATTTTCTGTTTTCGTATTAAATTTGTCTTGCCAGACGGAACAGGCGCTTATTTTTTTCAGCTGGTATTTTCATTAAACATTGTTACAACGTAATATAGCCATCGGCGAACAGATTCAATTATCTCAACGTAACATATATTTAAATCTTTAAATCCTGGTACTCTTGGCTGACATTTGTTATACTTGGTTTTAATTATTATTTAGATTTTTATGAGCTTTAGCCACAGTAAATATATATAGCGCTGAAATTCGTAATATTTTTTAATTCAACTTTATATCCTAAAATCGCGCAAAATAACATCTTTTTTAACGTCATGAATAAATATACAATGATTAATTTTAATTGGACCACACGCCAATCTGCAGATGAGGATTACAATTTTTGAAATTCAACATATATTTTGGGTTACAAGTTTCAATATTCAAGATCTCAACGGCCGCGTCAGTTATTAAATGCATTTTATTTGCAAATGATAACACCATACATAAATAGAGTAGATAATATTGTGTGAAAGATTGTGTGTAGATAATATTGTCTGCCTTAAATTAGATGTCTTCACAAACACAGTATCTACAGATTTACCATCGTGAGGTTGTTTTTTCGACAAAAAGATGAGAATATATAATCATTTAAACTATCTAGATAGGTACATATAACTTGAACGGCCTCCCTTTCGTCTTGAAGTTGAATAATCTCACTATTGGACAGTGCACACTCGGCGTGAAAAGGGTTGATCTTTTAAGATGTTGATCGTTTATGTAGACGTAGTGTGGGAGTTGAGTTCAACACTTTTGAGGTCACAGCCAAATCGTTAAAGTTAATTTAATGTATATATTAGTTGCCTAAACGTCAGTTATCTAGTAGCTTTTTGATTATATTTTTGTAAGATGGATGTGGAAATGTGTCGTAGCCTACAAACTGATCTATTTATTTCTGTTGACATCATACGGATGCTGATGATGTACAAACAAATCCAATATAGACAGTATACTCTCTGTACATCACAGTAAGGAAATACAATACCTATGTTTCAAGATAAATGTACATTTCGCGGTCGTATATATATTATCTAAGTCTATAGTGTACGCCACTAACAGCCCTCTATTACTGTTTAAGTTGCTCCTTCCAATGTATTGGTTGTCTGGAAGAAGTTGTTTTAGTAATAAAACCGTCAATATTTATTCTGAAATATTATAATATAAGCCCTGTTAAGAAACTGTCCCACAGTAGGGCACGGGCCTCCTCTCTATATATATCGGCGTATTCTGAAATAAGCATTGTGTTTATTAACTGTATTGTGTGTGTAAATGATCTACGCTGTATTGTGTGTCCGCTGTATTGTGTGTGTGAATGATCTGGCCGCGGGGCCTTTACAGCTTCACCGGAAAAGAGGGCGAGCGTGCAACCACTACGCTCGAGCCATAAGGGCAACGGGGCAACTAGCTCAAAGACGCCTCAAGGAGGAACGGCCTCGGCTTGGGCAGTCGCTATGGGGAGGGCTTATACTAGGTGTCTCGCCGTGGTGCTCTGCACCGGCCGGCGGGCAAGGGATTCTTCTATCTCGCAATTAACTGCATGTTCGGATAGATCGGTGTTGCTTTACGGAGAGGCAGGTCTAAGTCCAAGCCAGATCGTACCTATTCGGAACTCTGTCTAACTTCCTTCTTCTCAGCCTCTTTCAGAGTGAATAGACAAAAGTCTATTAGTAATAAATAATGATGATATTACTGAATCAGCGAGCTATATCTTCGACTTCATCGTTACTTTCCATTGATCTTTCCATAATATAGGGGCCAAAAAATTAGAAACAGCCAATTTCTTCCAGACAACCAGTATGTTGGAAGAAACTTACCTAATTCCATACCAGTAAGATAAGTTCTCAGTAGATATTTCCCCTCTAATCGTAATGGTTACACGCACGCTGCAAAAGTACATTTTTTTGTTATAGTAACGAGACGCGTTACATGTTTAATTGACCATAAGGCCCAGTACGTTAGAATAATAAAATTCCATCCAATTTTGTCGATCATAATATTTTATTAAATAAGTTGAAGAAATGTGTCATAAGAGGTACAGCATTAAAATGGTTAACGTCTTACTTAAGTGATAGAAAACAGATAACAAGGGTAACATGTCTTAATCATAAAACGAATAAATACGAAAACTTTGAATCCGAACCCAAACAAAATTATTTTGGTGTACCCCAAGTAAGCATTCTAGGTCCATTGTTATTTCTTGTATATATCAATGACCTTCCTTAAGCAATAAGCAATCATGAATGCGTTTTATTTGCAGACGACACACCCGTAGTAACAGGTTCTAATAATAAAACAATTCACGACATTAATAGACATTAATAACACACTACTAAACATAATTAAATGGTTGGATGAAAATAAACTAAAAATAAATATCGATAAAACCAAATTAATCCATTTTAAAACAGTAAAATCTTAACCTCAACAGTTAATTATCTCCTATAATAAACAGAAAATTGAACAAATAAATAGTACTAAATCCCTAGGAATAACAATTGACGAACACCTAATATGGAATGAGCACATCGATAACATATGTAAAAAAAATTAATAAATTTCTTTTTGCGTTGAGGAAGATCAGAGATATAATATCTAAAGAGATTGCACTTATGGTTTACCATGCTTACGTAAGCTCAATAATTCGGTATGGCTTAGTGATCTGGGGATACACGCCACAAATCATGCGTGTGTGCATAGCGCAAAAGAAATGTCTCAGAGCAATATTTAATATGAATAGGACGGATTCCTGCAAACCAGTGTTCAAATCAGAAAAAATATTGACCGTTCCATGCTTATATATTTACGAAGTAGCAACATTTGTAAAGTCTAATCTTACCCTCTTTAAAAGTTTTGAACAAACACATAAGCGTAAAGCAGCTTTTATGCGTTTGCAAATGCCGGTCCCTCGTCTCGAGATGCACAGACGTAGCTGTGCATATATGGCACCGCTTATATTTAATTCACAGCCCAACTGGATTTGTGATTTGCCTTATGGTCGCTTCTGTTCTATATTACAAAAATGGCTTATAGAACAAAGCTTTTATTCGATAGAGGGATTCATTAAAAAATTCTCGACTCATTCCTATCATTTTAGAAATGTATTATGATGTGTGAACGTATTGTTATTGAATTACTATTACTGTTCTTGTACTTTTTTATGTATTCAATAACTGACATTTCTTTCTAATGTATAGACCTAAATTCAAAACTCAATTTAGAATTTGCATGCTATTTATCTATGGCGAATGTGTTTATGTTCGAACAATTTATACCCAATATCTTACTGTACCACATTTAAGCAAATAAAGATATTATTATTATTATAAACATACCTATTCCCATACCAGTTTTCTTTAAAAAACGTAGCCTCAAACTAGGATTTATTCCTATGTCGTGGGTGCGTTTATAAACATGAAATTTCACATACACAAATACCCCGCCCGGAAAAAATAATTGTAGATCACACAAAGATTTGTCCCGTGCGGGAATCGAATGTCTTAAACTCTTAACCACTGCGCTAAATCGAAACACAAGTTCTCAATAGATAGTTCTACCCTAATCTCTATACAAGTTTACACCTACGCTGAAAAAGTACGTTGACTGTATTCGTTTTTTATTCTTGTTGCTCCAGTTCTGATTTCATTTCCTCAATCATTCTTGAAACCGGTATTTATGTTACCAGGTATAGGTTAATATACTGTTCTTAAGATGATTGTTTACTAATGAATTAAGAAAACATACCAAGCCGTCACGAGTTCGACTTACTACACAGAATGTTAACATTTACATATAGTCGCAAATTGTCTACATTTGGGATATTAATGAGTTCCGAACGTCCCAAATCACCAGTTTTGGAAAAACATGATTTGCAGTCAGTGGTGCGCTTTGCTGGAGTTAATCAGTGCTTACTAATTGATATTTTAAATTGATATTAGACGGACAATTTAGCGCAGTGGTTAAGAGCTTAAGCCGCTCCGCCCACTGTGTATAATAGTCGCGGGTTCGGTTCCCGCACGGGACAAATCTTTGTGTGATCCACAATCATTTGTTCCGGTCTGGGTATGTGTGTATGTGAATGTTCATGTTTGGAAACGCACTCAAATCCTAGTGTGGGGCTTAGTTTAAAAAAGAAATGTATATATTTAATTCATGTAGTAATATTTAAAGATTGTGTAATTGCAATTCTGCAATTAAAGTATTTTACATTTTCTTATACTATACCTCTGAAATACTATAAAGAAATCATATAACTTCATTAAATAGTCTTGCAGTAAAAACCTTGGATGTTCCATGAAGAAACTTTACAAGGGGAAGAAAAAACTGCTCACTGCGCCGTTTAAATTGTTAAGCTTACTAAATTAGATGTCTTAAGTATGCAATTAAAATACTTTTTCTTTATTATTATGCATACGAAATAAATTTTAATTCATGGTCCAACATTAATAAATTCAAAAAAATGAAAATTCCCAAAATTAAATTCTCGAGGTTTTCACTCAAATTGATAACTTTAGTGCATGTTTTTTTGCTATTATTAATTTGGTTTCATATACCCTACTATCCTACTAATATTACAAATGTGAAAGTTTGCATATTTATTACTTAAACACGCGAAAACGGCTGAACGGATTTAGATTAAATTCGGCACACAAATAATTTATTACCTGGTTTACCTTTTCATCCTGGCAACTGTTAGGTTCCTGTTTAAAGTAAGTGCAGACAAAGTCGCAGGCAGCAGCTAGTCACTCCATACATCTGACACAATTCCAATAGTTGATTTCCTGTTTTACAAGCTGCAAATTGATTTGGCCTCTGGCGCCTATAATCGACACACCGCGGCACACCGACTTGCAACTACAAAGGGTTTTCGCCCGACACTGTTCAGTCACCAGTCATCTGAACAGTGTAGTAATCTATCTATCTATATCATCACGCCAGCTCCCTCGCGGGGTAGGCAGAGAGTACAGGTTCTTTCCTTACAGACCTCTCCAGTGTAGTAATAATTCCCCCAAAATAAATTTCCTTTGCAATAGCAGTGTAAATCAATTTTCGACACTATTTAGGCCTTACGCACCGCCTCGCTTGAGGACACACGCTGGAGAGAATCCTACGCGTGTTTATGTCACCCAAAGGTAAATAATCACTTATCTACAAGAATATTTAATTTAAATTAAAGTAATTAGCTACTAATATGGTGTATATAAAGCAAGCTATATTGTTCTACTGTTCTATGCCTTTGTCCAAGACCTTTGCCATTCTTTACAAATCATGGTGAGAAGAACATAAACTCCACCACACAGACACAATACGGATTAGTGCAGGTATTGTGGCCATCTGTTGTTCGAGATTATCTAGCCGCCTAACTTCCAACTTGGCTTAATGACAACAAAATTATGTGGCATCCGGAAGCACTCAGCCTATCATGTTTCCCGAAATATAAAGATACTGGAAAATGGAAGTGCCACAATCGTTAACTCTACAATACTAATCTAAACCAGTGCTAAAAGCGCTTCAAAATTGTTGTACGCGCTGATTAAGATCAGTAAATTAAGTGATAAGAAAATTGTCAACATGTTCTCTTAGTTTGCTGGCTTTGAGGTTAATAGACACACAAAAGTGTATATTTTTGTTGCTCTCGTTAACCCGTAGGCCTATATAGCATTTATGAACGCAAATCTTGCATGCTCCCAGAATAAATGCTTGTGGATTACAAATTCGTCTCACATGGGCTCAATTCTCATGCGAAGCATCCAATTGCTATCTTTGACGACCGAGGGCTGTTAACCAGTAATTGCTATCCAGTTATATGTTCAAATGACATGTTCCAAACTTTAATCTTAAGAAATTTAATTAGTATACATAGGCTTAGCCTAGTTGCAAGTATTTTGTATCTTTTTCCGGCATCACTATTGTTTTGTCCTGTGACTGCGATGCAACCATGCGACTTTTCACTGTAAAAATATAATTCCCGTTCATTTTTTCCATTAGCGTTAACCACTGTAATAATCTACTTGCCTGCTGAAGCGTACCTTAATATTAACCGAATGACCTAAAAGCAAATAGAGTTGCATATTGCCAATTTAGATTCTTACGTACATTGTTCTGAGTAACAGGCCATTGCGTTTTCATCACAGCAAATATCGTAACTCAGGAGATAACACCGCGGTGTACTCTAATGCGCCACTCACCGCCTACATTGCACGTCCACGTTATTAATAGTAAACACACTAACATTTGATATACTGTAAACACTTTTTCAAATATTATATGCTCTCGCGCAATAGTCGAGCAGAATTGTTTTGTAACACATAAATATATAGGTTCAAAACTTTAAATCATTAGAGGAGCAATGAATATGGTTTTGTGTAGGGTGTACATAGAACAATGCACATAACGTGTTCATTTTATTGATCTTTGTAATAATAATAGCTCTACATTGCGCTCGCAAGTTATTAACAATATCATGGACCCGAGTGCTTCAGAAAATCGGTCAGGGTCCGCAACTCGGTATCTTCGTTAGTGGAGTAGAAATTATACGGGGCCTGGAGGACGGGTTGCCTTAAGGGCCTACCGCGATCGACTATTTATCGACCGGGAGAGAGACAGTGATGCAATTACTTTATAAATAAATAATAAGGGACGGATATATTGAGGGCGCACTCGGATTTAAGCGATTTATGTACAAAACAATTTTTAAAAAAGAAATTATACTATGATATAAAATACTGCTTTACAAGAACCTTTCTACTAGTGTTCTCTATGTTTTCAAGAAAATTTTGTTTACCAGTGTTTAAACGGTTCGCGTTGAAATCGGAAAAAGTAACGTAATAGAGATGACTTTAGATTTATTTCTATCGAGAAAATTTCGTTTAATCGAGTATTTCTTTTACCAGATCCTAAAATATACAGTTTAAATTCATATTTCTAAATATTAAGTATGTAATCCATATAATTCTTGAAGTGCATGGGGTACAAAAACACGTGCTTTTCGCGGTAGCCCCTTGAGCCGTTAAAGCTACATAGTCCAAGGATGAAAGTATGTGGCGAGTAATTCTGAAGAAAGAGCAGCGCAGCTATACTCCTTTTAGTCGGTCACACTAGAGTTATCCTTAGTTAACTCATGGTGACAATTTTGAGGGCCCATATACAGTTAGATATCACTAATTATAGCCGGTTACTTTCGATATTCCTGATTCCCATACAGGCTCGGTTCCCTTTTCATATCTTGCAATAGGCCTTGTATCTCCGAGTGTCAGTTTCCTGATTATGACTTTATTTTCAGCAATTGATTACAGCCAATGACTTCCTTAACGTTACTTTCTTATTCATTATTCATGCCCTCGAGTAACCTTTCAAAAGGTTCGGCTGAAACCCATGATCTTTAAATATTCCAGTAATGCTGTACTGTGCAAAATCTCACTTCTGAATCAAGCTGAATTTTGAATTAAGCGATGACTAGGTGTATTAAAAATAGCTGACTAATTCTCGTTAATTTTCTACGGTTAAGGAATATGATAGCGCAATTATCATCAATAATTTTTGGCGTCAGTATATTATCGTTCACTGTATATTCTTTATGAAACCAATCTAGATTATTTATAACTTTATTAGTTTAGATGTAACAAAATATTGTGGTAACATGCGCTTCGGGCGCCTAAGTATCCGGAGTTTTATGACTAGTTATGATAGACTTTTTATTACTCTACGTGACTAGCTGCAATTTATACTAAACTGAATTTATTCCGGAAGGCTCAAAATTTAACATTTAAGCCTAGTACTGCAAAGGATATAATTATAGAATAGAATAGAAAACTCTTTATTGTACACCAAATTATAAATAAACAATAATATAAGGTACAAAACAATATAAGGTACAATTGGCGGCCTTATTGCTTATAGCAAAGTGGCGTACATTTATTAAGATAAAAACTAACTATACTTATATGGAATATACGACGACATACACACACACACACACACACACACACATATATATATATAGTGAAATTACGAATTGCACTTAAGTAAGAAAAGGAAAATTGGTGTAAATCCAAAAGGTTGGAAGTTATTTATGAAAGCGTCTCACTAGTGACAGCAGAGAGGAAGTTATCATCATTTGAATATTCAAATTACACCAAGATATCTTAAAATTAATGCCAACAGGCAACAACTGATTCATTTCTAAGATATAGTCGGCTTTTATCGAAGGCAATCGCTTTTATACCAATAAAAATAACTATTTCATTTTGTAACTCAGTTATTTTATAATTTCTTTTTGCCATGTTGTCATTTTCTGACCGCCATTTTGCGATCTTGCCCTTTGACGACCTTGTCGTTTTGCTAAATGTTTGCTTTATGAGGCGGACATTTCAAAGTGAAATTATTATAAATCTAACATAAACTTTTTCTAATATCACCGTTACATATATTCAGGGCCCTGATTCTCGTATTTAATTGACACTGAAATTGGATCCTGACTGAATTGAGATTTAATTTTGAATTGACTCGAAATTGGTATTCTGTTACACTAAAAGTTCGGTCTGATTTCGGTATCATCTCAGTCTAATCTCAGTATAATCTAGTGTCGATCACATTTCGATCTATTATCGATCTCACGTTGATTCACAGCTGACATAGATTAAATAAAAAACATTAACTGTAATGTCAAACTTATAAATATCGGTGTTGCCAATTTGTAGGCAAGTACCGGAAGTGTCGGTAATTTTAAATAAAAACATAATTATATATCACACAGGAATAGAAATATAAACGTATAAACAAATAAAAAATACTATAAATATAATCAATTCGTTCTACTTTTGCGTATTTTGATTTAATTTTCATGTAATACTCGTTTGACGTGTCTGAAAATTGGGTATTTTCATTTAGGTGCATGACCACCCCACGCACTCGAGCTAGTACCCATGGCCATAAAAATTCATAAGGCATAAAAAAAAAACATCGCGCGAAAATTGATGTTATTTACAAAGTGTTTTGAATTTCATTGTTTTCCATTATAATATTATGGCTAAACAAGGCAAAGAAGGAAACGCGCTTTCAACAAAATTGTGGGCTCAGTGCGCTTTGATTTTGAATGCCGACGTCGGAGACGTCCAAAAGTCAGCGCAAGAGTGGAAAAAGGTAAGTAATCTATCGTATGTATTATTTAGATCTCCTCAATATTACTATTCTTACTGATAAAGTGTCGTTTTATATTTCTAGTACTACAATCAATACAAGAGCCGCACGAAGGCTAAACAAAGGAGCCATAAAATGCGAGTCCTGAAAACTGGTGAAGGGCCAGCTGACGAGGTCCATTTAACACCTCTGGAGGAACGCTTCATTGGCATTATTGGAGGATGCAGTTCTCAGTTGCCTGCTGTCAGGCATAATCTACTTGATATATTGGTAAATATTATATCGGTGGTAATATTTATGTAGAACTCTGTCAAGAAATTTTGAAATATTCTAATGTGTGTGATTTGTTTATAGACAGTTGAACTGAATACTAGCAGTGGCGGGAATGATGGGAATTAGGGCACGAGTGGCCTTGTCCTAATAGGAGACAAGTAGGTCAATTTTGAGTAAGTATACAACCAACAATATAATAACCACTAAAATAATTTTATTGTAAACAAGTCAAACAGAAAATGTATTATCTTTAATTGCCCACAGAGTTTGCATGACTATTTGCTGTGCCTGTCATCGGTGGATGTGCTTACAGCAGCTGGTATGGCCGGGATGAGCATCTCGTCACTGTCTTGCTCTGGAAGTCCTGGCGCTCTAAGCCAAGCCTGATTGGCCACGTTGTGTAGAACACAGCAAGCATTTACAATTGTTGCAGTCATCTCAAGTTTGTAATGCAGCTGCCTTACTACTAACAGACACCTGAACGAAAAGGAAAATTGAAAATACAACCATTCTTTATAATTATAAACATTGTTGATTAATAAATGTTGATTAGAAAAGTAATAATTTTAAACATTGTTAATTAATATTTGTAAGAAGATAAACCATTGTTGATTAGTGAGTAGAAATAATTTAGTTTAGTGTATTCTATATTTATAATACATATAAGTGTTTACACATCGTTGAATAATAATTTGATTATAGATTGTTAGTGATATGTTTTATATGAATAAATAAGCACTTATTTGATTTAGTTAAACATGTTTATATTTACAAACCTGAATCTCCCTTTTGAAACCCCTATAATCATTCAGAGCTTCAATATGTTTTCGGTAAAACCAATTTTCAGTAAACCCAAACAAATACCCACTATCACCTACAATTTAAATGTGACATTATGCAGTGTTTATATTAGTTATCTAATAATGTGACTTCTGCAAACATACATACCTAAAAGAGAAATTGATTCACCACCCTCAGTGACCTCATTTAGATAACCATTTAATGGGTCCCTCCAAATAGTTGAATCATAGGTACTCTCAGTCTGGATGGGTCTACACAGAGAATATTTTGGTCTGTATCACAAATCTGATGAGCAAGATTTTTTTTATTAACAATCAATAATAATAAAGTTTAATAATTATAGCTTCATATTATTTAATTTATACTTACTATTATCACATACAAAGAATGATAGCCTTTATAGCATTAATATGTCTCCTCATGTTCTGAAGGTTTTATGATCGAGACATGAGTACCATCTATGCAGCCAACACCTCTAGGTAGCCCATATTTGGAATAGAATCTAAAATACAAAAAATCATACATTTGTTATTATTAGCAAATTTCAATAGATAGGTTCATATTACAATGATTAGTATAACTTACCTGCTTCTAATTCTTTCCCTTGCCTCTCTTGTCAGAGGTAAGTTCACATACTTGCTCAAGACTGCCGGGTGGTTTAAAGCATCTGTCACTTGCTGCGCAGCCCTCAACACACTAGGTTGTGGCAAAGCATGTGAAATGCTTTGTCCCACCAAACTTTGGTATGAACCACTCACATAGTGTTACCAAAACCTAGAAAAAAAGATAATATTACAATCATTTTTTAATATTTAAGAATATACAATGCAAGGAATCTAACGTGATGATATAGATATATAAATATATGGCTTTCATTTAGCATATATTGAGTATTTACCTCGGGTGTGTAAAAATGTGTGTTGTGTATAGGTATTAGGTACTTAAACTAACCTTTACAGCAGCATCCAGTCCATCGTTACGTCTTTCTCTGGGCATATGGGGCTTCAGCTCGTCAATAAGCTAGCGGTTTCGTGAGTCTAAGTTTTTTCAAACTCCGAATCACTCATGGAAAAGGCGTCTGAAGCGAAACGACGATCACGTAATGTACGTCGGCGTTGCCTACGTCTTTCCCACGCTCCTCGTAGTGCAGCTATTAGATAATTCCATCTTAAGCCAAATCCACTCATTTAACGTGAAATAATTGCGTAAAAACTTATAATAAAATTTATTTTTATGCGCAAAACCAACTATTTACAATGTCTCTTCAGTCAACTTTGAGTCAAGCTTCAGTGTCATTTCAATCTCAAATTTGACGTTTGTTATTGTACGAGAATACCAATTTTGTAGTTTATGTTAGTTCAAAACGTTACCAGAATACCGTTTACATGTTTTTCAAGTTTCGGTCCGATCTCGATTCGGTAAATGTCATTGAAGGATTCGAATATGTTACGAGAATACCGTTTGTAAAGTTGATGAGATTGAGATGAGATCGAAACTGGATTTTGAACACTTTTAATTACGAGAATTGGCCTTCAGGTTAGAACATTTCTACAGTTCAAACAAAATATAAAACCGTGCACCCATTGAGTAAAAGCTATAAAACAATCTAAACATTTCACAATAACCGTAGCACATTAAAAACTTCGGGATGTAGTCAACCGTGAACGTCCAACAAGTCGTTTTATGTTCGCGTCGCCGTTGTTACCTACAACTGCTATTTCGAATAAGCACGCATTGCCCGGTCTTTCTACAATCTTTTAACTTTTTTGTTCGTTCGTCTGCCTTCCCAGTTCAAATCTTATGATCTATTTCTCAAGGACCTGCGAGCATTCGATTGAACTGAATTTTAGCATACATATACTTAATATGGTACCATAGAGTCCTATCCATCTATCTATATCATCACACCAGATCCCTTGCGGGGTAGGCAGAGAGTACAGAGTTCCAACAGGTTCTTACCTTACATACCTCTCCGGCTTCCTCCGCTCTCATAGTTCGTCTCACACACGCTCGCCGGTTACGGAGACTCTTGACTTGTCCTCCAGATAAGACTAGGTCTATTTGGTCGTGGTAAGATAGTCTAGGTCTTCCCCGGTACCTACGTCCTTCCACTTTCGCATTGTATATCTGTTTTGTCATTCTTTCTTCTGACATTCTTTCTATATGCCCGAACCAACGGAACATACCCATTCTCGTCTTTCATACCTACTCGCTTTCTTACTACGTTGTTGCGAATACGGTCGGTCAGCTTCACTCCGCATACCATAGAGTTGATCTGATTATACACCTTTCGGTTGTAACATCTCAATTACACAACATAACCCCCTCGTGTTTAGCCTTGTTAAATTGGTCTGGACAAGCAGTATACATCTAGATGGTCTTCAGGATGAAGCCGGAAGTTGTCCATAGGAACTCCCTAACTAAGCCATCTTTGTCGTATATTCGCTAAAAAGGCGTGTTATATAGAGAATATCTTTTTAAATTAAAAAAAAAACACCATCACGCCTATATTCCCTGCTGGGGTGGCAGAAGTGTACTGAGTACACCCACGTTTCGCCGACGATGTTAGCTCCCATGTCATAGGGGGCGAGCCTATTGCTATGTACTGGGCACAATTACAGACTCCGGACTCGAACTGGGAAGTTTTACGTTAGAAAAACTACATTTGTCCGACCTAGGATTTAAAACCAGGATGTGCTTTGCCACTAGACCAACGCGGAAGTCTCTTTTTAATTATTTATTTAAATTATGACAAGATTATTGTTCATACTCGATGCACAATGTTCATAGTCTGTAACACAGATGCGGCTGCCCTTTAATCTTATTCATATAATAAATGTGAAAGCTTAGATCAGAAGTTCCCAGACTTTTTTTCTCATAGACCACTTTCAAAAAATAGCTGGTTCCGATGGATCCCCTGCAGCTACATTTGTACCATATTCCCAAAACTTGAAAACAATGTAAAGATTAGATTTAGTAACGTTTATCCTTGGCATTCGTATTTATATTGGTGAAGAATCAAACAAGTTCATGCAAGATTGCAAGCACACACGCCACAAGTCGTATTTCGTCCCTTTGCACGTCTGAACAAGCGTTGCGGACGGCGGCAGCGCTTTTCAAGTCTTGACGCGTTGTACTGAATGTGGAATATGCAAGTTTTTACAAGTAACAGTCGCTGAACTTCTTAACATATTATTTTCCTACATTGAAATGTGAAGTCAAGCCAAAATTTTAGTTCTTCACTATCGAAAGCAAATAGATTTTCGTGGACCACCCGTTTACAAATTGTGAACCCCTATTTTTTTGTCACGCCAACGTAGACCCCCGTCGAGTCTGGGAGTCTGGGACCCCTGGGGGTCGACCTGTACCATTTTGGGAACTAAGGGCTTAGATGCTTAGCTAGATTGTTTTACTCAATTAAGCCGAAACGGCTATAAGGATATAAATAAAATTCTCGTAAAAAACCGGGAAAAACCATAGCCCATAATTGTTGCAATATAAAAAAAATAAACATTTGAATTTAACAATTCCATTGCTATTAAGGTGCTTTTCGGTTTTTCATAAACACAAAAAATCATTTTGATACTTAATTGGTAAACCCTCACCTCGCCGCTTTTTAAAACCAAAACAAAAACCCGACATCAATCATGAAAAAATTAACACAGTATATTTAGTTAATTAATTAATGAACCCTCGAGCCTGTACGCTGTAACCCGTTCTACCTCTCAGGTCAGCTTTAAACAATGTTCTAACGGTTAAGCGGTAAAGAAAACATTATTTCAATTATCAAATTAATATTTTGCTTCCATTTATGTTAATTTAGCTATTGGTTTCGGCATTGTATGCGTAATCTTTATACAGGGCTGATTTTTCAATCATCAAATAATAGTAAGCCATGAAATAAAATATAATAATAATAATTTATTCAGATAACCATGATCCAACAGAGTTAGTTATATCTATAGTTAGTATTACAATATATAATATTATTACGTATACATTTGGCCCCTGCCGGCACCACGGATCCCCGTATCAATGCTCATATGGACATTGATCCAGTGGCACACGTAGCTACAGTCAAGTCTATTGGCTATCATGGCCAAAGCTGTGTTGCTGCTGGCCCGCACTCTGCTCAGCATTGACGCGCATCGTTTGCGCAGAGTTGCATAGAAGCAATCGATGCGCGCCTCGGCAAACATGCCTGATGCACTGCAGTTGCGGGGCAAGCGCAACAACGCCCTGAGCGCCTTATTATATTGAACACGTAGGACACTATACGCTTTGAGAGTATAGTTCGCCCACAGGCTGCACGTGTATAAAGAAGATGTACAAAGGGCTCTGAAGAATATAACTTTGACCTGTTTTGAGCATCGTGCAAACCTATGAGCAATCATGTTCGCTCTTACGGACAGTGCCCTACGTTCACGTTCAATATCCCTGTCGTCTTCCAGATCCACAGTTACCTGGTGACCTAGGTATTTAAATTCCTGTACTCTAATAAGCTCAGCTCCATTCAACTTAATAGGAGGTACACAAGAAGGTAACCTGGTTCCCGCTTTACATACCATAAATACGCTTTTTCTGGTATTGTGCATTAGTTACTGCATAATCTTCACAAATTTTTAGAAGTTTTCTGATGCCACACACTGATACAATCAGCAACACCACGTCATGTAACCTAACTGAATATAGAAGTAAAACAACTGAAATATTTTATTAAGGGAACTGTGTTGTTTAAAATTGTATATTATATATTGTATCCTTCGAAAACACTTTTATTTGATAACTAAAAAATCAGAGGGCTTAGCACGAACAGATTGATATTAGCGTCAGGCTATCGAGTTGATATGCCATGCCTTTCACTCTACAGATTTACTTAATAAATATGAATGTCGACAATGTTACGATACTGTCAATTTTTGAGATTAGTTCTCGGGCCTCAACCCATTCCTTAATATCATGTCTGCCATCTTGGATTTTAAAATGTATGTTAATTTCATAATTAGCATCATGGGTAGTCCAAACTGTACTCACGCGAGAGATTAATCGCGTAATTATAATAATTTTATACATGATATAAAGTAAAGGGCGAATATTATCTCCATAAAATGCTTATGACAAAATCATACACACTTTATTTACATTTACTTAAAATTTATCCATAAACTAATAAAGCTTTTATTTTTTGTAAAAATATAAGCCTATTATTATTATATAATATAAACAAAATTAGCTTAAATATAAAAATAAGATACATGTTACTGGGTTTATAGATACTGAACAGGTTTCGTTAAGGATGTTGGAGAAGTCCATTATCTAAAGTAAAAGCACGTTTATTAAAAAAATACCATATCTATTACTGTCAAGTACGGGTTTATTATCGGATTTTGCAAATGCTTTTTAAAGCACTTTTGAGGCCTGATACAGTAGTCTGTTATAGATCCACCTGTACTGAATATTCTCTGGTGTTTCAAGTTAAGAGATAGTTCCGATATGCAAGTTGCATATTGATCCCCTTCATAATACATGTCACTAGGCCACTTGCAATACATCCGCTCCAATTAAGTGTTAATGCTACTAAGCTAATAGAGCTAAAATTTACGTAGATATATTGCGGATAAATTAAAGCTTCTTTAACATATAAGCATAATTGGTATCCATTGCTATTTATCACTGATCTTTCCGGTATATAGTTTTGCAATCATAACCATTTTTTTTTAATTTCATGAGGATGAAGTCCTGTGATTGTCGAGAAAGTCCTTTGTTGCTTCATTAACTTTTAGATGATTCGATCACGCTACATTATCATAAGTTATGCCACAACAACGAGAATATTCGTTTATTTTTGTCTGCGAAAAAAAATATAAACATCAAAATTATTTAGTTTTTCTATTCATTTAATCGGAACGCGACCTCTCCTGAATCCTGCAAGGAACTTAGCGGGCTAGTCTTTCAACAATCAGGAACAAACTAAAAAAGCTCAATTGATTTCCACTTAAATATCAGACAATAATAATCAGGTCTAAGCATTGTAAATGTAGAATTCCTCGCTGTTCTTCACATTATGACCGTTCACACAATATATAACTCAGAAATGAAATAGAGGAATGGATCAGTCATTTATTAATCCCACACAAGTATTTATACATGTATATCGTAACATTATATGCCTAATGGAGTAAGTTAAATACCAAACGAGACGGGTTACATTTACTCTTCAAACTGTATTACGAATTTAAACTATCGTAGCACACATAGAGGGTACAATAACAGTGTCAAGTCAAATACGGCGACATCCCTTACTTCTGGGAACTAATGGAGCGACCCGCGGTGTGATCCCTCAACCACATTTCATACGAACCCTCGAAGATTTTACAAATAATTTCGGCTACGTGTTAAGTTGAAAGTTCAAGATTTTTATAAGCTTCTACTTAACTTGTACTGTTCGTGTCTGTTTGTCTTTCCGCTTCACATTTTGTGATCCATTTTTCAAGCGGTTTTGGCCGCTTTCCAACTCCATCATTAGACCAGCTCCATGGTGACACATTACTGTATTGTAACCGAACTTACATACGTATGCCAAGCAATCGTCACCACCACGCCTACTGACGTTACATGCAGGGGTAGCAAAGGTGTGCTTTGTACACCCACTTTTGAAAACGATGTTAGGCCCCATGTAACAAAGGGTGAGGGTATTGCCATTATACCGAGCCTAATGCCAGACGGCTGATACTGTAAATTTTTCTATTGAAAAATTACATTTTGTCCAGCCAAGGAATCGTACTTAGGCCCTTGTGATCCCTTCACGCATTATTTGCCACTAGAACAACGCAGGCTTTTATCTTTCCCGTCAAATTACCGCCCCCGAATACTTTATACGGCGCGGCTACCTTGTTTTATTACTCAAAACACTTAATTTTATGTCACTTGCTCTTTGGCTCCAAGGAAAAATTACTTTTGAATATCTACTCAAATTTTGTTGAAGATCGTTTTGACAAATTTACAATGCTCAAGAAAGGCGATAAGGGTGTTTAGACAAATTATTATAGTAGAATGAAACGTCTTTCGATCAGTTGCATTTAGCATCCTAAATGACTATACCTACAAAGCTTATTTTGCGTATTAGTGAATCAGAATCAGAATCAGAATATTTTTTATTCATGTAAACCATTACAGTATTTATGAATCGTCAGAAAAGTAACAAAGACTCTACCGCCACTTCGGAATGTCATTCCTGTGGGGAAGAAGGGCAAGAAACTCCACGGTTACTCTTTTAAAACAAGAAATTACAAACTTTTTCATCTACATTCTGTTGTGGGGTATGGGAGAACAATGTAGGTTGGTCATCAGGTGAGTCTAAGTTAAAAAAGCGAATAATAATATTTATGAGAATGGCTACATGGTTCCCTCATTTACAAAAAAAGTACATAGTGTTAAATTAATAGAAGGAAGAGAGGTAATGTTAACTAACAACAGTTGAATAGGTTGTCATGACTCAAGTGGAGCTGGAATAGCATCTATCCAAGCATTTTTATCTTTTAAATAATCTTCTATTGAATAATAAGCTTGCTTACAAAGTGTTCGTTTTACACAAGCTTTGAACTTATTTTCACTAAGTTTAGTGACGTCAATGGGAATTTTGTTATAAAATCTAACACAGTGCGCCATGAAAGACGTGTGAATTTTTGACAGACGAAACTGCGGTTGGTCTAATTTATTTCTATGTCGTGTATTATAGCAATGCCTATCACCTAGCTGATTAAAAAGATCTAAATTTTTTCTAGTATACATAATGTTTTCATAAATATATTGACATGGGACCGTCATGATATTAGCTACTTTGAACAGTTCTCTTAAAGAGTCGCGACTACTCAAGTTATAGATGGCCCTAACAGCCCTTCTTTTCAAAATAAAAACAGGCTCAATGTCCGCTGCCCTACCCCACAATAATATACCGTAAGACATGACACTATGAAAGTAGCTAAAATAGACTATCCTCGCGGTGTCCACATCAATTAGTTGTCTGATCTTCCTTACGGCATAGGCAGCGGAGCTAAGCCGCTTACCTAAATTCTCAATATGAGGACCCCATTGTAACTTGGAGTCAAGCGTAATCCCTAAAAAAGATGTATCATTAATGAACTCAAGTTTCTCATTGTTCAGTATAATATCATGTACAGTACTTTTTACATTTGGCAAAGAAAACCTTATACATTTAGTTTTCTTGTTATTGAGCACTAAATTGTTGGATGTAAACCAGTTATGTAGTTGAAGAATAGCGTCATTTACTTCGTCAAAGTTATTAACATGTCTACCTACTTTAAAAATCAAAGAGGTATCGTCAGCAAATAACACTATCTTCGCTCGATTTTAAATTACTTCAGGTAGATCATTTATGTAAACTAAGAATAGGAACGGACCCAGTATCGATCCCTGTGGAACGCCCATTTTAACTAAAGAGCCTAGAGATTTAGTTTGATCTATGTGAACACACTGTTGTCTGCCCTCTAGGTAAGATTTTAAAAGATTAAGTGCTTTACCATGGATACCATAGTGCTCCAATTTAAGCAGCAGTGTTTCATGTTTCACACAATCAAATGCTTTGGAAAGATCACAAAAAATGCCAATGGCGTCCTGTGAGTTCTCCCAGGCATCAAAGATATGCTTTATTAGAGTTACAGCGGCGTCAGTAGTACAACGCCCTTTGGTGAAACCAAATTGCTGATCGTGCAGGATGTTGTTTGCGTTAAAATGATCTAGCCAGTCGTGACAGCTAGCCAGTCGTGTATACAACATAAAATCCTTGTGTGGTTTTATGAAACAACGGTAAAAGTGAAACATATTGGCCTTGGCTGCTCTGGCGAGCGCCTTTCACTTTATCCCTACTCCGCGGCCGACCGTCACGCGACATGCAACACACAGACCAAAAAGTTTGAGACGATCTAATAAAAGTTTAACTTTAAAAAACGGTAAATTAAACGGTCAACACCGTTCATCAAATCCAAATGAATATCATTCCTCCCAAAAAAACAACATTTAACCTTACACTAACATCGTTTTTGAATTATTTACCACTTATCAACACCAATTTGATTTCCTAACCAAACATTTTCTGTTATCTTTTTTTTAACAATAACTTCGTTAAAATTTTCATTACCTCCCAAAGCTAATAAAACAACGTCCAAGACTCAAATTATTATAACCCTTTTAAGCTATAAAAGATAAGTAAAAGCCAGTGCACGTCTTACCCGGCGCAGTTAATGGTGTAATTAAAGTCTGAGCTCCTAAGACAGGGGCTCGACCCGCGTCCCTCGGCCTGCCCTTCACGGCCAGGGTTGCCAACCACTACTTTACCTACAAAAACTTACGATAAATACATATACATATTCAATATTTGATTAGTAGTTACGAGAAAGGTGAGAACCCCAAACGCGGGCCCAAAAATAAGAGCACAAGTCTCAAAATAAGAGCTGTGTTCTTAATTCCAATCAGTTGAATTCAACCACAGCCAACGTCACCCACCCCGCCGGCGAGGTCGAAGAATCCCTTGTCCGCCGGCCGGTGCAGAGCACCACGGCGAGACACCTAGTATACGCCCTCCCCCATAGCGACTGCCCAAGTCAAGGCCGTTCCTCCTTGAGGCACCCTTGAGCTAATTGCCCCCTTGCCCTTCTGGCTCGAGCGTAGTGGTTGCACGCTCGCCCTCTTGTCCGCTGAAGCTGTAAAGGCCTCGCAGCCAACAGCGTAGATCATTTACACACACACACAGCTAACGTAAGAACACATTTCGCTAAAGTTACGATAGTAAAAATCTGGAGGTCATTAATAATTTGAAATTAATTTCCTCAGTTACTAGCTACGAATAGGTAAAGATACCTTAGTACATCTAAACGCGGTTTTTTGATTAATAATCTATCTATCTATCTATCTATATCATCACGCCAGCTCCCTCGCGGGGTAGGCAGAGAGTACAGAGTTCCAATCTATCTATTTATTTAGTTACTAAATCTATCAGCCAATACTGCCCACTGCTGGACAAAGGCCTTCTCTCACAAATCTAGGTGAGAGAGGCTAGGTCATACTCCACCACGCGGACCCAGTGAGGATTGGTGAAGGCAGCTATGTGGCCACCTGCTGTTGGAACTTATCAAGCCGCCTTTAAGGCTTCCAACTCGGCTTAACGACTACCACATTAAGTGGTAGCCGGGACCAACGGCTTAACGTGCCTTCCGAAGCACGGAGACGCTCGAATATGAAAATGCCACATACGGTCACCCATCTCGGGCCGACCGAGTCGAACGCTGCTTAACCTTGGTAATCGGTAAGAACACCGCGGTTGTACAGCGCTGCGATCGCCTCTTTAAGCGATTAATAATCTAGTACAAATAATATATTACACAAGCTTAAACAATATGGAATGGTTATAAAGATTAGTACAGTACATATTGTCCATATAATAGTAAATTTCTAGTTTCTGCTCGAGACTTCGTCCCCGTTGACTTTCATTACTGACAGTAAACTTTCATTCTTTCGGAATAAAAAGTATCGTATGTGTCAATCCAGGTAAGTTTTTTTCAGCCGAAATACGTCCACTGCAGGCCAAAGGTCTCCCCCTAAAGACCGCCACGACGACCGGCTTTGTGCTGTACGCATCCAACTTCTACCCGCGACCTTCACCAAGTCTTCGCTCGCTCTTGTAGGCATGCCCAATCCACGTCTTTGGTACGTGGTCGCCACTCGAGAGCCTTTCTGCCCCAACGGCTGGCAGTTCTACGAGCGATGTGCCCCGCCCACAGCCACTTAAGTTTAGCAATACTGAGTGCTATGTCAGTGACTTTGGTCCATTTGGGTGGCATTGAGCCTTCTTATGAGGCCCATCGTAAGCCACCATGTCTCAGTGCCGTAAGTGATCACTGGCAACACACACTGGTCACATTACGTAGCTTCCCGAACCGAAATCCAGATGAAATACTATATATTTAAAATGGTACTACATTTTGTCCTATGTTATTTAAACCCAATACGTAAAGGATAATAGCATTTAAATGATTTGGGTTTCGTACCTGAAAGGGACTAGTCCTTATTTGGGTCAAGTAAATACATTCACAATATGATACCTATCCATAGCTTGACGCCTTAATTACTCGGATCCCTTAAGCAGGCAGGCAATACACTATTTCTTACCCAAATTTAAAAAAAATACATTAAGTTATTATAGAAAGAAGAAAGAAAACTTATTTATTTTGATTAACCAAATAGTCCAAAAAAAAGTAACAACAATAAAGAGTATTACATTCTAAATAAAATAAATATGGACACATGTCGTCATCAAAATGGGCTCCCCATTCAGCTAAAAGCTGTAACACGTTTGTAACCGAATTACAGTGCTGATTTTCAATGGGGGCCCCAAGTGGCGTGCGAGCATTGAGTCAAACCAAAACAGATATTTCGCAGTGTTAAAAATTACAATTAGTACTGTATAATACTGTATTCAACACATAATAAGTGCGAGCGATTACGCAACATGCTCCGCTCCCCCAATCTACAGCCAGAACAGGCACCTCATTCCGTATGCGCTCATACTTCCAATATATATTACGTATTAGCCATTACGCCACTGGCGTAGCTTGCCCTAGATGGGCCCCGTATCAAAATTGGTTACGGGGCCCTGCTACCTAACTACGGCGAAACCCAAATGGAGAGCAAATTTTTTACACAAAAGAAACAAAGTCACTCGTATTGAATAATATAAACATATACTGATTATAAGTATACTAGCAGTAGTATACTAGTAATTACTTACAATAAATTCTTCTAGGAGCTAAGTTAGCCAAACAATTCAAATCAAATTTATTTATTAGCCATTTCAGCAAATATATTTACTTAATCATCTATAGCTGAAGACGTTTTGCTTTTGGAATAAAACATTTAAAGGATCTTTATCGTGTGATCATATCGATCATGTGTGTGAATCCATATAAGATCTTGTATGATAAGATATTTTTAAAAGCTATTTTTGAAACGCTTAGCGTACGGCCAAAGTTAGAGTGAGATTGTGGATAACAATTTACGAATTTTTGCCTACACGGGTTCGGGGCCCCTGAAGCTGGGGGCCCCGTATCTTTGATACGGCTGATAGGGCGGTATCTACGCCCCTGCGTATTAGAAGAAGCCACCTAAAGTAGTTTTTATGTAGCAAATGTTAGTGCGTACACTCTAGTTCCCTTTGTTCCAAGTGCTTTTTGCAACGTGACACGTTCGGTGCTATGTTTTATTTAAAAATACCTATTTAAAAACAATTTTTATAGCAAACACACAATGAAGATATCTTGCTTAGTTAAGTAGTTCTTATGGATTCCTTCCGGCTCCGTCATCTGACCTTGGACACCACCCGGTTCTATAGTACTCGTCAAGGCTAATCCAACGAGCCCAAACACGGCGGGGTTATATTGAGTACTTGTGTGGTTCCCTTGGCCACCTTTCGAATCATCCAGACCCTTAATACTATCTGGTTATACAATACTTCTCAATATCAATCATATAAACCTAAACACGGGTTTACGTTGTATAGTTCACATGTTCCTATAGCCACCTTCGGACTCCATCATCAGACTAGCTCCATGATTCCATATTGTTTCAGCTCAATCGGATAGCCGGAAAAACAGACAGACAGACATACGAAAATTGCAAGTTAAATAAAAGCTTGTTAAAATGTCGTCATGTGTACTGAAATACTGTTTCAACAATTCTAGAAACAAACGAATTAATTACACATTAAAACAAAAACATTTCCACTAACACCGCGGTCATCAATTTGCGCGCCATTTTTTAACCTTAACCAGGTACAGGAAAACGGTTTTGGGTGACTATCCTTAACTTTTTGCAACATTTTGAATTGCATTGACAGATTTTGAAAAAAATGTCAGCAAGAAAATGGGCTATTTACACAAAAACTTTTTTTGTAGCCAATCGATCCTGTTCCTTATAAGGTTTAAAAACTTCTATGGGACCAACTGAGATTGGTGGACTAGAAAAGTATGAAATCGCAAAAAAAAAAAACGATTTCCTATAAAATGTATGGGAAATGTCGCAAAAAGTTAAGGATTGTCTCGTAAGACTGCTGTACTACAGCTAAACGGTTGAGCTAGCTGCCCTTACTGTCCGATCTCAAAAAATATTATCAGACTTTTTTGGGTAGAAGTTGGAGTATTACAGCTCTAAAAAGTAAATATTTTAGTGGTGTTCTAAAAATTATTAATATTTTTCTCATTATTTTTATTACCATAAACAAGGCGGTCATTCATTTCTCGAACGATTTCTATCACTCCCAGAAGAATAAAGCATCACCGTCGATATTTCCACCAATCTGGCAACCCTCACCTTAGTGATATTTAACGCGCCACCCGCCAGTTTTCTTTTCATTATTGCGAGTCGCTTTTTTTCTTCTTTGTCGGACTTTTATTGTCATTATATCTTTTTAAATCCATTTCGGGACGAACGGTAATTGGGCCTGTAAACAAATTTCGAGAGAAATGGAACAATCTTTGGAATAAATTAAGGTAATAACGCATCCAATTAAACATTGTACTTTTGTTTATTTATTGTTTTATTTTAAATTCGAAAAAAGACAAATAATGCCTTTAAATGTATGAAGCGAACATATACCTAATGTATAAAAATATTTGTAAACATCCCAGCGTTAACAAATTAATAAACCTGTCTCTAATAAAGTTATTAACCACACAAATATAGCGAAACTTAAAATAGCGATTAATTTAAAATTAATTTAATAATAATTATGTGTCTAAGCAAAGACTACAAAAGTCTTCGCTTAAATACAAAGGTAGTCTGTATGTTTAATGTATGCCTTCAATGTGCAGAAAATTTAACATGTTCAACTCTAAATAAAAGGTTTATCTACTCTCCTAATGTTTATCATTATCATCATCACAATTAGCCTATATCTACCCACTACTGAGTGTAGGCCTCTGTATCGCTCGATTCGTTTCGGTTCTTTGCTTAGTATTATATTCTAGAACTCCACCTTCAGAATGGCTAATGGCTTCACTCCATCTGGCTAATGGTCTGCCTTGGATCTTCATCCTTTTCTAGGCCAGCGCTAAGGATTATCTTCTTCGTGTACTTCTTTAATATGGCGTCAATTTTAAGTGTTTTTAACCAATGTCCAGTGAGAATTAAATAAATTCCCCGATGAATTTGATGACAACGATTATAACTGTATTGATGAATTAGATAGTAACGCGATGGAAACTGCATATTAATTGCAAAGGCTGTTTTGAGGGAAATAGAAAAAGCACGTTTCGTCACTTTGTTACAATTACTTTCACTCATGCACAAATAAGAATACATAATGGTTAATATTCCACCAACATTACACATTATTATTCGAAATAACACCAGTTATATCATAACGTTTATTGTCATAAACCTTACCTTACCCCGCAAGGGTTTATGATAGTAAATAAATTTGTGGTTATCTGACTAACAATTTCTAACACAATTAGTTAAATATCATACAGACTAAAAAGTAAAGACAGACTAACAACTGAAATTAAAATAGGAACATAAAATAAAAGCTAGTAATAAGAATCCTTATTTCTTTCTGATAAAAATTCCGCACGAGTTCCTTCATATTTTTTTTAATACTCATATTTCTCACAATATCTCTTACCTAAAGTCTAGTAAGCAACTGCTAATATATTTAATTAATCGAGCTAACATTAAACTTGGAATCCAATTTGCTTCGAAATAATAAAATATTGCTAAGCTACACAATTATAAGAAACAATTCTAAAGCAATTCGCATTCTAGAAGTACCTACAGCAAAAGGTTCAGGTTATTTAACAAAGAATTTGGGAAGGTATCTCGTAGAAAGAGATACCTTTAAATAATGAATTATATATCGTTATGCCTACATTCTCCAAGTGGAAGTGATGGAGGTGTACTTTTTTGGGGCTAATCCCGCCACACATTCCCACCATTGTAACTCCTGTACGCCAGGATCCACAAAGGTCTCCTTAGATGACGCCAAAGTTCAAACGTTGGGGTGTCCCAAAAAATATGCACATCAGCCATAAAGGAGATTTCAAGTAGGATAAGCCCAGTTGTAAAGCACCACGAATATATATATATATATATATATATATATATATATATATATATATATATATATATATATATATATATATATATATATATGTGTGGGCCTCATGTTTGATTCCAGTAATAGGTATGGCAAAAGCGCTTGAACGCACGGAAATTTTCCCGAGTTTCTACAAGATCCGTATAGTACATTAACCCAGACGTATTTCGCAGGCTGTTTAAGATAATGGTACGCTCGTTGTGTACAGAGGTGTACTGTGTACACCCGCTTTCCGCCAACGATTTTAGGTCCCATGTAATAGGGAGCGAGCCATATACCGGCCACAATTCTAGACTGCGGACTGATACTGAGTATTTTTCGCTAGAAAAACTACATTACCCGACCTAGGATTTGAACCCAGGTCCTCATGATCGCAAAGCGCATTATTAGCCACTAGACCAACGAGACAGGAAATAATGAATAATATTAGTATAAGCACTTTCTAATTAGTAAGATATTGGGAGCCTGACTACATAAAACGAGTACGTCTTAATATTCATATCATTATGCAAAAAAAGAATTATAATTATTATGTAGGTATCTCGCTTAGATTTTACATTGACCTTTAGAGAGCTTGAAGAAAAAAAACAGCGAACTGACCCCAGCAGGTTATTATTATTGTTTTTATTATCTACATACGCTTATGTCTCTATTTCTCGTTTCAAATTCTAACCTTTTTAAAATCACAACGTAAAAAGTACCCTTAAAAGATTTCTTCAATCGTAAAAAGAAACCGTAAAATGTTTCCACAATGTCTTTAACTTTTACTTTATACCACGAATAAAACATTTCACTTATCTAAAGGAGAAAGCGAACTCAGAACTAATACATAAACAGCTCTTAAAGAAACATAACCTTGATTCCCCATAACCTTCTTTCAAGACAGATATGGTTCGTTAGAAGTTTACGAGTCCTCTCGCGTTTCCAGAGTAAAGTTTCATGTACGGTAATAATCCGTTTCGAATAGGCTTTCACGATCCAGAACGTAACACACGTAGGGGTTTTCTATTATTACACTTAAGGGGAAGTAAGTGGAACGTCAGGAGCTTTATGTTGGGAAACATAGAGTCTTTTATCGGACTTCAATAAGAACATAGAATATTAAAGTCCAAGACATTCGAAACTTTAAAGGTTTGGTCAAATGGCCATGATGTTTACCGTCGGGCTGCGCTATGTGGCGTCTCCCGTTCATTTACAACTCCCCAGACTGCGCCACCGTCGCGCTCCCGTCGTGCTGCGTCAGATATGTGGCGAAACCTTAAATATTACGAAATAAAATATAATATACAGAGTCGTTTGCTACCATTAGCAAGTGATAATCGCCAAAGAGTTGCGGAAAATCGACAGTTCGTACCAAAAACGCTAGTGCGTAGTATCAACTCGCTACCGTCACGCTAACTTCAATCTTTTCGTGCTAAGCTCTTCGAACTGTTATTTAATAACTCTCGCATACATACACGGAACAAGTAAAAATGGAGTCCTCGTCATGAGTGGCGCGGAGTCCTTTGTTCCTATCCGTGCATACATGCATATGTATGTATGAAATAGTGATCTAATAAAACTTCAATTCGAAGGAATGGAGCCTTTGAAGTACGGGAGGCCTGTTGCATAAACCATTTGAAATCAACACCTGGCATACTATATGTATAGTTGGTGTTCTTTTTTCATTATTCTAGTGCGCTGCGCACTTGCGTAGATACGTGAGCCACGCTATTTTACCTACTTCTTATCAAGTCAATGATACAAGGTCAACATTTTTTTGACCATGAAGTGGATACGCCTACGACATCGTCGCTAGCTTTGCTTAAGTCGTCCTGTCTACAAGTGACTGGACACCACAATCAGATGCAAGATGATTTGCTTAAGGGCACCATACTCGTACCGGACATGAGACAGATCGAAATCTGCCTTTTGAATAGACTATAAAAAACTAATTGTCTGGCTTTAATATTGTCCCGTGTTATTTAGAGACGCGTAATATTTAATCGTAACATCGACCAAAGTAATAAACGACCATCGAGTGTATTTTGGAAATGGAAACATATCATACCATCACTATGAAAGATTCCATAATTAAATGATTACTCTGACATTTTCCAACTCATTTGTAATGTAAATTATTGTTCTTAATTAAGAGTAACGTCAGAGACTAAGGGGTTTATTTTAGCTATTTTAGGTAAACGAATATGTCGTGTCTATACATCAGTAGTCAATGATAATCGAAGAAATTAAGTTGTAATCATGTATAATGTCGTTTAATGAAAAAACGCCCTAATGCCTCAAATCTTTCTAGGATATCGTCGTAAGATGCTTTACATTAGTATTGATCCTTTGTAGAAAAAGTATTAAAAACGAAAAGGCTGATTATGAAGTAGTTGTTTAAGTAGATCGAATAGGGGCACAAACCGCACAGGTGTGTGCCCCTATTCGATCTGGTAAATACGAGTACACTTATATCTACATTACTGTTGCTGTTCGTAGGTACATTTATTTATCTGTTAACGCAGTCATGACCCGACTGATGGATTAGGAAATGGAGGTGGAATTAGGTTACGCCGTTTGATTAATTAACGTTTATATTTGGACAGCTTTCGCGCCGTTCGCGTATTATTTATAATTTGCCTATTCATGATGAAAAAAAATCATTTTTGAACATTAATTCTGAGAATAGGGCGTGTTATAAGAACATGCTATTTTGAATTCTCATTTATTATATTTATGTTTACATTAATGCAATCAAGCAAAACAGAACAGCCAGTGTTGTCCCACTGCTGCGGCAAATCCTTTCTCTCACAAAACGATATGTGAGAATGGATCTACCACTTATGGCCGTTTTCAATATTTAACTCAATGATAGAATCAGAATATTTTTTATTCATGTAAACCATTACAGTATTTATGAATCGTCAGCGAATTAACAAAGACTCTACCGCCACTTCGGAATGACATTCCTGTGGAGAAGAAGGGCAAGAAACTCCACGGTTACTCTTTTAAAATAAAAATATATCAATCTTTTTCATCTAAATTTTGTTGTGGGGTATGGGAGAACAATTTAGGTTGGTCATCAGGTGAGTCTAAGTTAAAAAAGCAAAATATACTATTTATGAGAACGACTACATGTTTCCCTTTTTTACAAAAAAAAAGTTGAAAATAAAATGACACTATGTTAAATTATTAGAAGGAAGAGAGAAAATGTTAACTAATAACAGTTGGATAGGTTGTCATGACTCAAGTGGAGCTGGAATAGCATCTATCCTATACCGATAGATTTGCCTACTACAGATAGAAATTTGACATATTTTGTATGGAAAATCTGTCAAAATTCAACTGACAGTAAGCAAATGTATAGTTGACTGAATACTGAAACCAGCCATAAGGAGCTAGGTGGTCTAGTCATGGATCACTATAAATATTTATAACACTATAGGGACAAGGGAAGCTACCGCAGCATGTTAGGCGAAACTAATGTAATCTAACCTTGCTGTCATAAAGAGACAGAGCTATTAACTCCGTATATACTCATCTCTTACTTACGGCAAAGTAAGATTATGAGATAAAGATTTATTAACAAGGCTGTATACTCATTTAATATTACTAGTGGTCGTCCATTGGTCGAAATTCGACCTACTCTTTCATCGTTTCCTGGTTATGTTTGACATTCAGTAAGACAATTTCAGTAATATTAATCTATTTTCAATTTGACCACAGACTTTAACAATAAACAAAAGAATATATATACTCTTTTGTTAACTCTTTTGTGTGCGTGTGTGTCAAATACATGGTAGTGTGTGTAATGTTTTTTTATTGTTTTAATGTATTTTTAATGCATCATTTAAACAAAATATTAGCATTCCGCACTCCTTCTCTATATAAACTATTAGTGTGGGAAATTTCATACTCCTCCGTCCGCGCAATTTTCGGAAAAATGGTTACAAACTGTTTGCTTCACGTATTAATATAATGATTTAAAATGCATAGATAGAAATAGTAGTACTATGTACCCTAGAAATTAAAACGTTAAAGACGTAATATATACTTTGTAATTATGTTATTTTAACTGACACATTCCAAGCAACAATATTCCTTAAAAATTATAGAACAATTAAAATACACGGACCTATATCAATTATATTAGTAACATTTGCCTTAATCTTTCAGCCTTATTTTTAATACGACATAAACTATCGGTAACAATTGAAAGAAGGCTTTAAATTTCATCTCACACAATCCGAATTCCGGACAGTTATTTCCTCACTGCAACTGCAAGGGTGAGCCCGGGCGAGGCGGCGGCAGGGGGACCCGGGAGGGGTTACAGGGAAACGGGTCAGTGCCAGAGCAGCCTTGGCCTGAAGGGAACCGCCAGACCTGTTGATACGTATCCGAGCGCGCTAGACGAACAGACAATATTATCGTTAATAACTCTACGGGATTTCATATAATCTCCATGTGATTTGTGTTTGGTTTAATTTTTGTGTCTTGTGTATGTGCGCTGTCATGGTGTTGGTGTAAGGTAATGTTATTTTTTTAATTAATAAATGTTTGTAATCTATGCCTGTGTAACAGTTTACAGCCTATTTTTCATACTATAAAATATTTGTTATCACTACACTTAATTAAATAGGCCTTGTTTTCGGGGAGGAAAAACATAAAAGATGCTAACTAGAGCAGTATAAGGTAATCAATTAAGCCTTAATCAGAATTCACAGTAATAAAAACTACTTATAGAGAAGTTGAAGTTACGATCCTGTGAAAATCGCAGGAAGTCGTTGGATGCAGGTGGCATCGGACCGGTTACGCTGGAAAGCGATTGGGGAGGCCTATGTTCAGCAGTGGACAGGTATAGGCTGAGATGATGCAGATGATGATGATAGAGAAGTTAGTCAAACTTTACGCTAGCTAGGACAATAACTTGACAGAACATACTCGTAAATGCGACGTCGACTATTTGCCCTAAAAAGAGCTTTTAAACTTTATAAAGTATTATACTGATGACTGCCTCGTTGGTCTGGTGGTAAAGCGCATCGCTTTGTGATCACGAGGTCCTGGGTTCAAAGCCTAGGTCGGACAAATGTGGTTTTTCTAAAGAAAAATTCCCAGTATGAGTCCGGAGTCCTGGAATTGTGCCCGGTATATGGCAATAAGCTCGTCCCCTATTACATGGGACCTAACATCGTCGGCGAAACGTGGGTGTACTAAGTACACCTCTGCCACCCCCACTGGGGAATATAAGCGTGACGGTGGTGTTAAAGAATTATCATCTTATTGCAGTTACCCTATCCCTGTCCAATTTATCATACTAAAATTCAACACTGGTCATTTACCCAACATAGGCGAATTCATACCCGATCAAATGCTCACACTCCGCAATATACAAAACGAAGTGGATTTCAATATCGCTAAGAGTTAGGTTTGCCAAAATATCCAGACCTGTTGATGCATTTGGCTATAGACCGACAAGATTATTTATTTCGGTATTCTATTCCTGTTTGCGCTATGAGAGATATATTATCTGAGAGCAATAACAGAAGAACATAAGAAGTAAGTACTTCGAAAATATGTGATGTGGTTCTTGTATATCGTTTATTTTTATTTGAATTTTACTTTTAAGAATTTTGAAGGCATGTGTGTATTAAATATCACATGCTTTAGCGGTGAAGGAAAACATGGTGAGGAAACCTGCATGCCTAAGAGTTTCTCGAAGGTGTGTGAAGTTCGCCAACCCACACTGGGCCAGCGTGGTGGACTACGGTCTAAACCCTCTCAGTTTGAGAAGAGGTACGGTGGTACAGTTTCATTACAGGGCTGATATTATTATTTTTATATAATATAAATAATTTGAAATAAATCAGCTTTTATTGTCACGCAAATCAATGTGAAATGGATTAGGTCATAATCCAACATGCAGAGCCAGTGTGAATTGGTAGAGGTAGATGTTGTGGCCACCTGCTATAGGGACTTACCAAGCTCTCTATAAGGCCTAAAATTATGAATATAATCTCAAGCAAGACTCTCAGAGTAGGCAGAGAAGATAAAGGACCCATAATGATTTTATGAGTCATGAGCAATCGCCCAAACTAATAGCAACACAACGTTACATTTTTACAAAATGAATAAAAATTTACATTCAAGATCTTTCCTCGAAAAATACATTAATATGTGGAAAAAACCCACATCCATTCCACATTCCCTCCACGCAAATATTGGTACGATATTTGTCGTTCAGCAAACAGGGTAAACTAAAAGAATTGAACAAAAAGTTCCATTTGTAGCGAAAACGCCACATTGACTATGCATAAAGTTTTAAATAAGTCAAAGCTCAAAGCCAGGCATGATTCGGAAACGAACGTATATCAGCTCTATTTTAGAGGAAAATGTTGTAAAGCAGACCGAGCGCGTGTTAGATAAAAATTTAAATAAATTTGAGGTGTTACTCGCATTTTAAGTTTACTTTGGTATAATGTGTTCAGAAATACTTTTTTTTACAAGCTGAGCAAAATACATATGGTTATCGTCATCCCTTTTACCACAAGGAGTAGCTGACTACCCCAATGAGGCAATTTTTTGCTGGATTTAATAGTTGCTAAGGCCTCAGGCACGGAGTCAGCGGGAGCGCGGCGGCGGCGGCGGCGTAGTGTTGTGTTACGAGAAATTAGTATCTTTGTTCTATCAAAAATCATTGTAATAATTTGCTCTAAACGTCGGCGAGCATTTTAAAACTTCAGTCGTTAAAAAGCAAAAAAGAATACCTCAACTCAACACTACGTCAGTGCAGACGCGCGGGCACCGCTAGATTGGTACGCACGCCGCCCGCTCACCGCGCCGCTGCCTTCGAGGCCAGTTCCATATAAATGTATTGAAACGCGCCGCTCCCCACCCCGCTCCCGCTGACTTCGTGTCCGAGGACCTTACAGTCTACTTTTTATACTCCCACACTTTACTAATATATCAAATTATTATAACACTTTGTTAATATAATATAGACTCTTCGATCGATGTTCACTTGGTAAGTTTACCTATTTAGTCGCTTGTTTCAACGCAAGCAATCAAGTTATAAAATATGTTAAATAGACTCCCTAAAAATCCTACTAATATTAAAAATGTGAAAGTTTCTATGTTCGGATGTTTGTTACTCAATCACGCAAAAACGGCTCAACGGATTTTGATGAACATACCATACTTTTTATCTCGGATAAATGTAAGGCTTCTGCCTAAAATCAACGCGGGCAAAGTCGCAGGCAGAAACTAATGTCAAATAATTTTATAAGCAACAAAGAAGTGTTTTAAGTCAAACATATAATTGTTAATTACACAGATTAGGTCGATTTGTATATTTAATGACTCGAATGTTTTGATACCTACTTTTCATGATGCTAACTGCCTTATTGTAAAAATCAGTCCGGACACTATACTAATTGCCATTTATCGCCCTCCCAGTCATAAGAATATTAATACCTTTCTTAACTCATTAAATGAATGATTGCAACAAAAAAAAAATCTTATAAAAATATTATATTGATAGGAGACATTAATATTGACATTGGTAATAATACACAAGATAATAGATCCTGTTCTTATTTAAACTTAGCTGCTGCGCATGGTATGTTACCGGCTCATACGATACCTACACACAGTCGTACTTGTCTTGATCATGTGCTAATAAAAACAAAGTTATCCGCTCATTGTTACGTGGTAAATTCATCTATTACAGACCATGATAGCGTTTTTCTCTTCCTAAGTAAAAATACGAAAGAACCACATACTAATAAAGTTTTGAAGCATATGAATCTTGATGGGTTAAATAAGGATGTACTAACTATAAATTTTAACTCTATATATAGTATGACTGATGTAAATGTAGCAGTGAACTTTCTAACATCTTCACTGTCCCAAGCGATTAATAACAATCTGTCTGCAATTTCTGTCCCAAGACGTAAAGTAATTTTTAAGCCTTGGATTACCCCGGGACTATTACGATGCATGCGAAATCGGGATAATTTATATCTAAAACTCAAAAAAAATCCAAATAATGGCACTCTAAAAATAACTTATAAACGGTATAGGAATTATTGCAATAAATTATTAAAGAGCATTAAACATGATTATGAAAAAGAATTGATAAAAGGAGCTGGAAATAACAATAAAAAATATGGAACGCAATAAAAAATATAACTCATACACATAAAAAGAATGATTCTGCAGTGCATTTAATATCTAATCATAATCCTATTCATTCTATCAATCAGGTAAATTCATTTTTTACTAATAATGGAAAGTCATTATCTAATAAAATTGTACAACATAGAAATATTAATTCTCATAACACTTGCATGACATCTTTACAAAATTCTATGATCCTACTTCCTACTGATGAAATTGAGATTAAATCATTGATAAATAATTTAAAAACAGATTGCTCACCAGTTTTGGATAACATAAATAGCAGTTTTATGAAACAGTTCAGTGTTGGTTTCTCCCATCACATATATATGTAACTTAGCATTTAGTACTGGAGTCTTCCCTAATGCATTTAAAAAATCCCTAGTTATTCCCATATTTAAATCTGGTGACAGACGCTGGGTTAATAATTATAGGCCTATATCAATACTGCCAACCATGTCTAAAATTCTAGAACGCCTTATTAATGTCAGACTAACAAAATTCCTGGAAAATAATAACCTGTTATCCCCAACTCAATATGGTTTCCGTTCACGAAGATCAACAGCTGACGCAGTTCATGAAGTAACTGATTTCATTGTAAATAAAATTGACAAAAAAAAGAAATCACTCGCTATATTTTTAGACTTAGCCAAGGCGTTTGACACAGTCTCTGTCCCGATATTAATAAAAAAACTTGAGATTATGGGAATAAGGGGGCTTCCTTTGAATCTTATCAGCAACTATCTTTCAGAGAGAAGACAAATAGTTAAAATAGACAGTTGGAAAAGTGTAGAACTTCCTATCGAACACGGCGTACCTCAAGGAAGTATTTTAGGGCCTACATTATTCTTAGTTTATATAAACGACCTTTCTCTAATCAGACCGAAAAATGGAAAAATTGTTTCTTTTGCCGACGATACTGTTTTACTTTTTGATGGTAAACGTGGGAGGAAGTATATTCTTATGCTCAGTTGGGTTTAAATTTGGTTTGTAACTGGCTTAATAATAATCTGCTTGTTTTAAACACTGATAAGACGAAATTTATGACTTACTCATTATCAAATCAATGCCAACCCGATCTTGACTTAACTGCCCATGCATGTGATTTAACCATAAATAACACCTGTACTTGCCCCAAGTTAACAAAAACAAGAAATATTAAATATCTTGGTATTATTATTGATGATCAACTTAATTATCAAGAACAAATTACTACATTAACAAATAGAATGCGTAAGCTTATTTTTATTTTTAAAACACTTCGTCATGTAGCAGATACCACTATCATCAAATCAGTTTACTTTGTCAGTCCCTTTTGATGTATTGCATCACTTCATGGGGTGGAGCTGCTTAATCGCATTTACTTAAATTAGAGCGTGCACAGAGGACCATTCTCAAAGTAAATTACTTTCTTCCCATTTTACATCCTACTTATGAACTATATCAGCAATGCGATATTTTAACAGTCTGACAATTATTTATTTTACAAACGATTTTAAAGAAACATTCAGGTTTACCATTTGACTCCCAAATTATGAGTGATAGAAGGCGAACAACATCTATTTTTGAATCAATAAGATTTAACACTAGTTTTGCCCACCGGTTCTACTGTTTTCTCGGAACATATCTCTACAACATCATAAATAAAAAAAATAATATTTATCCATTACCTTTCCGTAAATGTAAATTGAGGGTCAGTTCATGGTTAAAGAAGCTGGATTATTACGAAACTGAAAACCTTTTAACACCGTTATCCTGAATTAATAACATGATATTTTAAATTTTATATTGTGAAAAATAAAGATATGTTTGTACATATACACGCATTTATACACATTTTCACACACCTCATACACACACACACACACATACACACACACGCGCACGCAAACACACACACACACACACACACACGCACACACACTTTTTATTAATACTACTTTTATATTTCATCTTTTTGCTTTAATTTTTTTGTTATTATTAATTTAGGAGTATTACTGTTATTAAATATGTCATTTTCCGTGAGGTGGAGATCCTAGTGATCTGTAAAACAGGTTATAATGCCTACTTCAGACACCAGTCTCTTTTCATTATTGTAACTTGTTAACATATAGGTATACTGTAAATGCTGAGAAAATAAAGATTTATTATTATTATGTATATATTTATTAAGTATAATTTCTTATAAAATATACATAAAAATATAAAATACAAATATTCTTATATATATTGTATAAAAAAAATGTGCTCCACCGACAGCAAGGTCTACGACCCAAGCTACCGGTGGTCAAGGCTCCAAAGAGAAGAACCTCCTCACAATGCGTGCCGTGTCCAACATTACTGCCTTCTGAATCAGGCCCTTCACCCAACTGCCTAGCGAGAGCTTCTCAAGGTGTTTATCGAAGCTCTTCGCTATAAGGCCGTTGACTGAAACGACCATCGGAATAATGATAGTTGAATCAACATTCCACATGGCGGTAACCTCATGGGCCAGGTCCAAATATTTAGATAATTTTTCTTTTTCGGCCTTCACAAGGTTCTCATCATGCGGAATGGTGACATCAACTAGCATTACACGACGCATCGATCGATCTATTATCACGATATCAGGTTTATTGGCTACAATAGTCCTGTCCGTGATAATAGATCGATCCCAGTAGAGCGTGATATGACCACTTTCGAGAACTGGAAGAGGCTGGTACTGGTAGTACGGTACTTCAGAGTCCACAAGGCCATATTTAAGAGCAAGTTGCTGATGGATAATTCTAGCCACTTGGTTGTCTCTGTGCAAGTACTCTCCGTTAGCAAGACGAGAACAACCGGAAACTACATGTCTAATAGACTCACCGGGACGGTGGCATGCCCGACAAATGTCAACCGTGCCGTCCTTTAGGATGTGCTTTCGGTAGTTGTTCGTCATGATAACTTCGTCCATAATTGCAAAGACAAACCCTTCAGTTTCCCCAAAAAGGTTGCTGAAGCGTAGCCAGTTCACGGAAGCGAGCTGGTCCACATCAGGCCCTGTAAGAGCCCGATAGAACCGTCCGTGTAGCTCCTTGCCCTTCCATATGGCTGTGCGGTCCGAAATACTTAATACCTGGGGCCTTCGCCAGTTCTCGTTTGCCAAGGAAAGCGGAGTTAGGCCTCTATCGATTGCGGCAACATCTCGATACATCACCACGGATACACTCAAAAAGTACTGTCTGAGATTGCACACCTCGCGGTTGTGTAGAGTCTTAGCGTTTAAAAACCCACGACCACCGCACTTCCGCGGGATGTACAACCTCATAACAGATGACCGTGGGTGATGCATACGATACGCTGTCAACAATCGACGGACCTTTCTATCCAGGGCATCCAGTTCAGACTGAGTCCACCTTAGTATGCCAAAAGAGTATGTAAGAACAGGCATGACCCAAACATTGAAAGCTCGGACCTTATTTCCACCTGATAGAAGGCTTTTTAACACTTTTATCAGGCGGGCAAAGAACCGATCTTTCAATGATTGTTTCATATCCTGTTCAGCTATACTTAAGGCTTGTGACATACCAAGATACTTGTAAGAATCCATTTCAGAGAGAGACCTGAGGGATATATCTTCAGAGAGCTGTACATTAAAAGAATCTTCAACTCTCCCTCTTTGTACATGGATGACCGCACACTTGTCTACTCCAAACTCCATTCCGATGTCGTTGCTAAAATTGCCGGTTATTTTGAGCAACTCCATCAGGTCTGTTTTCTTCGAAGCGTACAACTTGAGGTCATCCATGTACAGTAGATGAGATATAGGCTCACTCTCCCTCCGCAAATGGTAACCTAGCTTTGAATCTTTAAGTATAGCACTCAATGGATTCAAAGCTAAGCAGAACCACAACGGACTCAAACTGTCGCCCTGAAAGATACCCCTGCTTATCTTTATCAAGTCCGACGAACCAGAAAGGCCTCCACAGCCTGGGTGACGAAGAACTGTGGTCCACTGCCCCATACACGAACCGAGGAAAGAGCACAGCGCCGGGTGTACTCTGTACAGCTCTAGCACCCTCCCCAGCCATGTATGAGGCACCGAATCATAGGCCTTCTTATAGTCAATCCAGGCCATGGAGACATTCTTTCTGGATCGTCGCACCTGTTGGCAAATGGCCATATCAATGAGGAGCAAATCCTTTGTACCCCGGGACCCCCCCCCCCTACAACCATTCTGAGTAGGCGATAGAATATGCTGTGCCTTAAGGTGATTATTGATTTTTATTCTCAGAATGGATGTAAGGAGTTTATAGACCGTAGGTAGACATGTAATCGGTCTATAATTTTTAGGTTCCGAAGTGCTGCCAGATTTGTAAATCAAGTGAGTGACACCCGATGTCATAAAGCTAGGGAGCGATCCCAATTGAAGAGCTTCTTGGAATTGAGTCGCTAGACGAGAATGTGAGCCCTGGAGCCTCTTTAGCCAGAATGCGTGCAGTCCATCCGGCCCCGGACTTTTCCAGTTCGGCGCCGCACGAACCGCACAGGCCAGATCTTCACGGCTTATGACTACGGGCTCCATTTCCTGAATGGGCCCACAGGATCGTCCAACAACATCAAACCATTCGCCCTCGGAGTTACTGACGGGCACTGACCAAATTTTACGCCAAAACTCGGCCATCACGGCCGCATTTGGCAAGTGCACGTCACTCACTCTCTCTTGGGGGCGCTCCCAAGCCTGGTATACACTCCTTTGATTCGTCTGGAAGGTGCGATTCACGTGGTATCTATCTGCTCTCGCCTTATACCTGCGAATCCTCTTCGCCCATGCATAAACTTTTTGCTTCCAGTAGTCTATGCGTTCCGCGACCCCTGCCACATAGTCCACAGGAGCCACTCCTGTGCCTGCAAAGGCTTGGGCCACGAAACGCATAACTCTCGGGCGGTTGTTTCCAGCCTGGAAGCACAACAATTTCGCTATGAGTGTCCTAGCCATATTTATACGCCGCTCTATTCTGCACTGCCAGAATGGTTTAGTATTTGTGGGTTGGGTGGCTCGATGTAGATTAGGAAATCTTACACCTGCCACCCGACACACCGCCACCGCTCCACAGTACAAAATAGAATGGGTATCACATAAGTCCACACTGGTCTCCCAGTGTGGCTTTAAAACATTGTCTAGGGCACTCACAAGCGAAATGTTACGTCTATGCATGGGCAAACGGGGTAGGCATGGTCTTAGGGAAATCGGTGCAGACCGATACTCCGCAAATGCATCCTCCAGAGCTCTCCTCACCTGCTCCTGTAGCTGGTCACTAACACTTACCTGCTCGCTATTTACCTCCTCCGATCGTGCGAAGTTATTTAAAGAGATAGGTTCTTCAACACCTCGCACGTTGGAGTCAGTACGAGCAGGAAGTGCTTCGCGGCGCAGTCGCTCAAGCACTGTGTCATCCAACAACTTGCACCGCTGGATGGCACGTACTTGATCCGATAGTCGTTGCGCAGTAACGGCGACAGTCGGGTGAAGCCCCTGAAACAGAGACAACAATTTCGGACGGTAAGCGGTGAGGATGGTTCCTCCCTCTGTAGCACCATAGTAGGCCCGCATGACACTCAGATTTAATTCCGGAGTCCATCTCATGCGGCGCACTACACCACCGGTAGCAGGGGCCGTGGGCGGAGCACAATGTCCCGCTGGTCCCAGGCGTGCCGGCAGCGGTGGGCGTCCTCTCCTCGCAGATGTTAATGTAGGTGGAGTCGCCGATATCCCGGCATCGTCGCTAGAGGCCCCAGATGTCGGCGGAGTGAAAAAATCTTCATCCTCCGAAGGCTGGGGCGAGGCGGGCGAGCCGGGCAAAGGTGTTGGGCGTGCGCTAGGTGACCGGGCATCCCGCTGCCGACACAGCCGCACGGGGTTTCTTCGGCTGGGCTCGGCCATTTACAGATGTTATATTTATTTTCTTCCAATACCACATTTTGCGAACCCACGTTCGCATTGTAAAATTTTGCTCTTGAACTGTGTTGTTTTTTGTTGTTTTTTTAATGTCTAAACGGATAATTTCTATATTACTTCGCAAAAAAAATTTTTATTTCCACAAAACGACGTGTCGTTGACAGCGGTTGCCATGGTTATTATTATTATTATTGTTGTGATGAATATTAATTCACACTCGTTTTTCCCCAAAGGGGTTGACAGTATAAAGTACACGGACTTTTTAGAGACAATGTGACAAGAGGTGACCCATACATATGTACGTATGCGTTTTAAAACACAAAAAAAAATAAAAAGGTTTCCTGCATACGAAGGACACACGTTTTTTAAGTTAATACGCTTTTTAGATCATGTTTAGTGCGAAATTATCTATCTATATCATCACGCCAGATCTTTTGCGGGGTAGGCAGAGGGAAACATAATTAATAATAAATGAAAACAGTGATGTTCTTACACACAAACATATTATGCATATAGCTACAGTCTAGATTTATGTTGCCATATCTGGACTGCCGTACATCCCACCAAATTATATAGGAGAAGTTAACATCTATCGTTAGACGTATATAATGTACAAGCTGGCTTATTAAGATAGAGTTATTAAGATATAAATTACATTGAGTCTTAAAACGGTTTCAGTTGTGTACTCAGGCGCTAAATATCAACGAAAAGCGTCTTTATAACATAACTACCTATATAACCGCCTGGCAAATTTGCCGACGAATAATTAGTATAATTAAAATTTTATAGCGTTTGATAGAGTCGTGCGAAAGAGACTTTGGGACATTTTGCCAGAGTATGGTATAAACGGCACCCTGTTGCGAGCCGTCCAGTCCACCTACGTGGACAGCAAGGCATGCGTACGGGTGGGTGGTAACATGTCACCTTGGTTTGACGTTAAAATCGGCGTCAAGCAGGGTTGCGTGTTGTCCGCTAGACTGTTTATAGTGTATCTGGATAAAAGTCTTCAAAGACTGTGTGCGATGACTGAAGGGGTAAAAATGGGTGATCTAGTGATAAACCACCTATTGTATGCAGATGACGCGGTTTTGATAGCGCCAACAGCCACTGATCTGCAAACACTAGTCACAGTTATGAGAGACGACTGCATGAACAATGGCTTACATTTGAATGTGAAGAAAACCAAAATTATGGTTTTTGAACGGGAAGAAACCAGAACGAATGCAAGGATTGTGGTTGGTAACGATGTGCTGGAGCAAGTGAATGAGTTTGTATATCTTGGATGCGCCTTCAGTAAGGATGGGAAATACACCGCTGATATAGAGAGAAGAGTGAATGCAGGTAATAGAGTGAATGGTGCGATGGGAAGGCTACTTGGGAGCCGGCACTTAAGCCAAAAGGCGCAGCTGGCCATGCATAACGGAGTGCTTGTCCCAACGCTGTTATATGGCAGTGAGAGTTGGGTATGTAAGAAGGAGAACGAAAGCAGGATAAATGCGGTCGAAATGCGATCTCTGCGGAAGATGTGCGGAGTCACGCTGACCGACCGTATTCGAACAGCGTAGTAAGAAAGCGAGTAGGTATGAAAGATAGTATCGGTGTAAAGATGAGAAAGGGTATTCTCCGTTGGTTCGGGCATATAGAAAGGATGCCAGAAGAAAGAATGACAAAACAGATATACAATGCGAAAGTGGAAGGATGACCTAGATGACCGGGGAAGACCTAGACTATCTTACCATGACCAAATAGACCGTGTCTTACCTGAAGGGCAAGTCAAGAGTCTCCGTAACCGGCAAGTGTGTATGAGACGAACTATGAGAGTGGAGGAAGCCAGAGAGGTATGTAAGGAAAGAACCTGTTGGAACTTTGTACTCTCTGCCTACCCCGCGCGGGAGCTGGCGTGATGATATAGATAGATAGATAGAAAATTTTATAGCGAAATAAATCTTGGTTATTAAGATTGTATGTGCCTCATCTCTATTTTAACGGTGATAACAGCGAAATTATTCTTTTGAGAGTTTCTTAATTATGTTGTTATCTTTCAATGGCATTTTAATGCGCAAATGGATGGAATCTGTTAGGAGATTTTGGCCGCGGCTCCTGTCCAATATACCTTGGCGAAACATTGGCGTATTATGTAGATAATGGTGTAGACCTCTACCTACCTCTAAGACGAGGGTAATCGTGAGAAGTATTGTACATATTTTTTTATTTTATTTTAATATTTCTCTTAACCTTTGTCAATTGGAATGGTTCGTGGGACTCTATTCAATCAAATTTCATTACAGTTACCGGACTTTAAGTCAGGTTATAAGCTACGCAAAGTATTCGTGCGCAACGTTTTCTCATCAAAAATACCTCAGTGCCTAAAGACTAAAGTTTTTAGTCAATGTGTGTTACCAGGGATGACATACGGATCAGAGACGTGGTCTCTTACAATAGGTCTCATCAAAAAGCTCAGAGTTGCTAAGGAAAACTAAGGAAGGAGCTATGCTCGGCGTTTCTCTACATGATCGAATCCGGAATGAGGAGATGCGTAGAAGAACCAAGATCACCGACATAGCCCATAGGATTAGTAGGCCAAAGTGGCAATGGGCGGGTCACATAGGGCGAAGAGCGGACGGGCGTTGGGGCAGAAAAATTCTAGAGTAGAGACCTCGTATTGGCAAGCGCAGCGTTGGATGGCCGCCTACCAGATGGCCCGACGATTTTGTGAGAATCGCAGGAAGTCATTAGATGCAAGTGGCATCGGGCCGGCTGCGCTGGAGAGCGATTGGGGAGGCCTATGTTCAGCAGTGGACAAATGGGGACTGAGATGATGATAAAAGTTTTCGTCAGAATCAGTTCACCGTTTTTTGCCTGGCGCCTGAACAATCGAAACGAAAAGAAACAGTCCTGCCCTCGCTTTTAATTCTCTGATAATCTATTTCGGTTTTTTTTTCATGAATAATTGAGATTACTTAACCTGTTCATTTATCACATGGATAAGTATGTGTTGGCACTTAATGAGTCAATTGAATCAAGAAAACAAAAAAATAAATAACAAAATGTCCGCAACGAGTTCAGAATTGAATCCGTGCAGAGAAATCGAGGGAATCATTTAACTTTGTAACACCAATTACCAGATTAATTAAAACGCGGCCGTAAAACGAAATTGGGGTGAAACCTACAGAAGATTGAATAAAGATAAATAAACACAATTTTTACCTGATACAAGTTATTAATTACAAAGGGGTATTTATTATATACAAGCCAGGGAGGTCTGTAAGGAAAGAATTTTTGGAACTCTGTACTCTCTACTTACCCCGCAAGGGATCTAGCGTGATGATGAAGATCGATAGATGGACAAACAAAATATTTATGAAAAAAATGTTTAGAATATTTAAAAAAACATAACTATCATTTGCTTTATCGGTGAAAGAAAACATGGTGAGGAAACCTGCATACCTAAGAGTTTCTCGAAGGTGTGTCAAGTTCGCCAACCCGCTCTGAGCCAGCGTGGCGAACTATGGCCTAAACCCTCTCAGTTTGAGAGGAGGCCCGTGCCCAACGGTGGGACAGTTTCTTAACAGGGCTAATATTATTTATATTTATATAGTATACATAAATAGTATAGAAATATATAGTATATTTACATCCCTGTAATTGTAATTATTACTGTTTCTGTGGTTTAAAATAATTAATGATGTACAAAGGCGAACTAACTTAAATCCAGTTATCTACCAGTAGTAAGTATCCTTTGGGTGTAGAGAGAATAGTTATGTGGTAGTGAGGGCATCTGTACAAAAACATAATTTTTCCATTCATAACATTTACAAATAACGATTCTGTTCACTGAGTCGGGCAGTAGCAGGTTCGATCCCACGCAGGAGTCTATGCGCATCATATGCTAATCTATAAATGCATTCACGACATAGAAACAATGTTATAGCATGGAGCTTTGTTTTAAACAAAAAAGTTGTTCGCATCGATCAATAAGCCACTCAAAGCGTGAACTTTCAAAAATTTTCAGCGTTAAAGATCCCTTAGTATGAGTTTATTCGCGGGTTCCATTCCCACATGGCACACAATCTTTATGTGTATCTACTACTGCTAATATTTATTTCGCTCTTGGTATGTGTATGCGAAACTTACTTGAGTTGAATTTTAATACCGGCCATAATAGTATTTTTCACCTAGGATGGGTATTGACAGTTCTAATTGCCAAACGAAATTATACTTTATAGGCAGAATTTTAAAAGTTATGTTCACTTGTTTTTTTTATTTATTTAAAAGCCACACCATTGACAATTCACAAATTTTACATTAATATATTATAGCCATTAATCATACTGTATTAAGTATATTTTTAAGCTTGTACAACATTCTCTAATGCGGGTACTCAAATTATAAAAAATATATAAAGTTACAGCATAACTATTAAATTACAAGGAAAACATCAATAAAAAAAATTACAAGGATGATTAAAATTACCTACAACTGGCTAAAAATAATAATAATGAAATAATATTATTTGCCATGAATGCAAATTGCATGAAATAATATGACTGCCTCTTTGGTCTGATGGCAAAGCACATCGCTTTGTGATCACGAGGTCCTGGGTTTAAATCCTAGGTCGGACAAAAAAGTATTTCTAACAAAAAATTTCCCAGTACGAGTCCGGAGTCTGGAATTGTGCCCGGTACACGGCAATAGGCTCGTTCCCTAAAACATGGGACCTAACATCGTCAGCGAAAAGTGAGTGTACTCAGTACACCTCTGCCACCCCCACTTAGGGAATATAGGCGTGACGGTGTTTTGTTTTTTTAACTTTGTTTATAATATTTATTTACTTCAAAGCGTTCGTCATCATCATCATCATCATCTCAGCCTATACTTGTCCACTGCTGAACATAGGCCTCCCCAATCGCTTTCCAGCGTAACCGGTCCGATGCCACCTGCATCCAACGACTTCCTGCGATTTTCACAAGATCGTCGGTCCATCTGACAGGCGGTCGTCCCACGCTGCGCTTGCCAATACGTGGTCTCCACTCTAGAATCTTTCTGCCCCAACGCCCGTCCGATCTTCGCGCTATGTGGCCCGCCCATTGCCACTTCAGCTTGCTAATCTTAAGGGCTATGTCGGTGACCTTGGTTCTTCTACGAATCTCCTCATTCCTGATTCGATCGCGTAGAGAAACGCCGAGCATAGCTCTCTCCATAGCTCGCTGAGCAACTCTGAGCTTTTTTATGAGACTTATAGTAAGAGACCACGTCTCTGATCCATATATCATCACTGGTAACACACATTGACTAAAAACTTTAGTCTTTAGGCACTGAGGTATTTTGGATGAGAAGATGTTGCGCAGTTTCCCGAACGCTGCCCAGCCGAGTTGGATTCGTCGATTGACCTCTCTCTCAAAGTTGGACCTACCTAACCGGTCTACCTGTCCCAGGTAAATGTATTCGTCGACAACTTCAAGAGTAGAGTTCCCAACGGTGAGTGCGGTGGGTACGACATGGACGTTACACATTATTTTCGTTTTGTCCATGTTCATTTTAAGACCCACTTGTTGAGATACTCTGTTGAGGTCGCCGAGCATTCGTCCTAGATCTTCCAGCGACTCCGCCATGACCACAATGTCGTCGGCAAATCGAAGGTGAGTGATGTATTCGCCATTGATGTTGATGCCAAGTCCTCGCCATTCCAAGAGCTTGAAGGCGTCCTCTATGGTGGTCGTAAACAGTTTCGGAGAAATGACGTCTCCCTGTCTTACTCCTCTTTTTATGGAGATCGCCTTCGTGCACTGCCCTTGTACTCGGACTGACATGGTGGCGTTATTATACAAGCACTTCAACACTTCGATGTACCGATAGTCAATGCGGCATCGCTGGAGAGATCTAAGAACCGCCCAAGTCTCGATCGAATCGAAGGCTTTCTCATAGTCCACAAACGCCAAGCATAGTGGCCGATTATACTCCTCGGTCTTCTGTATAATCTGCGGCAGCGTATGTATGTGGTCTATGGTACTAAAGCCTTTCCGGAAACCGGCTTGTTCGGGAGGCTGGAAATCATCAAGCCTGCGTTCGAGACGATTCGTGATGACTCTCGAAAACAACTTGTAAACATGGCTCAGCAGTGTGATGGGCCTATAGTTCTTTAATAAAGTCTTATCACCTTTCTTGAAAAAGAGTACCACCACACCCCTGTTCCATGCTCCCGGCGTTTTTCCTTCGAGCAAGACGGAATTAAACAGCCTCTGAAGGACTTTAAGTACCGGCGATCCGCCCGCTTTCAGAAGCTCTGCGGTAATTCCGTCTTCACCCGGCGCTTTGTTGTTTTTAAGGTGTTTGAGAGCCATCCCAATCTCGTACAGGCTGATGTCCGGGATATCTTCAGTGTAGTGTCGGGTTAGCTTGGCTCTTGGGTCTTTTACCAAGTCAACAATAGGTTCAGCTACTGAGGTATACAACTGCCCATAGAACCTCTCTATCTCGCTGAGCACCTCTGACCTATTCGACGTTACGTTTCCGTCCTCCGTCTTCAGCTTCGTCAACTGGCTTTGCCCAATAGACGCGTCTCTTGCGAACACTTTGGAGCCCTTGTTCTGCTCTATGGTCTCCTCAATACGTCTTGTATTGAAGGACCGTAAATCGTGTCGCAAGGACTTCAATATCTGTCCATTGAGCTGCCTATAGGACTTAGCATCATCGGAGGTTTGGAGTGTCATGGTACGTCGCTCAGCCATAAGGTTTCGGGTGTAGTCAAATAGCTTTTGAGGCCTATTTTTACGGTGGGGCTTAAAATGCTTAGACCCGACCGCATGGACAGTGTCTACCAACCTATTGTTGATTTCGTCCACTGATGCGCTGCTGTCTAGCAATTCGAAGCGGTTTGACAATTCGAGTTGAAAGTTCTCGGGGTTTTGGATATGTGTATTAGAAGGTCGGAGCGTAGACTTCATTAGACGCGATCTTTCCATTTTGACATTAATATTTAATGTGCCTCTGACCATTCGGTGATCACTGCCGGTTTTTACCCTGTGAATCACGGAGACATCATTAAATATTTGTCACTTGGTGCTCATGATGAAGTCTATCTCATTTTTTGTGAAACCATCAGGGCTCATCCAGGTCCATTTCCTATGAGACGGCTTCTGGAAGAAAGAGTTCATCATAAAGAGTCCCTCCTTCTCCAGAAATTCGGCCAGCCTCTGACCCCTGGGGTTGCGCTGCCCATATCCAAATTGCCCCACTCTCAACTCATCATCGCCCCGTTTGCCCAGTCGCGCATTGAAGTCACCCATAACTACTGTAAAGTGTGCTTTGGAAGTATGTATGGCTCTACTAATGTCCTCATACATAACTTCGACCTCATCATCATTGAGACTGCTGTTCGCCCTCCCGGTAGTAAAACAAGTTGCCGGATTTTAAGTTTATCGTGTCCTCGCCCTCTCTTCGGACCTCCGATAAACCAACAATACTCCACCGCAACTTGTTTAACTCTTCTTCCAGCTCAACTAGCTTCTCATCTGTCCTCAATGTGCGTGCGTTGTATGTCACCAGGGCCAATTTTCGGTTTTGGTGGTAGCCGAATCTCTGCCGAAGATTCTTAGCACCCCTTGTCCTGTCGTTACCATGGCTGCTACCGTGGCCAGGACGAACAGGACCGTCGGGGACTAGGGGCCTGGTTTTCTTGCTTTCTTCCATATTGGTTGGGGGTGTTTGCCATACTCGCCACGCTTGGCAGGCGGGTTGGCGAGCGCAGTTTTTGGTTGTAGAAGTGTTAAGGGAACGCTGCTGCCCATTCCCTAGTTTTCCCTTAGTCGCCTTGTACGACACCCGATGGGATGAGATGGGTTGGTCCTATTCTAAGCCGGGAACCACGCGGTCACCGGGAACCACGCGGTCATTCGTAAAATCAAAGCGTTCGTAAATCGTAATAAATCGTTCAATTTCGGTGCTTGCTGGAAATCTTTAGCTTCGGTCAAAACTTTAGCCAATTTTGGATAAAGCCGAAGATTTGGCCGAAAGTGGTTAACTTTATACACTTATTTAATACAAATCAAGGTATATTTTAAAATGAATGTTGTATTATACAGCGATGATGCGGCGCGGTTCAATGGCGATAGCGGGCGGCGGTGAGCCTCTGATCGTGGTCGAGGAGAGCGGGGCTGAGGACACCGAGTACTCGCCCAAGTCCTCGGCGCCGGCCAGGGGCCTCTCTGTGGACCAGGAGTCCCCCCCAGACCCTTACCACCTGTCTCCGTGGCGCGAGACCAGGAAACACTCCTTGCCTACGCCTTCTTGTACCACTGGACCTACTGCCAGCCAGGTAAACATCAGGAAATTCAAATATCGCTTTCCATTACACCAGTTATCGTTTGACACAAGACTACGTAATTCAATTTAATGAGACGTGCAGGGCACGTTATTTCGAACGACAGTCACAGACTAACTACTCACCTGAAAGTGTGACTACCGGCGAAGCAGGTAGTAATTATTGCTTCAATTCGATGCGCACCCGCGGCTTCTAGATTATATTTATTCTAAGGTAAAAATTAAGAATGATAGCTTAAGTCAAGAAAACCTAGTCTAGCTCTCTATTTTCCAATAAAAATCACATTAATTCAAATGCCGCTAATGTTCTCAAGCACATTTCATTAAATAATTTTCTAGAATGAAATCTGACACTCTAATGTTGACACAACAATTCAAATCACTCTCTTGAAATCTAATTACATTATGATATCAATCTTAGTCTATCCTACAAGCTTTTTTACTTAGGCGCCTACCCACTTCAATATTCATCAAGTACGAGCTGTCTAACACAATTTGTATTTGTGTTTTATAATAAAGTGTAGATAGTCAAATATATGGGCTGGCGTGACTTTACAAAAATATATTTATTTAACAATATTATTTTAATAATGAATATACAAAATACTATGCAGTCAATAGTATTGCTTAAGGTTCGTGCGAACGGTAAGAAAGCTAAGTCGATATTGAAGTAGTTTGCTTGGCGATGGCTATTTATAGGCATCGTCAAGTAAACACATCTTCCTCGAAGGCGCCCACGCAGAGTACGCCTTATTCATTAATATCTGCTTATTCATCAAAACAATTATTAGTACTGAACTGACACGTAACCTGTTATCTGTTTACATGATAAATAGGCAGCTAAGGCAAGTTAAGCCGATTCAGCAAAACAGTACTTAGAATTAATTTGCATGAGCAATAGTCTGTTATTATTACATCATCTTTTAAAGTACTTGCACTGAGCTGTGTACTGGTCTGGTATACATAACTAGACATACTACACACAGACTTATAACCACATCTCAATTTTGTGAGTAATTGAAAATTAGTTCTTAACTCAATCGAGTTATGAGACGAACTATGAGAGCGGAGAAAGCCAGAGAGGTATGTAAGGAAAGAACCTGTTGGAACTCTGTACTCTCTGCCTACCCCGCGAGGGATCTGGCGTGATGATATAGATAGATAGATAGAACTCTATCGAGTTATGGCTCAAGTCTTTGCTAGACCAGGCGGTGGCCTGACACCACCATGTAACTGACGGACGATTTAGCGCAGTGGTTAAAAGCTTCAGCCGCTCCACCCACTGTGTCTAATAGTCGTGGGTTCGATTCCCGCACGGGACAAATCTTTGTGTTATACACAATTATTTGTTTCGGTCTGGGTATTTGTGTGTATGAACTTCCATGTTTTAAACGCACCTGTGTCGTGACACAGGAATAAATCCTAGTGTAGGGCTACGTTTTTTTAAAAAAAGAAAAGAATAAAAAGCTCTACCTTCAACTGTTGCTGTTTTCATGCACTTTACCTACCTCTATCAAACAAAATCTTAATAATAACGGCTTATTCTAGAAATCCCTATTTCCCCCATCCCGATTTTCCCCATCAACGGTACAGTTTTTTGCTTCTCTAGTATCTTAATTTTCATACAAATAATATAACGTACAGCACACTCTAAGTGCAATACGAAACAAACATAGACGTATATATGGCACAGATGAGCTGAACATAATTTATTTCCACCGTTTTTGTTTTGTTAAAACATGGAAACCAAGGTTTAAGAAGTAATTCCTTGGCAGGTTCGACGTCTGTCAGAGCGAGGGGAAAGCGCCGCACGAGAAGCCCGTGAGGCCGCATTCTTGGCCACCTTGAGCCAAGCACCGCCACAGCCTGGCGGCAGAAGGTAAGAGATTATATCGTCGTATCTCAGTATTTTGTGACAGTTTTCACATCATAGGTTTTCTCATTATATAGGCCAAATGACAAGTAAGCATCTTCTGCATCTTCTATAAATCATTTTCAACTTTCGTTGTTGCAGACATTCCGTAGTGACTATATCTAGAGTGCCACAGGCACTCTTCGGCCGGGGACGTCGTGAATCCATTGCTGCGTTCCCCGCACTAGCCCGTCGCAGGGATTCCGGTTCTAAAAAATGTGAGTGATTAAAAATGTACTCCAACTTATAGGTAAATTTTTAACCCGATATATTTTGCTATATTGAAACTTCTTTCACAGGCCCACCAGCTACCGACACATTTGGAAGCACCCACAATCTTCAACTCGACATAATGGACGATATAGTCCAAGCACGAAAAGTGCGAATGCGTCTTTGGAACACATCTAACGAGCGCGTATGCGAAGTTCAACCACTTGACGAGCGTTCTCCAATGAGTGGGTCAGTGAGGTACACGAATCGTGGTCGCAGGCACTCAGACTTCGTTGGGTCGCCGCTACCGCCAATACCCGCTCGGCGACGAGCTTCAGAAATGCCACCACCTCCTCCTATTCCACCTCGAAGTGGCGCTGGTGTCGTTTGTACCGACACAGACCTTCATCTTATGCTCAATGCTCTCACATCTTCCGCCACAGAAATAGATCGTTGCGGAAAACCTGAGCGAACTAGACGACTTGCAGATATGAGATCGAGCAGCTTCGACGCCTCCTCACTTCGAGAAAAACCAACTGAGTCTGGCACAACTTGGTTCACCCGAAGACACCAAACTTTAGCCACAAAGAACAAAGAAAATGAACCAAAAAAAGGTAAAGTAACGTTTGCGCCGGATTCTAAACAAGCTCCCGGTGATGTAGCGGCAGTGGTGTGGGATAAACCGTCGGGCTCTGTAGTCGATGCCAGTGCACTAGGAAGTGCTATAGAAGTTTTTCTTAGAAAAAGTTCAGCAGTGGATCCGGGCGCTTCTACATCCGGAGTTACAACTGTGAAAGAAACTTCTAAACTCGAGACACGAGCAAAGTCACGAGACATTCCAGGGACCAGCCGACCCGCGGGTCGCGCTGAAGGTGAGCGCTGGTACACTAACAGGCCCGAAGAGGAGGAAGCAGCGGAGGGCTGCGACGCAAACCTCTGCACATCGCTGAAGGACCTTTTCGTGTAGATACTACCGGTGTATTTAAAACTATTGTAAATTACCTTTAGTTGTCGAGTAAAAGAATCGTTTCTAAAATGGTGAGTGAGAGGTGCGCGGCCGCTCGCGATCATCGCGCGCGCCGCCACGATCAATGTACTTTATGAATCTTTCTATGTGATAGATAACGCGCTGGCGCCGGTCGTCCCGAGTCGACTCACGACCGACGCCCGCCTCGCGTAAATTATTTTTAGAGTAAATTCTATTTTCATTGTAAATTTTTTGATATTAGCAATCAGAATATTGACTTATTGTTAGATAGAGAATTATATTCGTGAAAATCGGGCGCGCGTTTTCCACGCCGTACGCGGCGGTCTCCCACCGCGCGTCCGCCCCTGCCCGTCTCGTTCGAAAATCTGTGTCTTGTAATCCAGTGTTACCATTAAAACAATTAAAACTTTATCATATAGCAGACAATTAAGGTGGAGACGTCGGGAGAAACGTACGCTTAATAGACAGAGGCGGCATTCTGTCGTCTTTAATCAATAAAAGTTTTTATCGATGTTATGTTGATGTTTTATTGTTTTCAAGATACCTTAGTTTATAATTGTCAATCCATAACTTATTACAATATCCCCAATAGTCTGCCTCTGAGGCATTTGGAAATCTCTGAACAACAATCATGTACTGGGTATGTGTCCCAACTGTCATAACAACAGACCTCGTTATCATTAGTCAATAAAAAGACGAAATATTTTTATTCTGTTTCCTTAACTACTACTAGTTACTTTATAATACGCCTTCCTAATTCTTTCTACAAGCTCTAAATTGCCTCACGATGTTGTAATTGTTTATGTATGTAGGTACATTGTAACTATACTATTTACAGAACCAGAAACATCAATTTTCGGAATAATGGCCCGTAAAAACTTATTATTCGGATGTTTGTAAAATCTTCTTCACCGATTTGCCGATTTTTCGTTAAAAACCTACCTTCACAAATTATACTCCAGGAATAACTTCAGAATGAAATTCCAACACCCTTCACTCCTCGTCAGATTACGGTAAACGGGAAAGTTTAACGTCACTTCGAGAAGCAATATCTTTAGCCGAGCGTTAAATTCGCTGACGCATATTATTTCTAAACAAAGGGGCTAGCAAAGTTATAAGTGACATTGGCCCCAATTCGGCCCACCGGACAACTTTTACGTGATAACTTTTTCAATTACTTGGATAGGTGAGTTTTATCCCGATCGTTCAAGTAAAATAACCGTTGGAAATAATTTCTACTGCCGTAGGTAACGTCTCGTGATTGTTAAACTCTACTGATATTCAACCTTGTAACTTTTTGATTGATAATTGTTACATGTTAGAATCAGGGGCGTAGCTTCCGCCGTATCAGCCGTATCAAAGATACGGGGCATCCCAGCTACAGGGGCCCCGAATTCGTAAAATATTATACATAATTTTATACGCTGGTCATACGCTAAACTTTCCGGGAAAAATTAAACATATGATACATGAGTATACATGGATTCATTAACACACATGATCAATTGATCATACATGACTTTTAGTCATGTCTGCGCAGTAAGGATCCTTTAAATGATTTATTCCAAAAGCAATTTGTAATATTTTACATTTTATAGATTTGATAGATAGAAATCGTCTATGGACGATTTAATAAATTAATTTGCTGAAAAAAGGCAAAAAAGCGTGTATTTGATTTGAATTGTTTGGCTTGCTTAGCTGTACTTACTGTAAGTAATAACTAATAAATCAATATACGAGGAGGGATCAAAAAGTAGTGAGAATGAGATAGATTATAATGACTATTGATAACTTAATAATTTATTTTTCTATATAGTTTCCGAGTCTCTCTACACACCGAGTCCAGCGCTTTTCCAAGGCTTCAATTCCTTTCACAAAAAAAGTTTCGTCTTGGTCCTGCAAAAAGCTCTCCACGGCGTCCATCACCTCGTTATCGTCTTCGTACCTGTTTCCCCTTAAGTATTTTTTTCAATTTGGGGAACAGATAAAAATCGCTAGCCGCCAGATCTGGTGAATAAGGGGGCTGGTCAACCAATTCGGATCCAGCTTGCTGAATGGCAGCCATCGCAACTGCCGACCTGTGCGCGGGTGCGTTGTCGTGATGAAACAGCACGCCCCTTCGAAGTTTCCCTCTTCTTTTCTCTTTGATGGCAATCCTCAACTTGGGAATTAAAGCTGCATAATATTAGCCTGTAATAGTGGTTCCACGCTCAAGGTAATCAATCAACAATATTCCTTCTGAGTCCCAAAATATTGAGGCCATAACCTTGCCAGCCGATGCCACGACACGAAACTTCTTCGGGGTCGGTGATGATGGCCGTTTCCATTGCGAAGATTGCTGTTTTGTCTCGGGATCAAAATGATGGACCCATGTTTCGTCCATTGTTACGAAACGAGACAAAAAGTTTTCAGAATCTTCTTGGAACTTGTCCAACAATATCTTCGATATGTCAAGTCGATTTTGTTTTTGACTGTCGGTTAACATTCTCGGCACCCATCTTGCGGAGACTTTTCTCATATTCAAAGATTGTTTCAATATAGATTGAATACATCCATATGAAATGCCCGTTTCTTGATTTAAGTATCGGATGGTAACTCTTCGATCGCTCAATACAATTTTCTCGACTTTCGCAACATTTTCTTGGGTGACCGACGTCGATGGACGGCCGCAACGATGTTCGTCTTCCGTGCTCGTTCTCCCTACTCGAAATTGAGAAGCCCACCTTGCGACAGTGGAATACGGCGGAGCAGACTCTCCTAATGTTGCCTCCAAATCGCAACGAATCTCTTGCGTCGTTAACTTTTTCAAACAGAGGTATTTAATAACGGCTCGCACTTCGTTTGCCTCCATTTTCGAGAACACGTTCCGACACGAAGCAAACAAATGACTACATTCAGAAAAAACAAAAGAGAATAGTAGATTTTTTTTATTAATATTACAAATATGTATCTGACCCATGCCTGCCAGTTTTTTTTTTACCTAGTAGTATGTCGTTCTCACTACTTTTTGATCCCCCCTAGTATGTTTAATTTATTAAATGCAACTCATTTTCTTTTGTGAAAATTTTTACGGTCCATTTGGGTTGATAGATATGTAATACGTACACCCACATTTTCGCAGACGATGTTATAATATATATAATAACATCAACCTATAGTGCCCACTGCTGGGCAAAGGCCTTCTCTCACAAATCGAGGTAAGGGAGGTTAGGTCATACTCCACCTCGCGGACCCAGTCCGGATTGGTGGAGGCAGGTTTGTGGCCACCTGCTATTGGAACTTACCAAGCCGCCTTTAAGGCTTCCAACTCGGCTTAACGACTACCACATTAAGTGGTAGCCGGGACCAACGGCTTAACGTGCCTTCCGAAGCACGAAGACGCTAGAATATGAAAATGCTACAAACGGTCACCCATCTCAGGCCGACCGAGTCGAACGCTGCTCAATCGGTATGAACACCGCGGACGCACAGTGCTACGAGCTCCTCTTGACGATGTTAGGTCCCATGTAATAGGGAACGAGTCTACTGCCATTGTGCCATTGCACAATACCAGACTCCTGTCTGATACTGGATTCTTTTTATCGAAAAGTAACATTTTGTCCGACTTAGGATCTGAACTCACGATGTCGTAGTCGCTACGCGCATTATTCGCCAATAAACCAACAAGGCAGTTATCATCATTTGCTCTCTATTACCCACAGCAGAACATAGCATCTCAATTTACCTTTAAAAATGGTAATTGGTATTGTTAGAATCTGTTAGAAAACTCTTTACTCTCTACGCGCAAAGGGTTATGACGTGATGATATAACTCGATTAGGTACTTCTTTACACTTACAACTATAGCTGCTCTTTTTCAATTCAATGTTCATTAAGACAACTTTAACTGCGCGACTATTCGGTATCTAATATTTAAATGGAACATGCTAAAACTAAGTTTAAGTTCTAGTTGTCGTAACGAAGACAATTAATTCTGGCAACTGAGTTGACATTCAAATTACCTCCCAAATGGCCCTCTTTATGCAATTAGCAATGTATTCTGGTAGAAATGGCCCTCTTTATCATCAAACTCGTTTGCACAACGCGTTTAATTTACTTTGTTCAGAATTGTTGCGACTTAGGTACGTTTTCTTCATACATACTAAAATCTAAGCAAAAGGTGGACTTTTTTGGTAGATATATAGATTATTTAGTTCATAAATTTTGCAGGCTGGTTGAATATAATTGAGTAGGTTTTCCCAGGCATATTTAACGTACAGGATCTCAAGTGTCTTCTACATGCTGGTAAAATTACTTAAAAACGACATTATATTATATCAATCAAATCAGCCTATTGCAGTCCACTGCTGGACATAGGCCTCTCCCAATTTGCGCCACAATACACGGTCCTCCGCCTTCCGCATCATATTATATTATATACCAATCTACAAACATTTTGTTCCAACTTGACGAAGTTATGGTCAAAGATATCCAAAACACTATAAGCATTTCTTTTCTTAAGTCTAAATTTCACCGAATGACCTCACATACAATAAGGAACAGAATTTTAAGAAACCAAAATGTTTTTGTTAAACAGAGAGAACACAATTTGAATCAGAATCAGAATATTTTTTATTCATGTAAACCATTACAGTATTTATGAATCGTCAGAAAAGTAACAAAGACTCTACCACCACTTCGGAATGTCATTCCTGTGAAGAAGAAGGGCAAGAAACTCCACGGTTACTCTTTAAAAATACTATTTTTACAGTTTCATTTTCCATCTACATTTTGTTGTGGGATATGGGAACGATGTAGGCTGGTCTATCAAGTAGTTCTAAGTTAAATTATACAAATTATACTATTCATGTGAATAGCTACATGGTTCCCTCATTTACAGAGAAAGAAATGAGGAAAAAAAAGAGAAACATTTTACTAAATTAATAGAAGGAAGAGAGGGAATATTAAATAATAACACCTAAACAAGTTGTCCATATTCAATCAAGTGGAGCTGGAACAGCCCCTATCCAAGTATTTTTGTCTTTTAAATAATCATCTAGCGTATATTTAACGAGGGTTTGATGTTGCTATCCATTATTGACAAAATTTTATGAGGGTTTCACCAACCAATCTTGTCCACTCCATTATTCCACTTACACTGAAAAGAATTTCCTGAGCAGAAGTGGTAGAGGCGCACTAAGGATACCCACATTTCACCGTCGATGTTACATCCGAGTGTAACAGAGAGCGAGTCTATGTACCGAGCACAATTCCAGACTCCGGATCTCAATAGAACATTGTCCGATCTGGGCACGTAGAACAATCTCTTTAACGACTCTTACTTTGCTGTGTTATTATAATCTTATTTCGCTGTAAGAAAGAGATGTGGATACACGCAGTTTATAGCTCTGTCTATTTCTCACAGCAAATTAAACTTAAAGTAGTTTTGCTTAAGATGTTGTGGTAACCCTCCTGCATTCGGATTTATACATGCATATGCTTTGCAAACATACTCTCACACATGCGGTTACTTAAGTTCAATCATATCTACAACAATATCTTATACGCTCCCTAAAATGATTAAAATGTTACATCTTGACGGACGATTTCGTGCAGTGGTTAAGAGAAGTCTCGCCGCCCACTGGGTTAAATACGAGTAGTCGCAGGTTCGATTCCCGCACGGGTCAAATCTTTGTGTGACCCTCAATTATTTGTTTCGGTCTGGGTATTTGTGTATATGAATTTTCATGTTTGTAAACGCACCCACGACACAGGACTAAATCTTAATGAGCTTCTTTTCAAATAACAAAATCTGCTTATTGCGAAATAAATAGAAACGGCTACCCTCCTAATGTTATGCCTTCCGGGAATTTCATTACTGTATGGGCATCTGAGGCGGGTTCGCATAGAGGTCTTTTTATTTATAATCGTATTAAAATACACGGCTCCAGGCCTTCGTTCTCACTCGGGCGACTCCGAGACCGGTAATAATATACTTTTTCTCTTTTTTCCCGCGTCCCGGGGTTACTTAGTGCCAAAATTAGAACTAGACCCCGGCCTGTTGGATAATATCTTAAAAAAAACAACTGATTAACTTTTAAAGTCAGTTATCGTGTTTTATTTGACGGACGACTTAGCGCAGTGGTTAAGAGCTTAAGGTTCGATTCCCGCATTTTTGTTTAATCCACAATTATTTTGTTTCGGTCTGGGTATTTGTGTATGTGAATTTTCATGTTTGTAAACGCACCCACGGCACAGGAATAAATCCAATTGTTGTGCTTCGTACGTGTATCTAGGTAAAATTTAATAGAAGATAAAGCAAGAAAATAAAGCAGACATCCTGATTCAAAATATAAATTTATATGGAATTTTGACTTTTATTTGGGTTTATCATACTCTCGCTAGGTTTTCTTCTCCTATGATATAAATCTATTTACTTTTCAATGGAACTGCTAGCAACGAAATTTACACTTAATTATCCATATACATAATATAAAAGCCTGCTAAATACTCCCCTTGAAAAGCTGCATGTCACCAAAGACACTTATCACTAAAATCCTAGTCTTGGCTAAAACAAACTACAAGGTACAAGAGAGGTACTATAAAAAGTTTATTTATACCTAGTCTCAACAATTTACCCGCGTGATCTTTGTGCACTAAAAAATAAGAAATTTGACTTTAAACCTGAATAATAAACAGATAGGCTGACCTCTCCCTAGCACATACATGCTTGCAAACAGCAGAGCAGTGAAGCTGCATTTCTGGTTACACACAAATGATTTTGATCAAACATAAAGTTTTTTTTTTGTATTAAAAAACGTTGCCCCACACTAGGATTAATTCCTGTGTCATGGGTGCGTTTACAAACATGAAAATTCACATACACAAATACCCAGACCGGAACAAATAATTGTGGATCACACAAAGATTTGTCCCGTGCGGGAATCGAACCCGCGACTATGAGACACAGTGGGCGGGGCGGGCTAAGCCCTTAACCACTGCGCTAAATCTTCCGTCAAATTTTTATATTTATATGTATGGATGTTTATTACTCAATCATGCAAAACGGCTGAATGGATTTCCGTTCAGCCGTATTTGCGTGATCTAAATAGATGAAAGGACATTGTCGAAAATTGCCCCAGAACCAACAAACATTTGACCCATGCCATAATTAATTCTCTATTTTATTAAAATAATGGCAAATATCTGTATCTAACGGACAATTTGCAATCTAAAACGAATTTTTCAAAGTATTGTAAGTACTTACAGCGAAGTCGCCGACATTTTTTTGAATGTCAACACACAATATAACCTCATACGTAGTAATGGCTACTGAATTATAACCTTGAAATCTAATACTTTTTGTGCAATATTACGATTCCCCCGCTTGTCCGTTTAATAATAAATGTTATAAGAGAATTTGAAATCATACAAGTATTTTTTTTCATTAGACACATAGGATACTTTTTATCCCGGAAAAATGTAGTGGTTAGACCGTTGGACTGCAAATTCAGAGGTCACGGGTTCAAACCCAGGCACACATATGTTGTTTTCGAAAGCATGTGCGTATAAAAATTAATTATTACTTGCTTCAACGATGATGAAAAACATCGTGAGGAAACCTGCATGCCTAATAGTTTCTCGAAGGTGTGTAAAGTTCGCCAACCCGCACTGAGCCAGCGTGGTGGACTATGGCCTCAACCCTCTCAGATAGAGAGAAGGCCCGTGCCCAACGGTGGGACAGTTTCTTAACAGGGCTAATGTTATTATTTATATTCAACACATACATACATATACTGGTATAGTATATTTTTATAATATGTAGGACCATTTTCACAAAACACATAGCTACTGTTACATACTCTCCATAAATATAAAACATAAAGGCCTATATACGTTCGCAACTCATACCATTACCACCATGTACGGTCGACATCTGGCTACTCAGACGATACATCAAAGGTCCTTAGTTCTGGGTCCTTTTATTGAAACGACGGTGAAGGGTATCAAATATTTACATACATGTTGTACGTATGTACTTTATGTTATAATATCCGTACAACGATACACATCACTTGTGTTTGGTGCTTCGTAGGTCCCGAAAGATTGCGAATGAAATACGTTCAAACCATAGAACACAATTCCCCTGCTTCACAGTTTAGTTTTTATTTGAGTAATATGCTGTCATTAAGCTAAAAACAGACAGGGCCCACACACAGTACATGCATCGTATTTTGATCTTTAGATCTACGTTATTAGGTACTAGCTTCTGCCCGCGAATTTTGCGTAGACTTTAGACAGGAACCTAAATTTTTATCCGGGGTAAAAAACATCCTATGTGTTAACTCAGGTAATTAACTATACGTGTACCAAATCCCATCCAAAGCCGTTCAGCCGTTTTTGCGTGATTGAGTGACAAATATCCAAACATCCAAATATCCAAACACAAACTTTCAAATTTTAATATTATAAGTAAGATATGAATATAACCACATCCATCGTACGTGCCATTGAAATCTTAATCATATTTATAATCTTTCAATAATATAGTATTTTTGGGATATTGGTTTTAAGCAACCTTGAAATAAATCCAATTTCTTTAATAGAGGTACCGTCTATGTTATATAACAATAATAATAATATTAGCCCTGTTAAGAAACTGTCCTACCGTTGGGAACAGACCTCCTCTCAAACTGAGAAGGTTTAGGCCATAGTCCACCACGATGGCCCAGTGCGGGTTGAATCAGAATCAGAATATTTTTTATTCATGTAAACCATTACAGTATTTATGAATCGTCAAAATAGTAACAAAGACTCTACTACCACTTCGGAATGTCACTCCTGTGGAGAAGAAGGGCAAGAAACTCCACGGTTACTCTTTTAAAATAATATTTTTACAATTTTCCCATCTACCTTTTTTTGTGGGGTATGGGAGAACAATGTAGTATCAGGCGAGTCTAAATTAAATTAACCAAGTTAAACTATTCATGTGAATGGCTACATGGTTCTCTCATTTACAGATAAAGAAACGAGGAAGAAATATGATAAATTTTATTTAACTACTAGAAGGAAGAGAGGGAATAATAAATAATAATAGCTGAACATGTTATCCAAATTCTGGTGGAGCTGGAACATCACCTATCCAAGCATTTTTATCTTTTAAATAATCATCAAGAGTATAGTAAGCTCGCTTGCAGAGCGTACGTTTAATACAGGATTTAAATTTATTTTCACTAAGTTGAGTGACGTCAAGTGGAATTTTATTATAAAATCTAACATAGTACCCCATGAAAGACGTGTGAATTTTAGACAGACGAAATTGCGGTTGATCCAATTTATTTCTATGTCGCGTGTTATAGCAATGCCTATCACCTAGGTGATTAAATAGATCTAAATTTTTCCGTGTGTACATTATGTTTTCATATATATACTGACATGGGACCGTCATAATATTGGCTTCTTTAAACAATTCTCTCAAAGAGTCGCGACTACCTAAGTTATAGATGGCCCTAATAGCCCTTTTTTGTAAGATAAAAATAGAGTCAATGTCAGCTGCCCTACCCCACAATAATATACCGTAAGACATGACACTATGAAAGGAACTGAAGTAGACCAACCGCGCGGTGTCCACATCAGTAAGCTGTCTGATTTTTCTTACGGCATAGGCAGCGGAACTGAGTCGTTTACCTAAAGTCTAAATATGAGGGCCCCATTGCAACTTAAAGTCAAGCGTAATCCCTAAGAAAGCTGTATCATTTATAAACTCAAGTTTCTCGTTATTAAGTATAATATTACATGCAGTACTTTTCACATTCGGTAAAGAAAACCGTATACATTTAGTTTTCTTGTTATTAAGCACTAAATTGTTGCATGTGAACCAATTATGTACTTGAAGAATAGCGTCATTTACCTCGTCTAAGTTATTTACATGTCTACCTACTTTAAAGATCAAAGAGATATCATCAGTAAACAACACTACCTTCGCCCGCCCCTCAACTGCGAACTGGCGAACTTTACACACCTTCGAGAAACTCTTAGGCATGAAGGCTTCCTCACGATGTTTTCCTTCACCGGTAAAGCAAGTGAACATTAATTTTTAATACACACATGCTTTTAAATAGGCAGAGGTGCGTGCCTGGGTTTAAACCCGAGACCTCTGACTTTGCAGTCCAACGGTCTAACCACTAGGCTATCACTGCTATGCACCGTCTATATTATTTAAAGATAATTCTATAGCTGTGCTTAATGTAATCTTTCAACGACCATTAATTATTTTTTTAAATTGCAACCCCTTACCTCTTTATGTGTAACTCGTCACGTATACTCACATCTAATATGGCAATACCCGAACCGGAATAAATCCTAATCTGCAATGAACAACATCCTAGAACTCGAGTTTAGCCTTAGAACCGATCGATATACGAAATTGTTGTGGTCATATTCCCACAGTGATTTTCATCTACAATACAGATTTATAGAGAAAGTTATGAAAGATATTTTCATACAATTAACATAACAAACACATAATAACAGGCATTAGCTTCGATCGTGTGAGTGTTTGTGTATTCATGGCTATCGCCGCCGCCGGCATATGACGTGTCAGTTTCACGTAGTTGCGGAAAATGTGCTTCATTTCGCTGAGAAATAAATAATAAGGGGCGACACAAGTAAGTACGGTAAGCATAGACAAAGGTTTTAAAAATGATTATTTATTATTATTTTACTGAGATTCACGGGCTTTACCCGGACCTTTGAAAGGCTTGCATGGGGACATGGGTCCAACACGTAGAGGCCCTTTGCAAGAAGTTAATGTTATGTAAGCCACCTGCTGAGATCACTTGCTGAAAATGAAGAAACATAACCAGCGAACTGACCCCGGCAGGTGCAAGGACTATTGTAAATTATGGAAAGAAAACAAGGGCTATGCAAATGAGGCTTGATGGACAAAAACTGGACTATTTCAAAGAGGACGGAGACCGGCCATAATTAGTTATACCTAAATACCCGTGGCCGGCGGTGACTCGCCGCTTACTAGATGGGCCCTCAAACGGTCGTCCTAGGACAACTGAGGGCAACACCGGTGTGAGCGGCTCAGAGGTGTAGAGAGGTGTGCTGCGCTTTCTCCGAAGTTACTCGCGGCGTTATGCCCTTTAACACTTCCACTCCTGGAGTACATCGATGTAGGAACGCATTATCTTCCTACGTCGATATAGCTCTCACGGCTCCTCTCTGGACGGCCAATTAAGGCTAGCCAGAGCCGAGAGTCTAGTTAGTTATTATAAGCCTATACTGTCCCGCTGCAAGGCACAGGCCTCCCCTCCCTTCCTCCACCTGTCCCGGTCCAGTGCAAGCTGATGCCAGTCCTTGTCGTAGGAGTCCAGCTCGTCTCGTCACCTCTTTCTGGGCCTGCCACGCTGTGGGTTTTCCGCCTGGTGGCAACCAATGTGTGGTTGTTTTAGCCCAAAATGCATCCGACATGCGGCAGATATATGTCCAGCCCAGCTACATTTCATTCTTCCAGCTGCGTGGCCTACATCAATGATTTGTGTTTTGGAACGCAGAACCGAGTTTCTGACACAATGTGTAAGCTTTACTCTAAGAAAGCTACGCTCTATTGCTCGTTGGCAAACCCCAAGGGTGGACTTTTGACGATCAGTTAATGACCAAGTCTGCGCTCCGTAAGTGCGGGTGGGGAGAATGCAGATGTCCATTAGGTCCCCTTTTTAATAAAACCGGGAGAGCCCTTTCATTAAATGTTTCATTGCCCAAGAGTTCTTCCAGGCGTTTTCGGTGCGTCTAGCAACTTCTTTATCTTGTCTCGCCAGAACAAGTTGTAACCGTTTTGTTTCTATTCTCTTGCCGCAATCGATAGCGCATTGTTTTGAACACGTGACTTCTCGTTGCAAAATGTCATTCCCATACATTTGCCGCTTTCTATTAGCGTTAACGACTGTAGATTGTCAACTTGGCTATAGGCGCTGGAAAGAGACTAATTGGACAAGATATACATACTCGTGGATATATTCAATCTCCACTCCCCAAATCTCTAGCTTACGCTGCACGCTGTTAGTCATCAGCTTTGTTTTAGTCATATTCATTCTAAGTCCAACCTTGAGGCTCGCCTGCCTTAGTTCTTCGAGCAGTAGGCCTAGCTTAGCTGTGGATGAGGAGAAAAGGACAATATCATCGGCAAAGCGCAGATTTGTTAATCGCCTCTCGCCGATGACGATGCCTATTTCCTCCCAAGCTGTGTTGAGATTTCGAAAAACTTCTTCCAGCGTGGCTGTAAAAAGCTTTGGAGGCAATGAGTCACCTTGTTTGCCTCCCTTCTAAATAGGAAAGGAAGGCCCAGTTGTGTAAATATGGATGGATGCAGAGCTATTGTTATATATTTTTCGGAGTAGCTGGATATATGTCGGTTCTATTTTCTGTTTATCGAGGGACTCAAATATGGCTGTGTGTGACAAGCTATCGAATGCCTTAGTGTAAAAAGCGATAAGTTGACCTCTTGGTGTTTTTCTATTAGTTGATATAGGGAATGAAGATGGCCAGTAGTTTAGCCAGCCTGTTCAGCTGGTTGGTGGAGGTCTAATTGGTCAGATATGCGATTCTCTATTACGTTTATAAACAGATTGTAAATATGGGAGACAAGGCTAATAGGGCGATAATTACGTATCTGATTTGGGGCCTTTCTTGTGTAGTAAAATTATGTTGGAGTGACAAAAATTATTCGGTAATGTGCCCGTAGTTAAAATGGTATTGAATAATTTGCACAAATACGGTAATAGGGTGTTTTCTCCAATTTTAAATACTTATGTAGCAACGCCATCATCACCTCTGCTTTTGTTGAATTTCATACTATTGAGAACTTGATGTATTTCCTTACTGCTGATCATTGGTACTCTTGCGGAACACGAATAAACTGAATTACTATTTTGTGTAGATGCATCATCTAAGTATAAATGCTTGTAATAATCTGTACATATTTTCATTACTTTCGCCTTATCTCTCGCCATTGCTATCTTTTAGGTTTGTGATGGACGATCTGCCTATCTTGAAAAATATTAATGAGGTCAAATGATGCATTCTTTAAGCCGAACACACACACACGCATGCGTGCCCTGATGGCCACATACTAATTCTTTTTTTCACAAAGTTAATATTTTTCCACATAAGTTATAAAAATAATTGTTAGGTACCTCTCAGACGTGTAACCGTGCTCTAAGAATTTTTGTTGTTTTATATTCCTAGGAGATTATTATGACTCCTGTCGGAATCATATTACTCATACGACATCCGGGCAGTAGCTGAAACATGTGTTACAAAAACTCATGCTCACTATTAAGATTGTAACAAATTTGACATTTGACGATATTATAGACAAGAAATAGCCGTATATTCGAAGAATAAAAAATCAATTTTGACACTACTTTAATTACGTAAAATGAGGCGCTCGTAGCGCTGTGCACTGCGGTGTTCTTACCGATCACCAAGGTTAAGCAGCGTTCGACCCGGTCGGCCTGAGAGGGGTGACCGTTTGTGGCATTTTCATATTAGAGCGTCTCCGTGCTTCGAAAGGCATGTCAAGCCGTTGGTCCCGGTTACCACTTAATGTGGTAGTCTTTAAGCCGAGTTGGAAGCCTTAAATGTGGCTTGATAAGTTCCAACAGCAGGTGGCCACAAACCTGCCTCCACCAATCCGCACTGGATCCGCGTGGTGGAGTGTGACCTAATCTCTCTCACCTCGATTTGTGAGAGAAGGCCTTTGCCCAGCAGTGGGCAGTATAGGCTGATATTATAAACATTTGTGAATGCAGTCTCATCTCATGGTAGAGCTACTAGGTTCACATAAACATTGCGTAAGTACAGCTTTGCGCCAGTATCGCGTTAATCGATCTTAAACTAATCAAATACAAAGTCAAACCCCATAACTTGAAATTTACGACAAATACTTAGGCGCCTTCGACGCCAACCCTGAATTCCATTAATTATTAAGCTCGTGATTGCGTGTAATCAAACTGTGACTTTGTACCAACAAAGTTATAATTCTAACTTGTACAGCAATTGTTTTAGATTATTATACAACATTTATTTTGAAATAGACCACGCTTTATTGTTTTAACCTAATATTATAGTGATAATATGACATCTGCTTCGATAATAGTAATTTGAATTAATGAATATTATATTACCCCTTTTGTTAGGCAACCTACAGGTACATTTTAAATAGATTTTCTTAACTTAAGCAGACCTTATAATGATATAAATGAAGTCCTTGCATGGGTTCAATTGACCCCGGCATATATTTTATATTTTTAAAACAGCGAATTCGCTGTTTTTGTAACTTCATTTTCAGCAATCGATCTCAGCAGGTGACTTGCGTAACACTTCTCGCAAAGGGTCTCTACGTGTTGGACCCATGTCCCCGTCCAAGCCAGTCAATGGTCCGCGTAAAACCCGTAAATGTCAGCGAGATACATAAAATATAATTTATTTACAAGTTAGAATGTAATCACCATCAATGACACTAAAAAAAAATCTAAAAAACAATATAATTTACACAATGTTTCTTGTCTTGAGTGTGTGATTTACACAACTCTTTAAAGAATGATTTAGGATTGCCAAATTGCCATTTATTTTTCACGGTGAGAGAAAACAAACAGTCCCCTTATTTTTAATGTACGGAGAATTCAAATGATGTTTACTGAATACCGAAATTCTCAATTCAGACAACGACAATAAAACTAGAGACAAAATAATATCGGTTAAACAATAAACCAAACACAGATCTGAGCAAGGTAAATAGACCATTATTTTAACTGTTAAAAGACAAAATGTTCACCTCTAGAAGCCTATAAACGGTTTATTTTTTCTCACATAGCACTACATTAGGTTTTTAGAACGGTTCGAATACATAAACGTCTCAGCCACGCGACACCTGACTCGGCAGTTACCACAATGTCTCACTTCTTTATGTGGTAATGTTCAGAGAGGGCAATAAAAAAAACATCTTTACCTTTAAAAGTAAACGTGCTTTTTATTGCTGTGTCCCAGCATTGAAAAACAGCGGTCTGGCTGGACGCGTTTATATACACTACGCCATGTCACCATCGTGCGTTTGTATGTTTGAAGATAATTGAGACACATAATTTCTGTTTCGTCCTGTAGTGGACGTTGGTTGCCTGATGGTGATGAGTAAGTATTAGACCATTTTTATTTGCATTTAATTGTGGTTTATTTCTGCATCTCTCCTACAAAAACTGGGAAATTAATTTCTATCTAATATACAGCAATGTTAAGTAATTAATATCTATCTAATATACAGCAATATTAAATGTTGTACTAATATCTTTTAATAATGGTTCAAGAAACCAATTAAAACCAAAAGAACAAGGAAATTGTTCATTTGTATTAATTTGGAAATACGATTTGCTAGGATAAATCTTAAGCTTAAGCTTTTCATGTGTTTTTGTCGTTATCCTGTCAATTCAGGACAAAATAACACACCGTGCATTTCTTCTCCCATTTTTCATTACATTACTAACAGCCCGGCTTGCATGTTTGTGCAATTTACCATCACAGGAAGATGTTCATCTTCCCCTTAAAGCATTCGTTGTAAACCTTAATCAATATTATATTCATCATCAGCCCGTGTCAGTCCAGTGCTGGACGTAGGCCTCTCCCATGGCACGCCACTGAGCTCGATCTTCAGCTCTCCTTCTCCAATCCCTGCCCGCTGCCTTACGAATATCGTCGCCCCACCTAGCTACAGGGCGCCCTACACTACGTTTGCCGACACGCGGTCTCCACTCAAGAACCAGTCTGCCCCAACGGCCATCGGTTCTGCGGCATATGTGACCTGCCCACTGCCACTTCAGCTTGCTAATTCGCTGAGCTATGTCGGTAACCTTGGTTCTCTGACGAATAACTTCGTTCCGGATTCGATCCCTAAGAGAAACTCCGAGCATAGCTCTTTCCATAGCTCGTTGAGCGACCTTGAACTGGTGGACAAGCCGCACAGTGAGTATTATATTATATTATTTATTTATATATATTATTTTTTAATGTGAAAGTGGAAGGATGCAGGTACCGGGGAAGACCTAGACTATCTTACCACGACCAAATCCTCTCCGTAACCGGCGAGCGTGTATGAGACGAACTATGAGAGTCGAGGAAGCCAGAGAGGTATGTAAGGAAAGAACCTGTTGGAACTCTGTACTCTCTGCCTACCCCGCAAGGGATCTGGCGTGAGGTTATAGATAGATAGATAGATATTATTTTTTTATGGGACTAAGCCCGCCTCTCATTCCCACCACAATGGTGGGCTACTCCTGTAAGCGAGGATCCACAATAGTCTCCTTAGATGACGCCAAGGTTTGAACCTTGGGGTATCCCGGGAAGCACTTTTATTGTCTTGGAACCCGCAACAAATTTAATTAGAAAGAAAAACAGGAGGAGTAGGTAAAATAAAAATTCCACTTCCCTTTTTTGCAAAGCAGGAGACACAAAAAATTGGCAGATCAGCCATAGAGAAGGAGACTACAACTAGGATAAGCCCAGTTGTAAAGCACCATGGTCACGAAAAAATATTAACAGGGCCTATTTGTGAGCCTGTTTGATTCCAGTAATAGGTATGACAAAAACGCTTGAACGCACGGAAATTATCCCGAGTTTCTACAGGATCCGTGTAGTAGATTACCCCAGATGTATTTCGCAGACTGTTTAACATAATGGTACGCTCGTTGTGCCAGAGACTGCACTCTGCAAAGAACGTGGTGTGCTGATTGTTCATACTCGTACGTGGAACACTGACATAGCAGTGAAGGTACCAGTTTAAAAGAGAATAATTTACTCTCAAAGTTGCCATGTCCGGTGAGAAATTGAGCCACACAGTGGTCCCCCTCCAGCCATGTTCTCGCCAAACGCTCACGTACGGCTGGAAAGAACAGTTAAAGGCCCTTTGTTGTTGTGTCCGATCTTTCCTGCCATTCGATCAGGAGATCTTCATAGGTGATTGATTGCGGTTTGAATAATCTAGTGATTTAACAACGGTCTCGAGGCAATAGAAACATTATTATTTCTACCTATTTATTACATATAATATTATTATTACCTATTAACGACATTCCATCAAATTGTGTGCAATAAATACACTTATCTAGCTTAATTTGCCAAATAAACTATCTATAAGTATCTGTCCAATACCTGCCAATTAGGAGGGCGTAAGTTACGACCGCCCAAAAACTCGATATCAGATAACGACGAGATATCGTAACGTAGTATACCGCCGCACCTGAATAATTTACGAGCCATGTTTCATTTTACGACTCGCCCCTGAAAATTCATTTTAAACGCCAAAAAAAAAACGTAAAACTTTCGACTCTTTAGTCAGTTACGTACGTATTAATGTAATGAAAGAATTCTCGTAATAGAAATAAGTATATTTTTACGAGTCTTTTATGTCTATGAATTGAAATATTCATGAAAATTCACTTTTTTTATCGTACTAACTGACGATGTTCAACGCGGGCGATATTAAGATTGCGATTATCTATCAGTCCGTCTCTTTGTGTTTCAATCACGCAAAAACAACTCAGAGGATTTCAATGAAATTTGGTACGGTAATTACTTATACCTTAACCTAAAATAATAAATGCTTTTATCCCGGAAACAAGAACCAATCCAGGATTATCGCGGGATAAACCATAAAACTTTATTATTTTTATTATTGTTAGTCTGGAATGTTACGGTAAAATTTGTGATTTTGCCTAAACATGAATTCCTCCATGAACACCAACACTCAACGTGTGTAAGTCCGATGATAATGCAATAATATGGACCATGGAGCTGGTCTGATGATGGAGTCGGAAGGTGGTCATAGTAACATGTGGATTATACAACGTAACCCCCTCGTAGTTAGGCTTGTTGGATTGTTATTAAGAAGTACTATACAACCAGATAGTGTTCAGGGTCTGATGATGAAAAAGAAAAATGGAACCACACAAGTACTTAATATAACCCCATCGTGTTTGAGCTCCTTGGATTTGTCTTGACGAGTACTTTACACCCAGATGGTGTCCTGGGTCATGATGGAATAGGAGGGTGACCAACGGAAATATCCAACTGCTCAATATAACCCCGCCGTGTTTGAGCTCATTTGATTTGTCTTGACGAGTTCTGTAGACCCGGATTATGTCCTGGTTCTGATGATGGAGCCGGAAGGTGGCCAACGGAACTACTCAACATAACCCCGCCGTTTTTTGGGCTCATTGGATTCATCTTCACAAGTTCTTTAGACACGGATGATGTCCAGGGCCTGATGATGGAGCCGGCGGGTGGTCAAGGGAACTACCCAACTACTCAACATAATCCCAACGTATTAGGGCTCGCTTCATTTGTCTGGACAAGTACCATAGCCACAAGTACCATATAACACGGTCGATTTTGACATTCTCTTAGCTATACTTCGCTCTACTAACATATCTCCAACGGTGGTCGCTTGGTTTCACAGCTATCTGTATGGACGCCGGCAGCGGGTCCGCCTTGAAGAGAATTTCTTATCATGGTGTGATACGTCAGCCAGTGTACCACAAGGCGGGGTCCTATCTCCACTCCTCTTCGCAATTTTTATTAACTCTATTTCCCATAATATTTCTTCTTCATGCCACTTATATGCAGATGACCTTCAAATTTATTCTCACTCTCCGCTGAACAAGTTAAACGACTGTATCAATGTTGTTAATAGTGATCTACTTCATATAACTGAGTGGAGCAAAAATTTTGACCTAAAAGCGAATCCTACTCAGAATCATTATTAGCAGCTCACGTCTGCTATCTAAAGTGGACTGGAATCTAATTCCGCGAGTTAAATTCAAGGGGGTCTCGATACCGTACAGTGAAACTGTGACAAATTTGCGCTTGACCATGGATCGTTGTATGAGTTGGGCTAGTCAATTGCAAGTCACCAGTAGTAAACTGTACGCCGCAGAAGGTTCACTTAAAAGACTGCAAAACTTCCTGGCGATTACTACTAAAATTGCTCGAGCACAGTCCCTGTTACTGCCTATCCTGGACTACGCTGATATCTGCTATCTAGACCTCACAAAAGACCAGCTAAATAAACTTGAGCGTCTTCAAAACTTCTGCATAAGATTTATATTTGGTTTACTCAAATATGATCATGTATCTCAGTTTCGTACTAAGCTCAAGTGGCTCCCTATACGTCTTCGCCGGAATACTCATATCCTCTGCCTTCTATACAATATATTGTTCAATCCGTCTTCTCCTCATTATCTTAAGGTACGGTTCTATTTCCTTCACGATTCCAACTCATATTCCTTAAGGTCGTCCGAAAACTTAGCTCTCGTAATGCCTCCGCACTCGAGCACCTTTTATGATAATTCTTTTACCGTTAGAGCCGTCCGTTTGTGGAACTCATTACCTGCCTCTATAAGACGTGCTCCGTTCATTCATGTTTTTAGGAATCGGGTTAAACAATTTTACATGACTGAATAACTTGAATTACTTAGTTTCTATTTGCTTGTCATTGTATGCTGAACATCCATTTCCAGTATAATTGTTATTATTTACACCATTTGTATATATATATATATATATATATATATATATATATACAAATAATAATAATAATATCATTTATTTTCTCAACAAAAATTGCTTGTTGCTTTAGGGTTTACTATACAAATGGTGTATATATATATATATATATATATATATATATATATATATATAATAGTAATTTATAACTTATATTTCCATATTGTGTATCTTTGGTTAGAGTTATCTATCTATCTATCATAGTACTTGTTGGTCTCCGATGTGGTTTTGCTATAAAAGCTTGCGCCACAATGACCGTCCAGCTCCAGGACCAAAAGACCAACCCGATCGAGCTGCGTCGAGGGGTAAGACAGGGGGATGTAATATCCCCCAAGCTCTTCACCAATGCACTCGAAGACGTCTTCAAGACGCTGGACTGGACTGGGTGGGGCATTAACATCAACGGCGAATACATCTCACACCTTCGGTTTGCCGATGATATCGTCATCGTGGCAGAGTCACTGGAACAGTTAAGCGAAATGCTGCATAGCCTAAATGAAACCTCTCGAGGTGTCGGTCTCGGCATGAACTTGGATAAAACCAAGATCATGTTTAATGAGCATGTCACGCCGGGACCGATCTACGTCGATGGTTCGATGCTCGAAGTTGTTCGGGAGTATGTCTACCTTGGACAAGTTGTCCAATTCGGTAGAAACAACTTCGAGAAAGAAATCAACCGCAGGATCCAATTGGGTTGGGCAGCATTTGGCAAACTACGTCACGTTTTCGCTTCGCCTATACCACAATGCCTGAAGACTAAAGTCTTTAACCAATGCCTCCTACCTGTTATGACTTACGGGGCCGAGACGTGGACACTCATAGTGAGACTAGTCCACAAATTCAAAGTCGTACAGCGGGCTATGGAGCGAGCTATGCTCGGCGTCTCTTTGAAGGATAAAATTCGTAACGAGGTAATCCGACAAAGAACCAAAGTTACCGACATAGCTCGCAGACTCAGTAAGCTAAAGTGGCAATGGGCTGGTCATCTGCAGAAGGACCGACGGCCGATGGACCAAGCGTGCCATAGAGTGGAGACCGCGACTTGGTAAGCGGAAGGTAGGACGGCCCCCAGCTAGAAGGACCGACGACCTCAAAAAGGTCGCTGGGACAGACTGGATGCGGAAGGCGGAGGACCGTGTGCAATGGCGCGTGTTAGGAGAAGCCTATGTCCAGCAGTGGACTACGATAGGCTGATTGATTTGATTGATTGAGATACAAAAGATCGAATCTGAACAGTGAGACACATTATCTAATAGTGACACACTGTCACGCCTATATTCCCCAAGCGAGGGTGGCAGGTATGTACTGTGTACACCCACATTTCGCCTACAATGCACATCATCATTATCATCATATCAGACTATACTTGTCCACTGCTGAACATAGGCCTCCCCAATCGCTCTCCAGCGCAATTGGTTCGATGCCACCCGCATCTAACGATTTCCTGCGATCTTCACAAGATCATCGGTCCATCCGGCAGACGTCCATCCCACGTTGCGGTTGTCATGTTGCCGACAATGTTAGGTCCCACGTAATAGGGGGCGAGTCTATTGCCATATACTGGGCACTATTCTATCTCTATCTACTTCCGGATACTGGCAATTATTCTATAGAAAATCTACATTTGTCCAACCTAGGATTTGAATCCAGGACCTCGTGATCGCAAAGCACAGTATTCACTACTAGACCATCGAGGCAGTCACCATATAGTTATCACTATATGGTCAGTGAGTAAAGGTTTAGAAATATATTCTGCCAGCATGGAATTTATTTATAGTTGTTATTTTGTATTGAGGGGTGAAAGGTTATTTGTGTAAAGCGACATTTTATGAACTGTACATAAGAGCAATTGAAGGTGTAAATATTTCATTCATTGATAACTGAAGGGCTTTTATTGAAATTTTGAATTTTTGCGATAGTTACTCCTGTTCTTATAGTGCTAGATAGTTACTTCCGTCCCGGCTGGGATGATGATGATGATGATATATTCTATGAGATTTCGGAAGATAGATGAAGTTCAGTATAACGCGTTGGGTCTCTACTATGTCTATATACTATGTACTGTTTATTATCCTTAGGGTAAAGGATTTTTCGTCATGTTTATTAACAAGCTTACGCTAAAGAAATATTTACCGTTTCCATGTGCTTAATACGATTTTCCATCGGTAGCAATGGTGTAACCCTTAATCAAAAGAATGTCTGTATATCCCTCTCTATACACCTACTTATTTAATTCCCTTAAAGTAATAATATAAAACTCCCATTCAATATTGCATTTTTAAGCTTTGTGTTCTCACGGTCGGTATTTTTATCAAGAAGACAGTAATAATTTACTAAATTATTTACATACCCTGTCCTTTATTTACCCATCAATAACTTCAATACGTATGATTATAATACTTACTATGCGGGTCCTTGCTATCACAATTTTCTTTATCATAATTAAAGACTGTATGTCGACTATAAAAATCGATTACAAAAAAGGGATATAAGGGCCATCTATAACTTAGGTAGTCGCGATTCTCTCAGAGAATTGTTTAAAGAAGCCAATTTTATGACGTTCCCATGTCAGTATATTTATGAAAATATAATGTATACAAGAAAAAATATAGATCTGTTTAATTAGCTAGGCGATAGGCATTGCTATACGCGACATAGAAATAAATTAGATCAATCGCAGTTTCGTCTGTCAAAAATTCACACTTCTTTCATGGGGTACTGTATTAGATTTTATAATAAAATTTCTGTTGACGTCACTAAACTTAGTGACGATAAAAGCTTGTATTAAACCTACGATTAGTAAACAAACTTATTATACGCTAGATAATTATTTAAAAGACAAAAATACTTGGATAGGACCTGTTCCAGCTCCACTTGATTGAATTTGGACAACTTGTTTAGCTATTATTATTTAATATTCTCTTTCTCTTCCTTCTATTAATTTAGTAAAATGTATCTTTTTTTCTCATTTCTTTCTCTGTAAATGAGGCAACCATGTAGCCATTCCCATGAATACTATAATTTGTATAATTTAACTTCGACCCACCTGATAGACCAGCCTACATCGTTCTCCCATATCCCACAACAAAATGTAGATGGAAAAAGAAAATGTAAAAATACTATTTTAAAAGAGTAACCGTGGAGCTTCTTGCCCTTCTTCTCCACAGGAATGACATTCCGAAGTGGTGGTAGACTTTTTGTTACTTTTCTGACGATTCATAAATACTGTAATGGTTTACATGAATACAAAATATTCTGATTCTGATTACTCATTTCTTTGAATAATTCATTTTCTTAGAACGACGAGAGGATTAAAACAGTAAAAAAACAATCACTAATATTTCGAATTTATTTATACCTCGGGCCACGTCTTCGGAATAGAAGTTAGTTCTGAATTTATTACACCCGATGCTAATCTCCTACGATAGTTACTCTATTATAAAAGGTACCTTTTATATGATATATAAAAGAAAAATAAACACCGTTACGCCTTTCCATACCACTCCAGTAGGTAGAGGTACCTAACATCTTCGGCGAACAGTGGGATGTACACAGTAGTGTACACCCCACTCTTCGCCGAAGATGTTAGGACCCATATTATAGGCGGCGAGCTATCACAATCACATTTGGCTCAACTCCAGCCTCGGACTAGTACTGCAAATTTTTCTGTCAAAAATTAAATTTTCGACCGACCTAGGTTTCGGCAGCAGGACCTCGTGATTGTATCTCGCATTATTCACCACCAGACCAACGAGGCAGTAACGAGACAATACAAATTATCAGTATATAATAACAAGTTGGTGATATCTATAAATTATTCGGCAAGTTTCGAGCGGGACGTAATCCGGGCCTATTATCGATAAAACTTTTGGGTTCTCCCCAATGAGACCGCTTTCATGAAGAAATCATTATATTTTCCGCAGTATACTGTTGAAAGTACAGAATTTATCTACGTATTTATAGAAATTGCGGGCCAGTTATTGATTTATTAGGAAATAGCTGTTACCCGCGGCTGCGCACGCGTTTATTTTGTAATTTGACACAGGTCGCTAGGTCTTTCCAAGATAGCATTACTCCAAGACCTAAAACACCTCCATATTAAGTTTTTTTTCATCCATTAATCCGTATTAATATGGAGAAATAAATACTATCCCGCAGGAATCTTGCATTTTACTTTACTTTTTTACAAACACACATTCTAATTTTTAAGTTGATTTTTTAGAGACTTTTGCATAACGTAGACCGTTCAACTTACTTTGTAGATGCAGGTTCTATCCTCGCACGGCGCACGGAAACTCAAATAAACAAAATTGATATGATAATATGAGATTTTGAAACAAATCTATTTTAAGCTCATGACTATTTGCACGAAAAGATGTTTGTTGGGTCGAAGTTAAGTTAAGTTAAGTTGTCCGTGTCAATATCCGGGACGGCGGAACCAATTTTAAAAGGACTATCATTGGAAATGAAGGATTTTTCAGAGATTGTTTAAGGCTACTTTTTAGCTCGAAAAATGCAAGATTCCTGCGGGATAGTATTTATTTCTCCATATTAATACGGATTAATGGATGAAAAAAAACTTAATATGGAGGTGTTTTAGGTCTTGGAGTAATGCTATCTTGGAAAGACCTAGCGACCTGTGACAAATTACAAAATAAACGCGTGCGCAGCCGCGGGTAACAGCTAGTTCCTAATAAATCAATAACTGGCCCGCAATTTCTATAAATACGTAGATAAATTCTGTACTTTCAACAGTATACTGCGGAAAATATAATGATTTCTTCATGAAAGCGGTCTCATTGGGGAGAACCCAAAAGTTTTATCGATAATAGGCCCGGATTACGTCCCGCTCGAAACTTGCCGAATAATTTATAGATATCACCAACTTGTTATTATATACTGATAATTTGTATTGTCTCGTTACTGCCTCGTTGGTCTGGTGGTGAATAATGCGAGATACAATCACGAGGTCCTGCTGTCGAAACCTAGGTCGGTCGAAAATTTAATTAATGATAGAAAAATTTGCAATACTAGTCCGAGGCTGGAGTTGAGCCCAATGTGATTGTGATGGCTCGCCGCCTATAACATGGGACCTAAGCTCTTCGGCGAAGAGTGGGGTGTACACTACTGTGTACATCCCACTCTTCGCCGAAGATGTTAGGTCCCTCTACCTATTGGAGTGGTATGGAAAGGCGAAACGGTGTTTTTAATTTTCTTTTATATATCATATAAACGGTACCTTTTATAATAGAGTAACTATCGTAGGAGATTAGCATCTGGTGTAATAAATTCAGAACTAACTTCTATTCCGAAGACGTGGCCCGAGGTATAAATAAATTCGAAATATTAGTGATTGTTTTTTTACTGTTTTAATCCTCTCGTCGTTCTAAGAAAATGAATTATTCAAAGAAAAGAGTAATCAGAATCAGAATATTTTGTATTCATGTAAACCATTACAGTATTTATGAATCGTCAAAAAAGTAACAAAAAGTCTACCACCACTTCGGAATGTCATTCCTGTGGAGAAGAAGGGCAAGAAGCTCCACGGTTACTCTTTTAAAATAGTATTTTTACATTTTCTTTTTCCATCTACATTTTGTTGTGGGATATGGGAGAACGATGTAGGCTGGTCTATCAGGTGGGTCGAAGTTAAATTATACAAATTATACTATTCATGTGAATGGCTACATGGTTGCCTCATTTACAGAGAAAGAAATGAGAAAAAAGATACATTTTACTAAATTAATAGAAGGAAGAGAAAGAGATTATTAAATAATAATAGCTAAACAAGTTGTCCATATTCAATCAAGTGGAGCTGGAACAGCCCCTATCCAAGTATTTTTGTCTTTTAAATAATCATCTAGCGTATAATAAGTTTCTTTACTAATCGTAGGTTTAATACAAGCTTTTATCGTCACTAAGTTTAGTGACGTCAACAGAAATTTTATTATAAAATCTAATACAGTATACCCCATGAAAGAAGTGTGAATTTTTGACAGACGACACTGCGATTGATCTTATTTATTTCTATGTCGCGTATAGCAATGCCTATCACCTAGCTAATTAAACAGATCTATATCTTTTCTTGTATACATTATATTTTCACAAATAAACTGACATGTGACCGTCATAAAATTGGCTTCTTTAAACAATTCTTTGAGAGAGTCGCGACTACCTAAGTTATAGATGGCTCTTATATCCCTTTTTTGTAATCGATTTTTATAATCGACATACAGTCTTTAATTATGATAAAGAAAATTGTGATAGCAAGGACCCGCATAGTAAGTATTATAATCATACGTATTGAAGTTATTGATGGGTAAATAAAGGACAGGGTATGTAAATAATATAGTAAATTATTACTGTCTTCTTGATAAAAATACCGACCGTGAGAACACAAAGCTTAAAAATGCAATATTAAACGGGAGTTTTATATTATTACTTTAAGGGAATTAAATAAGTAGGTGTATAGAGAGGGATATACAGACATATTTTTGATTAAGGGTTACACTATTGCTACCGATGGAAAATCGTATCAAGCACATGGAAACGGTAAATATTTCTTTAGCGTAAGCTTGTTAATAAACATGACGAAAAATCCTTTACCCTAAGGATAATAAACAGTACATAGTATATAGACATAGTAGAGACCCAACGCGTTATACTGAACTTCATCTATCTTCCGAAATCTCATAGAATATATCATCATCATCATCATCCCAGCCGGGACGGAAGTAACTATCTAGCACTATAAGAACAGGAGTAACTATCGCAAAAATTCAAAATTTCAATAAAAGCCCTTCAGTTATCAATGAATGAAATATTTACACCTTCAATTGCTCTTATGTACAGTTCATAAAATGTCGCTTTACACAAATAACCTTTCACCCCTCAATACAAAATAACAACTATAAATAAATTCCATGCTGGCAGAATATATTTCTAAACCTTTACTCACTGACCATATAGTGATAACTATATGGTGACTGCCTCGATGGTCTAGTAGTGAATACTGTGCTTTGCGATCACGAGGTCCTGGATTCAAATCCTAGGTTGGACAAATGTAGATTTTCTATAGAATAATTGCCAGTATCCGGAAGTAGATAGAGATAGAATAGTGCCCAGTATATGGCAATAGACTCGCCCCCTATTACGTGGGACCTAACATTGTCGGCAACATGACAACCGCAACGTGGGATGGACGTCTGCCGGATGGACCGATGATCTTGTGAAGATCGCAGGAAATCGTTAGATGCGGGTGGCATCGAACCAATTGCGCTGGAGAGCGATTGGGGAGGCCTATGTTCAGCAGTGGACAAGTATAGTCTGATATGATGATAATGATGATGTGCATTGTAGGCGAAATGTGGGTGTACACAGTACATACCTGCCACCCTCGCTTGGGGAATATAGGCGTGACAGTGTGTCACTATTAGATAATGTGTCTCACTGTTCAGATTCGATCTTTTGTATCTCAATCAATCAAATCAATCAGCCTATCGTAGTCCACTGCTGGACATAGGCCTCTCCTAACACGCGCCATAGCACACGGTCCTCCGCCTTACGCATCCAGTCTCTCCCAGCGACCTTTTTGAGGTCGTCGGTCCATCTAGCTGGGGGTCGTCCTACCTTACGCTTACCAAGTCGCGGTCTCCACTCTATGACACGCTTGGTCCATCGGCCGTCAGTCCTTCTGCAGATGTGACCAGCCCATTGCCACTTTAGCTTACTGAGTCTGCGAGCTATGTCGGTAACTTTGGTTCTTTGTCGGATTACCTCGTTACGAATTTTATCCTTCAAAGAGACGCCGAGCATAGCTCGCTCCATAGCCCGCTGTGCGACTTTGAATTTGTGGACTAGTCCCACTGTGAGTGTCCACGTCTCGGCCCCGTAAGTCATTACAGGTAGGACGCATTGGTTAAAGACTTTAGTCTTCAGGCATTGTGGTATAGGCGAAGCGAAAACGTGACGTAGTTTGCCAAATGCTGCCCAACCCAATTGGATCCTGCGGTTGATTTCTTTCTGGAAGTGTTTTCTACCAAATTGGACAACTAGTCCAAGGTAGACATGCTCCCGAACAACTTCGAGCATCGAACCATCGACGGAGATCGGTTCCGGCGTGACATGCTCATTAAACATGATCTTGGTTTTATCCAAGTTCATGCCGAGACCGACACCTCGATAGGTTTCATTTAGGCTATGCAGCATTTCGCTTAACTGTTCCAGTGACTCTGCCACGATGACGATATCATCGGCAAACCGAAGGTGAGAGATGTATTCGCCGTTGATGTTAATGCCCCACCCAGTCCAGTCCAGCGTCTTGAAGACGTGTTCGAGTGCATTAGTGAAGAGCTTGGGGGATATTACATCCCCCTGTCTTACCCCTCGACGCAGCTCGATCGGGTTGGTCTTTTGGTCCTGGAGCTGAACGGTCATTGTGGCGGTATCATACAGACATCTCAACACCTCGATATAGCGCCAATGGATGCCACATCGCTGCAGAGCATCCAAAACCGCCCAGGTTTCGATGGAGTCGAAGGCTTTCTCGTAGTCCACGAAAGCCATACACAGCGGCTGATTGTACTCTTCGGTCTTCTGTACAATCTGCCGAACAGTATGGATGTGGTCTACGGTGCTGTAGCCTTTTCGAAACCCGGCTTGTTCCGGTGGCTGGAACTCGTCAAGTCTTCTGACGAGGCGGTTTGTGAGTACTCTCGAGAACAACTTGTAGACGTGGCTCAGGAGTGAGATGGGTCTGTAGTTCTTCAGCAAGGTTTTGTCACCTTTTTTGAAGAACAGAACCACCGCACTCCCGCTCCACGCTTGAGGTGTTAAGCCCTGGTGGATGACGGAATTAAAGAGGCTCGCTAGCTTTTTCAGGATTGGAGTCCCGCCTGCTTTTAGGAGCTCAGTAGTGATTCCGTCATCGCCTGGCGACTTGTTATTTTTGAGCTGCTCGAGAGTCACTCTGACCTCATCCTGGTTGACATCAGGGATGTCTTCCGTGTCGTGGCGTGCGAGTGGGGCTCTGTCGTCGTCAGCGCTGGGTCTCGAGGGTTTAGCCATCCGTGACGCGTACAGGTCTTTGTAGAAACTCTCAATTTCCTCGAGTATCTCGAACTTGGAGGTCACGGTTTTGCCATCCGCTGTATTAAGTTTCGTCAGATGGGATCTACTTAGCTGGCGAGCGAAGACTTTGGTGCCTCTGTTCTGTTCAATCGCAGCCACGATGGTGTGGGTGTTGGAACATCGGAGGTCACGTCGCACCAGCTTCCGGATCTTCCGGGTCAGGTTCCTCCCATCCGGCGAAGACGCCTGCGTGGATGACATTTCCCGTGTCTGCCTCATAAGTTCGAGAGTCTCGAGCGAGAGTTTAGACTCTCTGTTACCGCTTTTGCCGGGAAACATCCTTCGAGACACATCCTGTAGCGTTTTGACCACTGTGTCGGTTTTCTCGTCAACATTGCCTTCGGTTTCCAACAGGTCGAAACGATTTTGAAGCTCCAGTTGGGACTTTTCGGACCCTAAAGCTATTTGAGGCGCAGTAGATCTCAGAGTAGACCTCATCATGCGACGCCTTTCCGCCTTGAAGTTTATATTTAGAGCGCCTCGGACAAGTCGGTGATCGCTGCCGTTATTAAACCTGTTGATCACGGAGACATCTCTAAATATAGACCTCCTGTCAGTCATGTTGAAGTCTATCTCGTTCCTCGTCACAGTGTCGGGGCTTCGCCATGTCCACTTTCTATGAGGCTTCTTCTTAAAATCGAATTCATCAAGAAGAGCCCCTGCGACTCCAGAAAGTTGACCAGCATCTGCCTCCTGTGGTTTTGGCGCCCCACGCCGTGGGGTCCGATTATCGTTGTATCTGAAACAGTGCAAAGATTCGAATCCCAATATGTTTCATTTGGAACATTTGAATCAGCAAAATTCTTCTTCTTCTTCTTTTCTTCTTTATTAAACGTAGCCCCACACTAGGATTTACTCCTGTGTCGTGGGTGCGTTTACAAACATGAAAATTCACATACATAAATACCAAGATCGGAACAAATAATTGCGGATCACACAGATTTTTACCGTGTGGGAATCGAACCCGCGACTATTAAACCACTGCGCTAAATCGTCCGTCAAAAATTCAAGCACAGTCGGCCCATCGACCGACATCGCGTCGCGTATTCGTTCGTTATGTGAGACGACATGTTTAGCGAAATTCTTGCATGCATGATGCATTTTTTCTGTACAACTGTTTCGAATCTTATTCACGTTCATGTTTCATATCACTGTATCATATCAATAAAGATATACACATGTCTAGTCACTTTGTCTACGGAGCATTTGACCCTGGTCTACGCCGTAGCATCGTAGCTGAGAGCGAAATAACTGGATTACAGTGTGCCCGCCCGAAGATGAATCAATTAGGATAATGACGTCACGACGATGTCGTCACGACCTACTCGGATAATTGTATTAATTATAATTAACTATCGGGTTCGTTATTATTAGCACGAAAACGGCAGGTTACGTGCTATCCATATGTTTAGTAGGGTATATGAAATTTCTTTTATGAGTGAACACGAAACCGAAGTGATGGAGATAAATTTAATAAATATTAATATACACCTACAGACTACAAGGGTATTCTCGGTGCCGCATATATTTGAAAATGATTATTTATAAATGTGATTATTATACTATATTAAGCTTTAAAATATAAAGTGATAAATGTGTAATAAGTCCTTCTCACAAAAAAATAGGTGCCAATAAGATCACACTTTCTATATCGACTTTTTAAAAAGAATGCAATATTGTTTCACATAACTTCATTTTTTTTACTTAAATGAGTATAAATTTGTTTGAAATCTGTTACATTAATCCCTTGATTTTATATTAAAAAAAGACATCGCGTATTAATACAATTACAGTACACCTTTGAATAAAACACGCCATTGAAAGTACTTACACAAAAATATAATCACCGTCTGTAAAAACTAATATCTAACTTTTTAAACACCTTGAACCACCGACCTTGAACAAATTCTCACCACAGCAGACAATCGATTTCCAAAACAGACTTTCCATATCTATATGTATATAGTTTAAGATAGTACCGATCTAATAGAAATCCCTCGTAATAAGTCTATAACATATAACAAGGAGCTCGGCTGATCAAATTTATTCAAATAGATTACCGTCCTCGTCAAAGACTCAACTAAAGTAATTTGTCAAAATCCGTGTAAAATTGTGAAATGAATTTGACTAAGGCTAAGGACCCTTTTCCACGGGACTTGTTGGCGATGTTAATATGGCATTTCAAAGCTTTTTGGAAATGAATACGCCTGTTGTACGGTGTAGTAATATTTGTAGAAGAGCACAAGTAACCTTTACCAAGTTGCAAGCTTTTTTTGTCTATTCTCTGTCCTGTGTGTGTATGTATGATCTATGTTGTTGGCCCCAGGGCCTCTAAAGCTTCAACGGACAAGAGGGCGAGCGTGCAACAACTATGCTCGAGCAAGAAAAGCAAGGGGGCAAGGGCGCCTCAAGGAGGAACGGCCCCGACTTGGGCAGTCGCTATTTAGGAGGGCATATACTAGGTGTCGCCGTGGTGCTCTGCACCGGCCAGCGGGCGAAGTATTCTTCGACCTCGCCGGCGAGGTCGGTTTCTGATCCTTTATGCGATATCTGTATCCAAAAGAAGAGATGTAAGGGCATCGGGAGGGGTGGTAAGAACATGCCGCAGACGGCGGTAGCGGCTGATAGATGAGAGGAGTTAGATTCGTAGTCGGCGGCGGCTACGATTCCTATGATTGGACGCGTTCGCGAAACATCCAATCATAGGAATCCGCTAATCGTAGCCGCCGATTAGCGGATTCCTATGTTTGGATATTTAGCAAACGCGTCCATTTCCATAATCGACAGCGCCACCTTGTTCTGATCACGTCACTTTTCTTAGCTAAATACTGGTCCCATACATTTTTCCATTTTTTATATCGTTAAAGACTGTAGAAAGCCAACTTGGATCGAGGAACCGTCCTGCTTCCTGTTACTGCTGTAAAAGACAGTTGAAGAAACAGTAATTTTAATTTAAAAAGACCTTTTTAAAAACAAGCTTTTATAACAAAAAACAAGGAAGATATCTTGCTTAGCTGAGGAGTTACTATGGCTTCCTTCCAGCTCCGTCATCAGACCTCGGACACTATCTGGGTCTAAAATACTCGTCAAGACAAATCCAATGAGCGGCGAATCCAATCCAAATACGGCGGAGTTATATTGAGTAATTGGATGGTTTCACTGGCCAACTTTCGGTTTCATTATCAGACCTTAAACACTATCTGGTTGTATAGTACTTGTCAATACCAATTTAACAAGCCTAAACACGAGGGGGTTATGTTGTTTGGTTCACAAGTTCCTATGGCCACCTTCCGACTCCATCGTCAGACCAGCTGCATGGTACCATATTATTGCATTGTAACCAAACTTACACACGTATGCCAAATTTCAGCTCAACCAGATATCCCCAAATGCTTGAAAAATGGGTCAGAAGATTTGAACAGAAAAGACAGACAGCCAAACATACGAACATTGCAAGTTAAATAAGAGCTTGTAACAATCGTTCCAAAGAGATCAAGCAACTCGTGACCGCAATAGGCTGGGCCACATAAGTCTGTTGTTTGAGAATATAATGAAATGTGAAACATTTATTTTTGACCTTCTTATACAATATGCGTGAGGAACATAGCATAGTTAAAAATTAAATTATTTTAAAATTATGGTTTTAAACTAAAGGTATCTTTCACCACCCTTGAGTAAAGTCTGAAGTAGACTAATCGACAATTAAAGTTGCAAGTAAGTCTATGCACGAATTTTATCATTTCTGAGTAGCCCTACGGTTAAACAAGCCAGTTTTAATTTTCTTAGTAACGCTAATCTAGAAGTATCTCACCATCACTTTATCTTATCTTATCTCATGTTGGCTTTTACGGACTAAGAAAACCTCAGGCGCACTTCGACCCGATGGGATCTTTTGTGCTGTCTTTTGCCCTAATGCTCTTACATAACTGGAGATCTAAATTGAAATACTCTCTGTACCAGATTGTAGATTCCAGTTCATCTGGGTAAGCCACCCCCAGTACCTTCATTCGCCGCACCGCCAACGCGTCGCAGTTGCAGAGGACATGCTTCATGGATTCAGTTTCAGTACCACAGTTCCTGCATACCACGACGCTGCACAGGTTCATCTTATGCAGACGTTCTTTTGTACCATAATGACCTGTATATGCTCCAATTAGTTGCCTTAGTTAAGATCTACTATGTTATAGCAGTCTTTTGCTATCGCTTACGCTCCTAAATATTTAATAAATAATTCATATAAATTAATATATAATTTAATAAATTCTTTGAAGTGTCTCAGCTTTGTATTTGCCTCCCACTCTTTCCTGTGAAGCTTTTGAGCATATTTATAAAGTACTCTCTTATAGGCACCATCCGGTTTGCCTATAAACGGTCGGTACCAATGAATTTTTCCGCCTATCCCTTTCTAGCTAAGTCATCCGCACGCTCATTGCCCTCAACCCACATGTACCCAGGGACCCAGACAAACCTAACAGTGTTGCGCACTCCACATCTATCAAGAAGGTATGCACACTTCACAGTCAGTGCCAAGTTTAGCTCATAAGAGCTGATGGCTTTGAGGTCAGCCTAACTGTCACTACATATGTAAATTTTCTTGCCAGTTACTTCTTTGTCTAGTATCTCCTTTGCACAAACTGTTATCGCATAGGTTTCTGCTTGGAATATCGTCGCCAACTTACCCATGCTCTGGGTTAAACTGTATCCTTATGTGTAAATACCGGCTCCTGTCCCCAGACTTGATTTTGGATCCGTCAGTATACCATATCATTTGTTATTTACCTTGTTTATTTAGACTTCTTTTCAATTGATCCCTAGTTGGGATGTGGGTACTAAATCTCTTTTTGAACATGTGCGTGGTCAAAATCTTGTCACATCTCATGTCCCTTATGTCATCTAGTTCCTTGTCTGGCGCTAGCTTGGTGTGTTCAAGGCTTGGGGCTGTTATGCTCCATAGTCCAGTTTTCTCTATGCTTTTTGCTTTCCGCACTTCTGTATTAAACCTCGTGAGTATCGTAAAATATTCACCAAAGTTTTTAGTTGCCTTTGCTACATTGAATGCCCGGCGAGTGTCTATTTGCAGCCTAGCTAATTCTGGTGTCCTTCAAGGTTCGCGCTTCGCTAGGACTGTTCTCTCCAGACAGTTGTTAGTCCAGTCGCTATTTACCGCCTCAACTAGGTTATCTCCTTCAAAGTCAATATCTAATATGGAGTTGAGCCTGCCTCGGACCTTCCCAAGCTCGGTTTTTAGGTCTCTTTTGTACGCGGCCCAATCAGTGTTCCTGGGGTTACGCCTTTTTAAATTTATGTTGTTCGTTTCCGCTTCGTACCGGAAACATATGTAATTGTAATCTGAGGATAAGATCTTATTGAAGACATGCCAATTGCCTATTTTCTTGCTCGCTTTGTTGTTGGCAACTGTGATATGAATAACTTACGCCCTGCGCTTATTCACAAACGTGGGCTTTCCTTAAGGGTGGTGAAAGAGGCCCTTAGGGTATTTTTTTAAAATTAAAAACCTAGCCCCTATCCACTAGGAATTATTCCTATGTGGTGGATTTGGCATTTACAAACATGAATTTTACATACACATACACCCAGACCGAAACAAATACTTGTGGATCACACAAAGATTTGTCCCGTGCGGCATCGAACCCGCAACTACTCGATCGAAAGTAAATCCAAAATAATCTCTTTGATCGCAAAAACAACAAAAAAAAGTATAGTTTTATCTAGTCGCATCAACATGAAAGCAATATAGATTGAAATTCTCAGCGGATTACTCGGCGCATACGTTCGAAAATTGCTATACACCTGACGATTGGCAGACTCTTTGCAAATACACAACCAACGGCCGGAGCTACGATGAGCTACTAAAGAAACAAACAATATCTAGTGCTCTATAAATTACTCACATTTTTTTCTTTGCTTAATCTGCAATACACCTATTACGGGTTTGTAAATTGATTTTAAACTTACGTTTTCTTATTTTTTATGCGCAAGTGGAAGGACACATCCTTCGACGTGCGCAATTAAAAAAAATATAAGAAAAAGTAAGTATAGTAAGTAAGTCCCATGACCTAATAGGCCGTGTCTTATCTGAAGAGTAAGTCAAGAGTCTCCGTAACCGGCGAGCGTGTTAGAGACAAACTATGAGAGTGGAGAAAGCCAGAGAGGTTTGTAAGGAAATAACCTGTTGGAACTTTGTACTTTCTGCCTACGCTACAAGAGATCTGGCGGCTTCTTGTCCACAGAAATGACATTCTGAACGGGTGGTAGTCTTAATATTTTTTTCTTTCTCGACTTTTTTTATGGGAATAAGCCCGCCACACATTCCCACCAATGTTACTCCTGTAAGCCAGGATCCACAATGGTCTCCTTAGAGAACACCAATGTTTGAACCTTAGGGTGTCCCGGGAAGCGCTTTAATTGTCTTGAAACCCGTAACAAATTTAATTAGGAAAAAAAACAGGCAGAGCAGGAAAAATAAAATTCCACACAGAAAAAGTTAGTAGATCAGTCTTAGAAAAGGACACTACAACTAGGAAAACCCCAGTTGTAAAGCACCACGGATACGAAAAAATAATAAAACATCTTTTTCTACTATTCATGACAAATTTTTGTCTACATGTATAAAAAAAACATTGATATTATATAAAAAAAAAGGTTAAATGGTACCCTACTTTATCGACTCGTAGCTCGCTGTTGTCAAGCTAGGGTCATCGAGTAGGAGCAAAATAGGAGTTTACTACAAATGTCATGAATAAACTGTGAACGCTGATTGAAACTACACGAGACCACTCGGACAGTGTACACATAGAGAATATTTATTTACTTTACAGCTACTAACAATAATCAGATACCTAATGTTGTTTCTCTGTATAGGAATGGAACAAATATCATTTAGAACTCTGAATAAATAACTTAGCGTAAGTCATGATTTGTGCGTTAAAATTTCGCATTTTAGTCAATTACCTAAACGATATTTATAGTTGTCTTCGGTGTCCAACTAGTGAAAATATTGCCACTTTCATATGCTGCTTTCTGGATATCAAATAGTTTTTGCTCAACAAAACCTTCTGTATAATATGATGATGATATGACTTTGTAAAAATCTTACCTTGTACTATTTTTTTATTTAAATTTCAGTGTCCATTTAGAAGCGAAATAATATTATATATACTTACTGTGTGTATTCTTCACTAACGGTTCGACTTAGGGTTATTCTAAGGTTATTCTGATTAACATTGCAAATTATTAGAAATAAAAACATATTTAAGTAATATACAATAACAAATCAAAAGCCTGTATAGTGAAAGAAGTTATAGTCAGTGATCAACGCTCAGCTGTTTCACAATTACTCCGGGCGATTGCCAGCAGTTTCGTGCAGACTCGGTAAAGCAAGTGTTCCAAAAAATATACACATTCCAACGAAATTCATCCAAACTGTACCTGACCGTTCCACGCTAGATATAAATCAATTGAAAACAAAGAGAGAAACAATAAAAATCCCGACGAAAGCTAGGAATTCTGAGAGCTTAGCATGAACAGATTGACGTTAGCGTGACGCTATCGAGTTGACATACCATCCTTTTCACGCTACAAATATACTAAATAAAGATGAACGTGACGCTTTCTCGATGACGTTACCACAACGTGAAATAAAATTTGTGCTTAGCCCTCTGGTCTGCTCCCGGCGTTGAATCGCGTCCCGACGCTTTTATGTAACGTGCAAGTATTGCAATTCAAAAGCGAGAGGTACCGTTTGTACAAACATTTATAGTACCAACATATAAGACTAATAAAATAAACCAAGCACCCTGCGCTCTTTAGCGATCTAATTGAAATCGTGTTTTTCTACGAGTGTGCTTGTGTAGTACAACCATTATTATTACTTACTTGTGACTGTGGATTTAAAAACACGAAATTTACAGTGTTAATACGAAACCAGTGGAGTGGACACCACGTATTAGCAAGTGCAGAATTGGACGCGTTCGCGAAATATCGGGTTGTCGCCTTTTTAATGAAGGCGCGAATAGGTTCGAAACGAGATCAGAATTAAGCTACGAGCGCCCCAAAATAGTACCTGATAAGCCAAGCTTGTACGCTTCTATAGTCTGCGACACAATAAACTTTATTAGTTTCATAATATTTCAGCCCTAAGATTGGTTTTATTTTTCTTAGACTAACATGAATTTGTATTCATAGCTCCACCCACCCCTGCAGTGCTCGTTACATATTTAATTAGTTAATTGAATCCTAGGCCAGTTTAATTTCATATAAATTAGTCCCGATCGCTTGAATTGAACTCGTGGAACTTTCCATTCTGAAGTAAATAACAGTATATTTGTTCTCGTAATTGGTAGCTAAACGAACTCAAATATTTCACTCTGTTTCAAGTTTTGTAATTGCAATCTTCACGAAGTTATCCTAGAAGGAATGGGCAGAAAGAATGAGAAATCACGTTTCACCATACTGATTATAAACAGCAATGCCCTGGATAAAAGACCAATGTTATTATTTAAACTCATTTTAATCCGTCTGTAATATTTTACGGACTGAAAAATTCCGCTATTCTTATGACCATATAAAGCAACTACATAAATATATTATTTATATAATTATACAGTTTTCTCTATTTTTGCCTCCTGTGGTTTTGCACCTACTTCACTCGTTTCTGTATCACTCTAAGGTAAACTGCTAGAAAATCCTTGATACATTAAGTCCGCCTGTGTAGCAATAGCGCATAAAGAATAAATAAATAAAATAAGAAAACCCTCCAAATCCCCATCCCATATGGAACGACCACAGCAGTCACCGCACCGTCCAGTCGCTGGGCGAAGCCTCACCGTTTCCCCAACAATAAACCTTAATGAAATTTGCTCGGCGTGATTCGTTTATTGCCCATTAAGCCTCAATCAAAGAGATATCTCATTCAACGGATCATTTTCTCTCAGCGGGTGCCCGGCGTAATACGAACGGGTAAGATTATTGGTGTCATGTTATTGAAGGAGAATCAGTACAATTACAGCGACCTACATTTGCGGTGTTGAATCAAATTGGTCGTCGTAAATTGTAACACCGGGATACTAGTACACGTTCTGTTGTGAAACGCAGGACTTCTATAAGTATAAACCTTAAAGTAGACAGCTTAATTCTACAACTTACCTGTTTCCGATAAATTGTAATATGAAAATTTGAGCCTTTCGGCCGCCATGGCTACTGGAATTCGCAACCAGAAGCGAAAAAGTATTTTTCTATTCTTTCTTGGCAACTGGTTGCGACGTAAAAGTGCTTTTGCTTTATATTCAGCCAGGTTGTGAATAAAGAATAGCTTTATCGCCACCGCAACCCAACTTCATAACCAGCTGCGATCAAAGATTTTTGTTATTTTTGTCCTTCTATAGAGGTTAAATATTTATCATTGAGAAAGCCATTAAAGGGATATATATTATTCATTTTAACTTAATCATGTTGTTCATCATACATCTATGACATTAAAAAATGGTCAAAGTGCTAGGACTTTTTAACAGACTACAAGATCTTAGCTCGTGAACGATGTAATCTAAAAAGATAGATGGGTAAATTTGAACGAAGTCCCTATTCAAAAGTACTAGGATACCATAACAATACCGACGTTCAGCTACTATGGATACAAAAAAAAAACACCGTCACGCGTCACCATATTCCCCAGAGGGGCTGGCAGAGGTGTACTGAGTACACCTACGTTTCGCCGACGATGTTAGGTCCCATGTAATATAGGGCGAGCCTATTGCCATATATCGGGCACAATTCCAGGCTCCGGACTCACACTGGGAATTTTTACTACATTTGTCCTACCTAGGATTTGAACTCAGGACCTCGTGATCACAAAGCGATGTGCTTTGCCACCAGACCAACGAGGCTGTCATCTTATCCAAAATCCATCTTAACAAAAAGTATCCACCAAAAATATCTTACCTTTTTAATAATATTTAAATAAAATACCAGCTATAAAATCACACAACTTTCATCGTTTTATGTTCAGAGTCCAAGACTGTATGAAAGTGTAGGTCCTATTCGTGTAATTAACATGATATAGACATTTCTTGTATTTCTCTATAAAATCTTGAATCAGATACTCTTGTATCATAACTGCTCTCTTTGAGAAATTCCTTGTTGGCAATCTGGTTGCATATAAAGAAAAAACACTCTTCCATTGCAACCAGTTGCCAAAAAAGATTGACAAATCCTCTTTCGGGACTGGTTGCAAAATACATTTGCCATGGCGGCCGACAAGGATTTGAGAAGAGATCAGAAATGTTCACAAAGTATCTGAAACCATACACGAAATATCACAAATCTGGATAAAATATCTGAAACCGTACACGAAATATCTCACACAAAAATGGATAATCCAATAGCTTTGCTTTGTACCTACTCCTTTTTTGAACACAGTAAATGGTATGAGTTTTTCCATGGCTTATCTAATTCCAAGGAGTAAAGGATTAACGAAAATTTCCATAATACAAGAGCAAAGTCGCAAGAATTGTGCTCCGTCGAGCGTGGCTAATACCTCAATTGTGTGACTCTAAATCTCGTTAGTATATAGTTGTCGCTCTGATTTGAGGCGGGACTTCGTTAGCTGGCGTTGTAGACGCTGGGACAAAATTAAATCATCTTTGAGACTCAGTGAAATGGCAAGCATTAATTCTATAAGCAATAAATCTTCAGGAATGATCAAGTTGAATGCAAGTATTCAAAACAGGGTGGCTATTGTTTTAGTTTCTTGCATTCACCTATTAAAAAGTTTTGTGCCGATTTAGATAACCACCGATATAGTGAAGTGGCTTAGTTGTCGATTCGGACGAATTTTACTGGCAAGAATCATGCAAATCATCACCTTTAAAAATGTTATTTTTTAGTAGGCGATTCGCACGAAGACAAAAACTTTTACGTGCAAATAGTCACCTTTAAAAATATGTAGGTACGCCATTCGCACACATTCTAGTTTAAAGAAGAAAAAAATTAAAAGTACAGTTGAGCACACACAATCTAAAAATAATAATAAACAGCAAATGTTAAACATTCACATGAAGTTTTAATTCTAGCGACAGGCAAGAAAGGTGTGGTTAAAAAAATAATTTAGGAATCGGTTAAGTTTGCCGACTGAGTTTCAGCTTAAATGTTTCATACTTTAATGAATTGTCATTATTTAACAAAAAGTATCCAGAATAGTTGAACATCTGTATTGTTATCATAACAATCCTATCCTGGTACTTTTAAAACGGATATTAGATTTCGTTATAATTTACCTATCCATATTTCTTGCGTACATCGATCACGACCTCCTAGTCTGTTATGATATCCTGGTACTTTAATTTTTAATGGCATAGAAATATATAAATGACACAAAATATATTTTTGTTCAAGCAGTTCGATCATCAAACTGTTAGAGATGCTATACTGGTTTTGGTCACAAATCTTTTTTATATTTATAGAATTATAAAATTATTATGTTTAGTAGATGTTTTTTTCCTTTATAATTAATAGTAACATTGTGATTTAAACTATATTAGTAAAATGTACCTCATCTGAACATTGTTTATATTAATGTCACAAATAATTTAAAAAAATTTCGGATATTTATGTACCCTACTGTACTTATTTTGCTTAAAATATAAGGTGTAAATGTAAAGTGTGCCAATCGAATACTTACATATTTTTGAAGGTGGCGATTCGCTCGAAAACTGATGTATTCGAGCGATCGACTACTAAAAAAATAAAAAATTTTAAAGGTGGCGATTCGTACAATTCGTTCTAGTAAAATTCGTCCGAATCACCAACTAACCCAATGAAGTATAATGTTTACTTTTATTATATTTAAGAACATTGGAAACGTGATTTTAGGGAATTCGACTTCAACATATTTGGTAGGTGTTACACTTTGAGCTTTGAGCAAAGTGTTTTCAGCAAGGACTATATTTGGACGATTTTTAGTCTTTAATGTATACAAATCAAAAACCGAGCAGAGTGCTTACCGTACCTTAAACTACCTTTTGAGAAGAGGACTGAAAAAGCTAAAATCATTGATATGGATTAATATACCGTAATATTAAAGTTACCGACCATGACGACGAGAGATGGGATAATAGCGGCTGTTTCGAAATTTAACAAGAATAATGTAAAAGATAAGCTGCACTCAGGACATCTTGGATATGGTGGTAATAAAACACCAATATTTATATCCGAGCATTTATCTCCATATTTAAAATCTCTACATGCACAAACCAGAATTGCAGCCCGTGAAAAGGGTATAAAATACGTCTGGATACGAAATGGTCGTATTTTCATACGGAAAGATGACCAGTCTCCGTCACAACAAATAAGAAATCACGAATCACTCAAACAGATATAGATGTTTTGTAATTGCTTATCCCAGACCGTATAATAAGTTTCAAAATTCACTATTTACTATCAAAATTTTCGTGGAATGAGAACAAAGCTTCGGGATATTCGTTTAGCTTCGGACACTTGCCAATTTGACATTATAGTCGCTACAGAAACATGGTTAGATGATTCTATAAATGACAATGAAATTTTCAATACCAACTATACTGTATATAGAAGGGATAGATGTACAACGTCCCTCAACGGTAAGAAAGGAGGAGGTGTTCTCATTGCAGTTTCCAAACATATACAGTCTAAAAGAATTGATCATTTTCAAAGCGCCTATGAAGACTTGTGGATATCAATAAAAGTTCGAGTTGATGGGAAAATCAAGAACATTAACTTTTGTGCCCTATATTTACCGCCCCCGGTGTCTATTATCACCCTAGAAAATATAATCGACCGTTTAAGTGCTGTAATGCAATCAGATGAATCTGAAACTGTGATACTTGGTGACTTTAATATAGGCGCAATTGATTGGAATAACAACTGTAATATTAATTCAACAGTACCTCAATGTAATAATACTCTTGGTTTATTTTTGATTGATTTTATGTCCGAAAATAATCTTATTCAATTAAATAATGTTAGAAACCACAACCAACGAGTTCTTGATTTAGTAATGGCTAATTTTAATGATATAACAGTTGAAGAGAGCCCTATTATACTCAGTAAACTTGACGCACATCATCCAGCGCTTGAAATCCATATTAATTTCAACAATTCTGTTCCTTTGAAGTACAATACTTTTGCCACTCATAACTTTCGTAAAGCCGACTATACAGCTGTTAATAATAAATTGAGTCAAGTAGACTGGCAAATAGAACTTCAACAAACTTGCAATGTAAATGATATGCTGTCGAAATTTTATGAAATCTTACACTATGTCATTGATACTACAATACCGAAAACAAAACAACGTAATAGTAAATTCCCTTCCTGGTATACACCTTCTCTTATAAAAATGATCGCAGAAAAAGAAAAACTCAGAAAACGTTATAAAAAATATAAAAATCCTAGAGATTTAATTGAGCTCAAAATTACTAATAAAAGAGTAGATAAATTAATAAAATCTTGCTATTTTCACTATATTACCGAAATTGAAAACTCAGTTACTAAGAACCCCAAAAAGTTCTGGTCATTTGTTAAAGCAAATCGTGGTAGATCTTCGGGCATACCAATCGAAATCAACTATAATGACGAAACAGCTTGCTCAGGTGAAGATATATGTAATTTGTTTGCAGCTCAATTTTCTTCCGTATTTTCTCAAGCACACTCCGAAATGGAATATGACATCCTGGATACTTCATACCCTCAAATTTCTCTTTGCAATATTGAAGTCAGTGAAAGAACCATTGCTAATCTTTTAAAATCTTTAGACTCTAATAAAGGCGCTGGTCCAGATGGCATACCACCAGTTTTTATTAAATATACTTATACAAATTTAATACAACCGCTGAAGATGATTTTCGAATTGTCTTTAAAAACCTCAACATTTCCAATTTTATGGAAAACAGCCAATATCATTCCGATTTTTAAAAATGGTGACAAAAATAATGTCACAAATTATAGGCCAGTCTCAATGTTAAGTATTTTTTCTAAAATATTTGAATGCCCTGTTTACCCTGTTATAACAGCATACACATCGAATTATATATCAGATTTTCAGCACGGATTTTGTAAAAATAGATCTACAACGACCAACCTTTTAAATTATACAAACAATTTAGCAGTATTCTTAGACAATAGAGTACAAGTTGACGCAGTTTATACAGATTTTAGTTCTGCATTTGATAAAGTGGATCATAAATTATTAATAATTAAGTTACAACGCTACGGTATATGTGGACCCTTTTTAGATTGGCTTGAGTCCTATCTTCAAAATCGATCCCAAAAGGTAGTGATAAATGGATTTTCTTCTAAAATTATTAGAGCCACATCTGGAGTCCCCCAAGGTTCACACCTTGGGCCGATACTATTTCTGCTTTTTATAAATGATATTACCCAATGTATAAAATTCAGCAATTACTCGATCTTTGCAGATGATTTAAAATTATATAAGCCTATAACAGGTCCAGATGACGTACGCTTACTTCAAAGTGATTTAAACTCTATTCAATCCTGGTGTCATAAGAATAAAATGATATTAAACCCCAACAAATGTGTACACATCAAATTTACTAGAAATCGTAATGTCATTCCTTCTGAATATAACATCGAGGAAATTACTCTCAAAGAAGTTACTGAGGTACGGGATCTTGGAGTCATTTTGGATCAAAAATTGAGCTTCAGACAACATATTGACCATATAACTTCGAAAGCCTGGAAAATGTCTGGGTTTGTTAAACGTGTGTGTAAAGATTTTAAAAACTCATATGCCATTAGATGCTTATATATCAGTCTAATTCGCAGCAACCTTGAATATGCTTCAGCCGTATGGAACCCACAATATGCAGTTCATATAAATCGCCTTGAACGCATTCAGCAAAAGTTTTCAAACTTTTTAGCCTACAAAAAAGGGGAGGGTTCTCATCGTGGTGATTATGCCACACGATTATCGAATCTTAGTTTAGACACGCTAGAGAAACGACGTAAATCTACAGACTTAATTACTTTATTTAAAATTGTGAATGGTTTTCTTAACGTACCTAATATTTTAAGCGAAATCAACTTAACTGTACCTCGAACTATACCTCGGAAACAAGTTAAGAACCAATTTAATATAGCCTTCTCTAATACTAACCTTGGAAAGTTTTCACCAATAAATCGTCTCATGCGTTCTTACAATGAAATAAATTCCGACAGCATTGATATTTTCCACGATAATCTTAATTCTTTCGTTAAAAAAATTAAAAAAATTAACAATTTGTAAATTTTATTTTTTATTTTTAGTTTAAGTTCCATAAATTCTAACTATTTAATTTTTCCAAATTTACTTTGTCATTTTAATATTTTCTTATTTCTAGAAAAACCATTTTTTTTTAAGTTATTATAAGTATGTGCTTCATGTTTGTCACCTTTTAATTTTATATTAATTAGTTTGCTCTTTATTTTAATTGTACGGCATAATTGATTGAGAATGTTGTATACACCTATAATAGTGTTTCGCTTTAGACGTAAATTTGTGTAATGTATACATTTTGAATGATTTGGTGATAATGCTGATGGTGTATCTTTTTAAATAAATAAAATAAATAAAATAAATAAATAATATTGGTAAGAACCGGTGATTATTATTTTTTAGGGGATTGGGATTATGCTCGCATTGACATATTACAAACCCCTTCTTTTAAACTGTTTTAGTTACTTTGTATTATTGGCCAGCTAGAAAATACGATAGCTCTACATGGCAGCTAGCGATGCGGCAGATTTATATGTACTATTGGAGTCACAAAAGTTATCAAACTCCAACTGTACCCATCAATTTCAAAAAAATAAACTAACATTTTATGGCTTCACGCCCTGTTTGAGTGGTGAAAGGATCGAACTGGAAATATTTCAATATCATCAAGCCAGCGCGTTTACTTATTATATGACTGAAATTGCACTTTGAGCGAGCTTATAAATAACGTTTTATTGCCTTGCAGTACGAAGTTTTCAGTTGAAAGAGTGCCATTTCTAGCAATCTTCACTAACTGCTACGCTGTGGCTATGATTTAAGTCAGCATTTCTAGCTTAAAATTGCACTATGCGATCATAAAGATTCTTAGTTTAACCTAATGAAGTTGAAATCTTGTCAGACACTACCTATTCTAGAAAGGATAAAAATATTTTACCAAAGAAATTATATGTTTAGGTATGGGAGATATTATTTGTATTAAGTAGGTAAATATAATCGTAAATATATCTGTCCTTTTTATTTTTTACTAGGCAGGGGAATAGTCTTTATCTTTAACATTCATTATGAATAGCTTTCCAAGCTATTCATTATTCAAAGTTGATTACTGCACGTTTTATCAAACAAACACAAACACTGTCATTTTATTCCCCTCTAGTTTAATCATTTACACTTAATTATAAAATACGGCTCGCAATGAAGACCTTTGCGGAAGCAACAAGTTGGTACCGAGTACCCCCGACCGTCGCAAACAAGGAAAATGGACCAACTTAATATTAATTGCTTTTTATGAAAAGAAATCCAATAAGATGATGAAAAACAATGTTTTCTCTACTTTCTGTAAATAATTATTGACAAATTATACATGTTCATTGCGTTCTATCGTTCTTCTGTTACAGTAAATTGTTAATTAATAAACTCTTGTACGTCGGGACCTTATTAGATAATTTTGTTTCTTTTGTACCTGCAAAACATTATCAATAAAGAATTGATATTTTAACAAGTTTTGTAAACACATTATGTGTATGAAATCACTCTTGCAAGACAGATGAGGACTAATGCAATAAAACACTTTAAGTACGCTTAACTACAAATATAGAAAGAAATATAGAAAGTCAAACATATAAATCAAAGAAATAACAGAATATGTACATAATAATATGTAGTACACAAACATCACACAAAGAGTCCCGACTTTCGCCAAAAGCAGTGCCCATTCCAAATGTTAATATTAAACATCAATAAACAACTACAACTCACATACGTTCGGTAATACAAAATCACGCAGTCCCGAGGTTTGTGTACTCAACAAAATGACCTCTTTTACTGGAGGCCTTTGTAAACACAGAAAGTACGATCTGAATACCTGGGAAAAACCTTTACTTATAGACCAGTGGGGTCTAAAAATTTAAACATATTGGCCTATGCAGATATTAACTGGCACCATGTGTAGATATTTTTATGTTTGTTTATTTATACCTTCTTGTGTATCTAACTCGTTCTGTATTATTCTCTTCCCCCCGGGTCATGCTGTATATAAAAATTATTATATAACTTATTTGTACTTTTTGGTCGTTATGAATAAAAAGCTTTTGATTTTTAATTGTTTAATTTAGAGTGGCCTAGTCCGTTGAATACTCGATCCTCGCCTTATGATCACTAGGCAGGATACAAGGGTTTTCCAAGATCTGTTGATATTATACTACTATCGGTAATGAAAAATATTGTGATAAAAAATCCGTGTTCGAAAAACCTAACAAGTACTGCAAAGTAATTTGTAAAAATGTGCCAATGCGATAGGCACCATCACCACCACTGGAGCAAACATATGTCCCTAAAATATAGCTACAAGGCATGCCTTTTAAGTTTTGTCGTTTGAAGAAAAAAACACAACTAGAACCTTATAGTACTTTTTATTGTTTTTCAAAGTATTCACCACGTATTCAAGCTTAATTTACTTTTCCATTCGCTCAAACCAGTTATTATAACATTTATTTCACTCTAAAGTGGGGGTGTTCAAAATGGCTGACTTGAAAGCGTCGACTGCTTCTTCACCGGACTGGAACCTTTGACCACGAAGACTTTTCTTAATTTGAGGAAATGTAAAGCAATCGTTAGGGCTTAGGTCAGGACTGTATGGAGGATGGTCAAGAATTTCTACTTTTTCCTGCTTCAAATACTCAATCGTTTGACGAGCGCTGTGTGAGCTTGCGTTGTCGTGGTGCAGGATGATGCGTCGCTTTGAGTTAGATTTTCGAAGTTCGGCGATGACTTTTGGTAAACAATCTGTGGTATACCACTCTGCGTTAACCGTTCTACGATCTTCAAGTGCAATAGTCGCAACATGGCCGGTTTTTCCAACGAACGTGGCCACCATCTTCTTTGAGGTGCTTCGAGAACGAACAACTTTAGTCGGCTTTGGCTCGTCTTGAAAGACCCAGATTGTAGATTGTTGTTTGGAATTAGGATCGTAGGCATAGATCCAAGATTCGTCACCACTGATGATGTTGTAGACGTGATTTGACTCTCCTCGGTTGAAGCTTTGCAGAGTTTTCTTACACCATCTGACGCGGGCCGCCTTGTGATCGTCGGAAAGCAGATGCGGTATCCAACGGCAAACTAGCTTTCTCACACCAAGCGCTTCTTGCAAGAACTTCTGAATGGTTGTCCCTGAGATGCCTAATAGAACCTCTATCTCTCGATACGTCACATGACGATCTTCGAGAATTAGTTGTCTCACAGCAATGATGTTATCTTCAGTGAAGGCGGATTTTGGGCGTCCTTCGCGAGATTTGTCACTAACACTAGTATGTCCACGCTGGAATTCTAAATACCAGCGTTCGACAGTCCACAGACATGGGGCTTCATCACTGAACACAGATGTTAGCTCTTCAAAATACTGAAGCCGTGTCAGGCCTCTTCTAAAGTTGTAGAAAATTATTGCACGAACATTTTCCTTAGAAAGATTCATTTTCGTACGTAATCTGACAGATTTCAATGGACGCTATGACTAAACAATAGCATTAATCCTAATACTTTCAACTGTTTTGAGATTCAAAATTTAAACACATTCAAATATAGAACAGTTCCAAATTCAAAATTGCCGGAAAATATGGAAACGACAGAACTTAAAAGGCATGCCTAGTACGTACAGCTCGGCCAAAATTTCATTTTCTATGAATATATTCTCAATAGAATCTGGGATTGTGCGGAATTGTCCGGAATTTGGAATTGTGCCTGGTATCATAGCAATCGGCTTGCCTCTTATGACATTGGGATCAAAATAGTCGACTACACCTGTGCGAGAGTCTGTCTTATGAAAGCAGAGAGTGGAAAATGGCGGCAAATTTAATTAAAATATCGGTCGTGCAACCCCGGCTGAACTAGGAATAAATGGATTTGATACTTTTAAGATTAAAAAAATTGTAGAGCATAACCAAAAAAATCGTGTAAATGAGTTTATGATTTTAAGGAACACACAGGAGAGTGGAGGGACGAGGTAGGAGAAGGAGTAAGTAGGAAGTTACATAGACATAGTATTCTAACATATAATATTCTTTCGTGTTAATGGTTTATATGTCCTTGGTTTTCTACTGTGGGAACCTGATACATTTTAGCTTTCAGATATTTAATCAATGTCTTGCAATAATTATAAATTTTTAATTAAAGTAACGCATTGTCTGAAGAATGCCACGGAATGTAAGAAAATTTCACATTTAAGTGTTAAATTTAATTAATGAAGAATTTTATGGAATGATAACATAACATTAAATATCAAAACCAATTCAATGGTTCACAAGAACAATAGGTGACATTTGTCTCACTAGGTATCAGCTTATGAAAACGTTAAAAAATGACTCTCAGCTGTCATTAGACAGACTCTACAAACGGCCGAGAAATATTGGCGTGAAGGAGTTAATATGCTCCTTCGTTCAGCAGCACCAATGACTGCTGTAAGTGTCACGGTTACATTGCATTACCAAAGCCGATAATGACATTGTGAAGTATGCCCGTAAGAAACCCATGTACACTCTGAGGGTCGAGAAGCTGAACTCGCAAAACAATACGGCGTTTAATTAGTTTGCGGTGCGAGTTTCCACTGTCAAGCTGGAGACCTTCATGAGCGAGGAGTTCTGGCCGAAGGGTGTCGTCTTCAGGAGATTTCGTGACAGACTGCGAGACGCCCCTGTACAGCGTTTGACAACATGTTGTCAAAATTACATGTTACTTAGGTTATAAGTTTAATATATTATATGTATGTTAGTCTGTAGGGTATATACTATATGGACATATAAATTGTACAATTTCTGATGCCTGAAATAAATAAATGATTATTATATTATAATTATTTTATTATGTTGAATATGCTGGAATCGCCATTGATTCCCCCTTAGGGCTTTAGGGCCCGTATTACAGAATGTAAATCAGTCGTAAAACTAGTATTAAAACTCAGGTTTAGTATAATAATCTAGATTATTATTCTATGACCAGAATTAGACTATAATATACCTCGGTAAAACGCGGATGTACTACATACACCCTTCGGAGATAATGGACTTGAAAACTGAGTAATATGTTATCCTTTGCCTCAATTTTCATAAACTATAGAAGCACCTACATACCAATTTATAATGAATTCACAAGTGGACGAATAAAGAGTGACAATAAAATCAGCGGACCGTCACGGAGCGATTTGAAGCAATTTGTTGTTAAGCCAATTGAGATTCTTGGAATTTTGATTGCTAAGAATGTTTTAGTTAGCAACTTTCATATCGCGCTCGTAGCGCTGTGCGTCCGCGATGTTCTTACCGATCACCAAGGTTAAGCAGCGTTCGACTAGGGCGCCCCGAGATGGGTGACCGTATGTGGCATTTTCATATTCGAGCGTCTCCGTGCTTCGGAAGGCACGTTAAGCCGTTGGTCCCGGCTACCACTTAATATGGTAACCGTTAAGCCGAGTTGGAAGCCTTAAAGGCGGCTTGATAAGTTCCAATGACAGGTGGCCACAAACCTGCCTCCATCAATCCGCACTGGGTCCGCGTGATGGAGTATGACCTAATAACTCTCACCTCGATTTGTGAGAGAAGGCCTTTGTCCAGCAGTAGGCAGTATAGGCTGATATTATTATTTCATATGTATTTTTTTCATCGACCATATTTGTCCAAAATAGTACACGCACAAAAATAAAATATGCGTCATACGTGTACACTTTTTCCAAAGCATGAATGGCATCTTCATTCTCATTCCACAACCTGACCAAATATTAAGATCGATATTTACCCATTTTCAGGCCGTTAACAAAAGTCGTCCCGTTTATTATTTACAATTTACTGAACAATATTTAACTAAAATATAATAAAATTCTATATTTCGATATTAATTTCTTTGCAAAGTAACAACAGCAGACTGTTATTGATCGCTCCTTGATGAATGTTTCAGCAATTTCGAACAGCGTCAAGTGAAGAACGTAATTAATTATGAAACATCAAATGTACGAGCTACTGGACAAGCAAAACATTGTTCGAAAAGTATTTCCGTTAAAATAGCGTCCACTGCTATACTAAATCGCTTTTTGAATCATAATTAATTTCTACTTCGACTACTAACTAGTGCTTGTTCCGCCCGTAACGACAATGCGAAAGTTTTAATTTTCCGAAGAATTCGGAAAGTTGAGATTGTTTTGCTGGATCAAAGTGTTTCGCTAGAGCCCTGAGGGAGGGGTGGGGGGTGGGCGGGTCCTGCCTCGAGCAGCAACAGGTTTTGGTCCAGACGGGATCGATAGTCTGATGCTGGGTCATGCGCACTGCGCATTGCAAACACCATGCGCTCTCTGATACTACTCTCGCTGTCGTTGTTCGCACAAGGTATGTCTAATAAAGTTCGCTTGCATATTTGTTATGATCACGCACCCCCGGCTGATCTGATAGAAATGTATGCCCTTCGTACTTTTGTAGTTTTCGCATAAGACCACCGTATCTTAGTTCCCGAAAGCTCTTTGATCGCAAATGTCAATGCAGATTGTCTATGGCTCGCGCTCTTTGTTTACATATATGGCATTTTATGTAAATGATATGGTTTTCTTTATTATCCCTTAAATTAAGTAGGTATGGTCCGTGGATTAGATTTAGTCATGTGATTCGTGGATTATATTTAGTCATAGAAAGTTTGGCTTCTCTTCCACGTTTCCTGCTTTTTTACATATCAGTTTATCAATGTAAAATTAAGCCAAATTATCATTAAATATGTATCAACAATAAGTTGATACTGACTAAAGTCTAATAAGAATGGGATTTATATACCTGTAAATTATTTTTTTCTACTCGCCATTGGATATATTATAAAACTTATTTTACTACTCAATTTATTTCAGGGTAGTTAGTAATAAATAAAATATACATTATTTTACTTCGTGATAATATAGAGAGATAGATTTTACTTAATTTTACTGCAAAAATTTAGTAACACACGACTACATATGCATTTTGAACTGACTTCGAAAAACGGAGAAGGTTCTTAATTTGTCTGTAGTCAAATAGGCGTAACTTTTTATCATTTAGATTTTTACTACGAATTTCTTTTTAATGTTTTATACCTACCAAAATCTTAACTAATCACAAAACATATTTTAGTTCCTAGCGTACCCTCTAGGAGCACTGTACGACTTTATCATACAAAAAAACCACACATACGATATCAAGACTGGTTTTTTAACTAATGGTGAATCTACTGCAGTGATTTACAAGAACTTATCGAGTTTACTTCTATTTTTCAGAAGGTCTGTGTGATATTCTCCGGGACAGTGTCCACGTGACGTCGGCTGCAGCGAGACCAACTAATGAGTTGTGGTGCTACAGGTGCATGGCAGAAGTACCGGATGACAAATGCGCTGATATAAAACAAAACTACTCCTCCCTTATACACAAGTGCCATAATGATAGGAGGATGTGTATGGTGAGTCATAAGACTTAATATAAATCAACGTATACTGTCCCACAGCTAAGCAAAGGAATTCTCTCACAATTCGAATTGAGAGAGTTTAGGTCATACTCCACCGCGCGAATCCAGCGCAGATTGGCATTGGCATGTGGCTACCTACTGTCGGAACTTATCAAGATACAAATAAGGTATCCAACTCGGCTTACCTAACAACTACTGCATTAAATGGGAACTTGACCGAACGGCTAAACGTACCATTCGAAGCCCAGAAATTGAATTTCCAAAATCACTCATCTCAGATCAACCAACCCGAAAGCTTAACTTTCGGGGTCGCTGAGAACTCATAAATACAAATAATTGCAACATAAGCCCTAATACAAATATACAACTCATGGAGGGCAGTGGTTACGCGCTTGGTCTCCTTACTTGTAAAGCTGGACTAGCGTTACTTAACCAAAGCGCCATGGTGTCGTGATCACAAAAGATTACTCATTTACTTTGGTAGATTATTGTTGGAAATCCTGAGGTTCGATTATAATCTCTAAGCTTTAAGATACCTATTTCTCAAAGACGAACGATAAACAAAACGTTAAGGAGCTAAGAATAAACATACTGTTTAATTAGTTTGAAACTGTCATAATAGTCTAAATATCCCTTGGTGCCTCTCCTGGTAGACGCGCGAGGTGTAGAAGCATAAAGTTGCAGAAGGTTTTAAGCCATAAATACTATTGATTATGTCCGAAACTTAACTGTTTTTGTCACCATACTTACGTTTGTCCACAGGTGAAACGGTTCTCCTTTACTACATCCACGGAGAATTCCACTACAGCACCCAAGATGTGGGCGTTAGAGCGCAACTGCACAAAACACTGCGAGCCAGGTTGCATCGTCATCGGCGAGAGGACCAAGCTCTACGCCTGTACATCATGCTGTTCCTCGTCACTGTGCAACCTCGGTTCAGGCGCGGATCATGAAACATTGAACCTTTTCTCTTTTGGTATAGCGCTAATTTTGGCATCATTATGATATTGCTAACTTATTTGATATGTGCCAAAAAGTTCGGAAAATGGGAGCAGGTATTGACTTATAAAACCTTAACTCTTGCGTAATTACACCATAACTAACTAGATGGCGCTAAACATAAACATCGATTTTGTCATACATATCCGCCTCGAGAAGAGTTGATGTTTGGTGGGTATTCATCGAAAACCTAGCCCGCCTATGAAGGTACGTCTATGTCGGTACCTAGCAGAAGATGCCTACTTCTGTTCCGTCAAATTGAGAGTGGGTACTATATTCAAGTAATTATAAGTACTTACCAATCGTTTGATGTTATCCGAACGCAAGCATACCTTGGAACGCGTAAAAGATTATGAAACGAATTTGAAAATGGAACCAAATAGAAAAATATCATCACTACTAAGCATCACTATTACCATTAAAATTATTTATTCCTGCATTTCTAATACCCGGTTTATACACTGCTACTGCGGCCGCTTTCCGCCAAAACTTCGCTCTGTGTTTCTCTAATGTTTACAAAAAAATCCCGACATCATATTTTCTTTTCCCCGAAACGATATTGGTTTCATAAAAATATCCCCAACGCAATTTTAAACTAGCTATCCCCATAGTTTTTCTGATGCACCAAACTTACATTTTTTTTGTATTTTATATATACCTTTAGATTTTTATCATTCAGTTTTTTCCAATATTATTATTTCCCCCTAATTCCAAAAAGATTTCAATACCGGCCACACTGAGTAGGCGTGGCCTGTCAGTCATGACTTCCGCTCAAAAAACCAACGAAGGGAGCGCCGGGCATTGATAGCGTAGGAAGGAAAGTAGAGCGCAAGTGGCATGTTTATACGACTTACCTTCCCTTACTTCATGCGGAAGTAAGCGATGTGTAAATTGGGTATAACATATAAACCCTATTAACACTGGTTAGATAGGTTTGTAGACTATATAGTTCATTTCAATTTCACGTTTAACATATTAATAATGTTAGAATATTTAATAAAACGATGTCGTGTGTGTATGTGTGTGAATGACCTACGCTGTTGGCCGCGGGGCCTTTACAGCTTCACCGGACAAGACGGCGAGCGTGCAACCACTACGCTCGAGCCAGAAGAGCAAGGGGGCAACTAGCTCAAGGGCGCCTCAAAGAGGAACGGCCTCAGCTTAGGTAGCCGCTATGGGGGAGGGCGTATACTAGGTGTCTCGCCGTGGTGCTCTGCACCGGCCGGCAGGCAAGGGATTCTTCGACCTCGCCGGCGAGGTCCGTGTCTGATCCTGTACGAAATGATGTCGTTTCATATCATTTCTTTGAAATATTAATCATTAAAGGCTGTAGTGCCAAGGCAAAGGATTTACCAATAGAATAATTTTACCTAACATTTTTCTGAAATTCTGTTTCGATGATTTTACCTACCTACCTATAATATGTATATATTTCCAAGTAATACCAATAATTAGTGACTCGTAAGTAATTTTAGTTAAATAAATTTGCCATAATATAAATTTAAACAACCTACCTATCTAAAAAAGTAATCCTATTAATTTGTTTCGTTACCTACTTTAGGTATTTTTACACGCAAGTGAATAGCTCAATACTTAACTAATTTTAGAACCATTTAACTTTTTAAAATAAGGACACCTACTGCACTGCACTGGCACTGCTGAGAGCTGTTTATTAATAATAATAAAATTTGATAATAATTAGAATAAGTTATACGCGCCATAGAATGATATTGTATCATTCTTTAGGTACAAGAATTGTAATTGTTATTAACGAACCTTAACATAATATTATTACCTATGTATTTAACCAACGTAGGCAGTTGTCTGAACATAACATTTCGTACATAATAGTATAGATTTTAATCTGGTGCCGCATTCGTAATGTATGAAATGCATATTAAATTTGACACTTCTACACTATTTCTACACTTACACCCGTATCGATAGAATTTAATTTCTTAGCCTTAAGAACTCACTTAGCCAAGTAATGTCATGTGTTTAAAATTCTAAACTTGGCTATGAAAACTGACCTTTAACATTTCTTACGTTTGACAATTTCTCAACTACAGAATAAAAATCATGTACTTACTAAATAAATACTGAGTAACAGTAACTACATAGACATGTTTATAGATACGGGTGTTAGACTAATACCCATATCTATAGCCAAGTTATTACTTAGTCTTAAGAAATTACTTAGCCAGGTAAAGTATGTGTTTAGAATTCTATCATTCGTAATCCTATTCTATAATCAAGTAATGGTCATTACTTATTTGAGCAAAAAGAAGTATGACTCAGTACTTAGAATCTTTTGGAACAGGCAATATTACGTCTTACGTTTTGTTTATTGATGAAAATGTACAAAAAATGCCAAATTATGCACCGATGCACAATAAATATTCTGATTCTAATTCTTTACTAGTTATACTCATTGCTTAAGTAAAGAATGTGATGACTATTACTTGGCTAAGAAAATTAACTTTTGACATTTCTTACTTTTAACATATTCTCAAGTATAGAATAGACATGATGTACTATGCTTATACTTGAGTAAAAGTAATTACTTAGACATGTTTATACATACGGGTGTAGGACTTGTCTAGTCGAAACAATGCAAACAAAAAAGGCGCCAAATATGGCTCAGCTACGCACTGTCTAGGTGATGTCAGTGTTCAATTTTTTGAAAGTTTAAGAGCTGTCAATGTGTGCATGCGCGTGCGAGTTTCATGTCTAGTAATTCTCCGTTCAGTGCTGAGTATCCCCTGGTCTACATATACCAGCTCAAGGCTAGAACTGGCCCTATATTGGCCAATATTGTTAATAGGCAATATATGTAATAATTTCATAATTAATAACTTCATAACATACAGTGAATCACTATGATGATTTCATCCACTGGCTTCATATGGCCTTGTCTGTTGACAAGGATAGCAGCCGACCGCAAAGATAATAATGTTAATAATACCTTTCGTATATCAATCACAATAAATAAACGGGATTTAAACCGTTACTCCTAACGTGTTAGAGATGGAAATCGCATGCAATGGTAACAATAGGTATCGTTACATCATAAGTAATAGGTATCTTTATTTACGTTGTCGTTATAAAATTCATAAGCCGCCAGTATTTTTTATGTCCCTGGTGGTTTCGGCTTTATAAATTTAAATATTATAAAGATGATATCATATAGATTTAGTTACTTTTACCTTCCTTTGAGGTTGTTTTTAGAATTATTACCTATGTTGTTGAAATAAAGAGTTAATAATTTAAATTGAATATTATTAGTTTGTCTATCTATTTACATCATCACGCCAGATCCCTTGCGAGGTAGGCAGAGAGTACAGAGTTCCAACAGGTTCCTCCCTTAGATACCTCTCTGACTTCCTCCACTCTCATAGTTCGTCTCATACACGCTCGCTGGTTACGAAGACTCTTGACTGGCCCTTCAGATAAGACACGGTCTATTTGTAATATTATTAGTAATAGTAATAAATTGCCATTATTTGAGTTAAGTGACAGGTAGATAAATAAAAATTATGTGCAGTCAGCAACGTAAGTCTCTTTACATTCTTAGATTTTCAAATCAGTAATACTCGTTATTTTTCAATTTTTGGTGAAACTGATCAAATCGAATTATTAGGAACGTATTCAAATTTATTTAGATCAACAAAAATACTAGATTCCTTACAAAACAAATGTGTGCAGGCGATTTGAAAAACTGCAAACGTTAAGCGACTTATGTCGCTGACCATACTTAGTACTGTGTCCTACTACTACTACCAACGCAATTTCTTGAAAAGGCAAAATAGGCTATTCCAGCTCCGTTATTAGACAAGCTCCATGGTAACATAATATACTTGGGTTGCCATTTTGTTTATAAATTTTTATCGGATGCCAGCAAGTGGTTAAAAATTGACTTCTTATTTTGTACTGCAAGGACAGACATGCCTACAAACAAAGCAAGATTTATATAAAAGCTTGAAAAACGGGCAGCAGCCTTACGTAACCCTTTCCGTATATTAGTAGGTGTATTCTATGTGATACATCGGGTAATATAATGTACGAACGAACCTTTAGAACATAATCCATTTGTGACGTCTACTTATAACCTTGATTACAGGCGTTACTTACCGTTTGCGATGATGTCACAGACAATTTTATAGTATCTCCGTCGTTAACGCGCAACCTAATCTAAGCAGACAGAAATCACGCCTACATTTCCCATAGAAGGGATGACAGAGGTATACTCTGTACACCCAAATTTCGCCAACGATGTTGGGTTCCAATTCGGGGCGTCTATTGTCATTATAATCCAGAACACTGTCAGCACTAGGTTTTTAACCCACGACCTCGTATTTGCCAGCCGCATCATAAACTACTAGACTACCAAGGCTATCAGTCTAATCTAAACATACCTATGTCTTCCAGTTGTAGCAGTAGCCGACTTAATGGCCTAAAATATTGATTTTACGAAGTTAGACTTAGGTTATTATAGATATATATTAGACTTAAGTTACCTACTATATAGACACCTGTAGATACATACCTACTCGTACATTTTGGGTGTGTTTATGTGATCTACTCTGTGGGCCGCGAGGCCTTTACAGCTTCACCGGACAAGAGGGCAAGCATGCAACCACTACGTTCGAGCCAGAAGGGCAAGGGGGCAACTAGCTCAAGGGCGCCTCAAGGAGGAACGGCCTCGACTTGGGCAGTCTCTATGGGGGAGGGGATAAACTAGGTTTCTCGCGTTGGTGCTCTGTACCGACCGGTGGGCAAGGCATTCTTCGACCTCGCCGGTGGGGCCGGTATTCGAAGGAAGGGAAGTAAGGGCATCGAGAGAGCCGATGAGAGCATGCCGCGGGCGGAGGTAGCGGCTGACAGGAGGGGAGTCAGGTGCGTAGTCGGCGGCGGCTACTATTAGGAGATTCTGATGGTTGGACGCTTTTCGAAGTAGTAGGTTGTCGCCTTTTTAATATAGGCGCGAGTTAATAGGTAATAGTGGATACTCTATTAGATCAGCACATTGGCTGGCTGGACAACTATCTTGACTACTACTTAGGGGTCGTCCAACAATCACGTTATTTTTTAGCAACTTTTAACCCCTAATTATGATACGTGATAAGGTTTTAGACTAAAGTAGCAACGTGCTTGTAAGTAGCTAGGTTTGATGACGCAAACGACAAGATGTATTAATTTATACCCGTTTATCCATAGTTTTTAGTCTCCGACGTTTAGTGTGTTTGTAACACCTAAGTTTACGGAAACCATCAAACTAAGGATAAACCCCTTTAAATAAAATTAATTTCATATGTAATAAAAATACTATTTAATATAAAAACAGAGTTTGGAAGTTGGCATGCCTGCCGCTAAGTGTCGCTTGCGGAGTACCAAGCTGTAGCCAACCAAAGCTAAAACAAAGATTTCCGAGTAAAATACTGTGCCATAATGCACCTACCTAAAACTCGTAATCCAGCTTATTGTTATATAAACGCCCGATCATTCAGTTAATAATTATTCAGATAGTAAGTACCACCTACGTAAAATCGCGTTACGTAAAATACAATGACCTACACTTACATCCACGGTCAAAGATGTCAACGATTACATACAGTACAATAAAGTTCAATATTTACCACATTTACGTTTACCTATATGGTAGGTATGTATGAATTTAGCATCTTTTACGAAATTGACTTACATGTTTATAGATACCCGTATCTTATATTAGTTTCCTGGCATGCCTAGGTTAAATAGAAAGTTTTTGGACTTTTTAGTTATTGAATGTGTTTTGTTCTGGAAAAATATCGTTCATGACGTGCGTACATTTATATACAATAGTTTGAGAATAGCATATTTAATAAGAATGATATTCTGAGAATAGCATATTTTGGATACCTATGTCATTATGAGAACAAAGGTTTAAAATTAGGCCCCAAATAAAAGGGGTGACAGCGTATAAGCACCATACACAACTCAGCTCAATTCCAAATAACTACCTAGAATGTTTATATAGAAACATAAGTAACTTTCCAAAATGTGTTGATCATATGGCTGTGTAAAAGATGATAACCGTCAAGAGGTTAACAAGTTGAAAAATGAAAATTAAGTAGATATATTAATCAAAAGTTAAGCAAAAGAAATTACAGGGTTAATAAGAAAATACAAGTGCGTTATATTAAGTTAATTTATTATGAATAAACAATGCACAGAAATAAATGCAATACCTATTTTGCAACCTAAAACATAGCAATAAGTTTTATCATAATTGGAATGACCCATATTTAATTGCAATATCTTAAGACGGGGAAGGTATTACTTGGGAGGACTGAAAACTTAAAAAATATTGTATTATTATGTTTATAATATTACAGAGTTAAGTTAGGAGAGCTGTCCACAGTCGGAAACAACAATTTTCTTAGAAGGCTTGCCAGACTGGGAGCCAAATGCTTCCACTTGCTTAACGACATCCATGCCTTCCACAACAGTTCCGAAGACGACGTGTCTGCCATCCAACCAGGAGGTCTTAACAGTAGTGACGAAAAATTGGGAGCCATTGGTGTTGGGGCCAGCATTGGCCATGGACAGCACACCAGGGCCAGTGTGCTTCAGAACGAAGTTCTCGTCGGCGAATTTCTCGCCATAGATAGATTTTCCACCAGTGCCATTGTGGTTTGTAAAGTCACCTCCTTGCAACATGAAGTTGGGAATGACACGGTGGAAGGTGGAGCCCTTGTATCCGAAGCCTTTCTCTCCGGTACATAGGGCGCGGAAGTTTTCACAAGTCTTGGGGGTCACATCTGTCCTTAACTGAAACAAAAGTAGCTCATATTAAAATGCAAATAATTTTCCTCAGCAACAAGAGTCTACTATGCAGAATGCTAGCTTTTAAAATTAGAAAGTTTCATTTTGAAATAGTGGGTGTGTCGTTATCGCGTGTCTGCGCTGTTTATAGTCAGTGTGAGTAATATAATTTTGACCAATCGCACGGCGCCGGCGCAACGCTCACAAGTAAACGCAAGCTAATCGAGCCTGAATGTCTGCGGTACTCTATCACAAACAAACATCGCGATACTGGGCAAATTCCGCTCGGTTGATAATTAATTACCTACAGCTTAAAGATTTGACCTTCACTTAGGTAATCTTGGTCATGAATTAATTTACAACTACATTACATACCTATATCTAAGTATAAACTACACCCTATCAATTTTATCTGGCGAAGTCATAATTGATCAATATCATATGCTACATAATAAAATATCTATATTAACATACAGTAAAAAGGGATATACAGGAAAACTACGAATGAATAAGCACAGCCTTGAAGCGTGGTCTCAGGAAAATCACGCCGGCCGGAACACTGGTGTGGCTAGTTTTTATCCGAAATCTATAAAATCTTACCTCAACTACGATTCTTCCCAAAGCTGAGCCATCAGCAGTCACATCCAGGTAGACTCGTGGTAAAGTCATCTTGCTATAGTACTAAGGAAACTCCAAATAGCTCGCTCCACAAATCCCACCACACCACAATGACGATGCGTCTCCCGTCGATGCCGGGCGGAAATAGAATGTAGCATAGACAATTTTTACGTCATATCCTAGGACGTTCAAAAGAGACAAAACTAAAAATTGAAACAATTTCTTGTAACATTTTGTATGAATTAAATGATACAATGAAGATATTGCTTAAATAATTAAATACTCATATAAAATATAAAGTACCCAGTTTTTAAACTATAACATGAGAATGTCTTCGAAGAATATAAAAATTTATAAAATAGATGTCGCCCTGTCGCATCAACGTTCGGATATTGCGTGAATATTGCCAGTAATATAAAAGCCTAAAAGGATTTCTGGAAATCCACAAAATCTAAACCCTCGGTTGCACGGACGTTTTTTAAAGGCGCGGCGCTGCAGTGCTTTCAAAAAATGTATTGTTTGCCATTTATTAAATTCCAGCGCTTTACTAACGCGCGTTGGAAAGCGTCCGTATGAACGTAAGGTATAATCTCGTCATGTAACTCATTACATGGAAAGAAAATGTAGTTCTATAAATTTTAATTGTCCAATACTCATATTGGCCAATTAAAATTTATAGAACTACATTTTTATCCATATAACAATCTAAAGATTATTTTTGTTTGTCTGACACATGTCTGACAGATCTGACGGGTCTGACAAACTTCATTTTTTATGGTTCGCTCTTTTCATTTCCTTGGTCAAGTTTGGTTCGATCTTTTCGTAATATATTTAATGGTATTTTTATTTTCATGAATTGTGTCTTTCTCTAATATCGAGCGATAGGTATGTATTCTATAGAAATGTGTTAATTAGAGTATTTTTCCCGAAATCATCTACAGTTTGCCCTGTGAGAAATTGTAAACTTCAAATTTTTGATTTCAGAAAATATAATGAGCTTAGAATCTATAAAATACACTAGAGGAAGCTTAGAAATACTTGATCAACTACTTTTGCCTCTTCAAACTAGATATGTGAAGGTAAAGGGTGTCGAAGATGGTTGGAAAGTTATCAATAAGATGCAGGTAATCTATTATATATTAATTAGCTACTCATAATCTTCCCAGTGCTTAATGCTTAGTCTCATTCTATTAGGTGTATGTTATTCTATTGCTGGATTTTTAATTTATAATACCAAAAGACTTGCACTGACATAATTTTGTGTATAGAAATTTCATATAAAGTAGAAATTAATTAGATTATATTGAGCTTAATCTTTCATCAAATAATTCCGCAAAAGCTTAAGCAATTGTCATTGCGCAAGTTAAATCTATATTCTAGTCATTCCACAATCTGACTGGAAATTCCCCAAACCTTGCACCAAAAATAAATTGGGGAATTCAGGAAGTACTGATTTTACAATTGAGAACAGCTCATTTTGTAATAGCTTGGTACATATCTATCTATCTATATCATTACGCCAGATTCCTTGCGGGACAGGCAGAGAGTACTGAGTTCCAACAGGTACATATAAAATCATAAATAATAATAGCCCTGTTAAGAAACTCTCCCACTGTTGGGCATGGGCCTCCTCACAAACTGAGAGGGTTTTAGGTCCACCATGCTGGCCAAGTACAGGTTGGTGAACTTCACACACCTGCAAGAAACTCTTAGGCATGCAGGTTTCCTCACAATGTTTTCCTTCACAGTTAAAGCAAGTCTTAGTTAATTATTAATACACAAATATTTTCTAAAAGTCAGCAGTGTGTACCTAGGTTTGAACTTGAGACCTCTGACTGCAGTCCAACAGTCTAACCACTAGGCTATAACTGCTTTACACAGTACATATACATTTTATTAATTTGTTATCACTGCAGCTAGTAATAACTATTGCCATTAAAAATACATTATTATAACAGTTATAATCATATCTTATCAGTATTGGCTATGCAAACAAGAAAATTACAGTGTCAACTTTCTTTCGACAGCCTGATGGAATCAAGAAGAAAATATTCATAAAACTGACAAGGAAAGTATCTACATTGGAGAAAACTTTTACATGGCATTTGGGAGTTGATTTTCATACTCCATTGCTTGTTTCAGGTGAGGGGCGCCCCTGCAATAGCTATTGTGGGATGCCTATCACTAGCTGTAGAACTACACAAAGATAACACTTCAGACAAAAAATTTATGAGGCAAGAGGTAAGGTCTTAACCTTTGATAACTTATGATAACAGGCTGGGTAGGAATATGTTAATTATAATGCTCTAAATATTTGTACACAGTTACATAATTTTGCTCTGTCAATCTTATTTATTTAAATTAGGCCTTGAATTCATACTTTATACACACATATACATTACATACATTATACTCGGAATGTAAGCTACATAAGACAATATTTTATACGTAGATAAGAATAGGAAAACTGTTTTTACTGTGAATGTAACTTACACTAACAATTTTAATCTTGATTATGTAAAAGTTGGTGTGCATGTTTTTTAATTCCTCTCCCAAATTGATTCTTGTATTTTTTTTATTTTCAAAACGTATCTCCACACTAGGATTTCTTCTTCTTCTTCAAGTTATGGCTTCACACTAACTATAAGTGTATTTTGTCAGTGTCCAGTGAGATATATAATCGCGTTTGTTTAAATTAATGCGACTCCCCTATGAATTTGATGACAACGATGATAATGAAATTAATGAAGTACCCCACCCTGGATAGTAAAGCGGTGGATACTTTACATACCAATCGCAACGGCCGTTTTGAGGGAAGTCGAAAAGGCACATTTTATCACTTTGTTACAATTACCTTCACTCATGCACATATAAGAACATAATGGTTAGTATTCCACCAACATTACACATTATTAGTCGAAATAACACAAGTTTTGGAAATTAAAACAAATTGACAACATCACTCTTCGACTTCCCGCCAAAAAAAGGAGTGGAGTGTCTTAAGCTCTTGGCCACTGTACTAAATCATCCGTTACCATTTATAGGGTCACCTCAGTGATATATTAAAAAAAATATATGGTTACCTGGATGATTCTTATAGTTGAATAGTTGGACATGGTAAGCAGTGCTGTTGTCAACCAAGACTGTGGAAAACTGCTAATTATTCTTTAAAAATAGAATACACTAATGGTGAAAGCAGCAATGTTAATTAAAATGAATGATATTGATTTTTGGCATCTTTTATCATAATTACAGATTGAAGGTAAACTTAATTACCTAGTATCGGCGAGACCAACTGCTGTGAATATAAAATTGGCAGCTGATGAACTCATCAATTTAGCTAATACATTGTCTGCCGATGAAACTGTTACACCTGATGACTTCAAAGAGAGGTACATACTGATTTATTTATATAGCTCTGTTTCGATGTTTGATTGCCAAATATATGCCCATAATAATCAACAAACACATCTGTAACTATAAGAATCATTTTAACAAATTGTGACTTTGTAACAAGGATACAGATGAAAATAAGTAGTATTTGATTGATCTTATAAAATTATTGATGAAACTTAATAGATTTTATCTATCTTTAAAAATCACCACCTTATCAGACTAATGGTGTGACTGACAAATACAAGGGCCTGGATTTTTAATCCTAAGTCAGATTTTGGATTTTTATGCAGTATGTACGTATGCACTATTATATGGCAGCTGGGTATGTAAGAAGGAGAATGAAGGTAGGATGAATGCGGTGAAAATGCAAGCTCTGCGGAAGATGTGCAGAGTGAAGCTGACCGACTGTATTCGCAATAGCTTAGTAAGAAAGCGTGTAGATATGAAAGATAGTATTGGTGTAAGGATGAGAAAGGGCATGCTCTGTTGGTTCGGGCATATAGAAACAATGACAAAACAGATACACAATGCGAAAGTAGAAGGATGTAGGTACTGGGGAAGACCTAGCCTATCTTACCATGACCAAATAGACCGAGACTTATCTGAAGGACAAGTCAAGAGTCGAGCGTGTATGAGACGAACTATGAGAGTGGAGGAAACCAGAAACATATGAAAGGAAACCAAACTCTGTTGGAACTCTGTACTCTCTGCCTACTCTGCAAGGGATCTGGCGTGATGATATATAGATGTACGTATAATAATAGGCTCGCCTCCTTATTACATTGAGACCCAAGATTGGCGAGATGTGTACACAACACACATGTACCATTCTCGCTTGAAAAATATACATACGGGCGATAATTTTTTTATCTTTAAGGACCTGTTTTTTTTTAAACTTATATAGTGTAGTTTTAAACCATGTTACTTATAACAGGTTTATCAGTAGAATAGAGGGAATGTTAATTAAAGATATTGAAGATAACAAAGCAATAGGCAGTTATGGCTGTGAAGCTATATTGAATAACTCTGCGGGTGATTGCTCAGTGCGAGTTTTAACCCATTGCAACACCGGATCCCTAGCGACGGCTGGCTATGGCACAGCATTAGGTGTGATTAGATCATTACATGCAACTAAAAGACTAGGTAAGTGAGAATATAATAACTTTTATAGAACTTTGTTTTTAAGTATATCCTTTCAAATGCATTTCATTTTGTTGTATTCTTTATATGACTTTCTGTATGCTAAATAAAATATCACTTACAAGTATGCTGATTGTGTAAAAAAGAATAGCTTCCATGCAATTACTTGTGTGCCGATAGGGTCTGCATGAATATTATGCAGACCCTATCGGCACACAATTAATTGCATGGAAGCTATCACCAAAATTTCACCACACAAATCAAAATGTAGGTCTACATTTGTACAGATTTTAGTATCTTGTTATTCTAGTCCCGCGTAGTGCGGTTAAATACTACGAGATCCTGTATTCGAATTATAGATCAGACAAACTGCGCTTCTTCTATAGAAAACAAAAATAGTAAGGACAAGTCCAGATTTTTACCTGATATAGTGGCAATTAGCTCACCCCTGTTAGGTCTTAATGTAATAATATTTAGACGTGTTACCTGGAGAAATCTTTGGGTGATCAACAATACATAATAATACACCGTCACGCCTATATTCCCCTAGCAGGGGTGGCAGAGGAGTACACCCACGTTCCGCCGACGATGTTAGGTCCCATGTAATAGGGAGCTAGCCTATTGCCATATACCGGGCACAATTCCAGACCCTGGACTCGTACTGGGAAGTTTTCGTTAGAAAAACTACACTTGTCCGACCTAGGATTTGAACCCAGGACCTCTTGATCACAAAGCGATGCGCTTTGCCACTAGACCAAGGAGGCGGTCTGGGTGATCAATAAATATTTATTTCCATCTTGAATTCTGGATCTGGAATTTGTGTATATGAATTTAGTGTTTTTAAATGCACCCACAACAGAGGAATAATTCCTAGTGTAGGGCAATGTTTATAAGACTTGTGGGTGTCCACGGTACATCTCTGCCGCCCCCACTTAGTGAAAATAGGTAAGACGTATTTATTTCTTTCTGAATTACAGAACATGTGTACTGTACTGAAACAAGACCTTATAACCAAGGAGCAAGGCTTACTGCTTATGAACTGGTTCACGAGAAGATACCAGCTACTTTAATTGTAGACAGTGTGGTGTCGTCCCTGATGAATATGAGAAGAATAAGTGCCGTTGTCGTCGGTGCTGATAGAGTAAGTCCTTGTTGCCTTGTAGTAGAAAAGGAAATGACTAGGTATCGCACATGATAAGATGCTCTTGGTATTATGGTACCGCGTTATTTGTAACGATTACAAATATTAGGCAGCGTTTAATTTAGTTTCACATAAGTGACAGCTTGTAACATTTCCATCTTCGAGCATCTCCATGCTTCGGAAAGCTCGTTGAGCCCAATGACACTGAGACCAATGTCCCGGTTACCACTTCTTGTGGTAGTCAGGCTTAGTTGGAACTTTATGAACTACTTGATAAGTTCCAACAGCAGTTCCTTTCAAGTTCCTTCAACAAACCTTCCTCCTCCAATGTTGACGGACGATTTGGCGCAGTGGTTAAGAGCTCAAGCCGGTCCGCCCACTGTGTCAAATAGTCGCGGGTTCGATTCCCGCATGGGACAAATATTTGTGTGACCCACAATTATTTGTTTTGTCTGGGTATATTTGTGCATCTGAATTTTCATGTTTATAAATGCACCCACGACACAGGAATAAATCTTAGTGTGGGGCTATCTTAAAAAATATTAAAATAAATCAGACCCATAATTCATTCTCCCTGTGAGAGACTGAGGCCGTATCACAAAACGAAAATCAGATACCTAGTTTTAAAAGTAACGTGTTATTTTATTTTTTTATTTTATTTTAGTACAACAATCGGTTTTTAAAACTAGATTCATGACTGATTAACTTTCTATGATATGGGCCTAAGAGATAGATAAACAGATAAACCATAATTATACCCAGGTTTATTCCAATTTAAAAGTTAAAGCTATGCTGTTTTTGCATGTAAACTTAATCTTATGTGAGACTGTAGAGACAACATTATAATTCTAGTTGCAATAAAAGTATTGTTATGTAGCTTAATACATATTTAAGAAACATAAAATCACTGAAATTAGTATACAATATCTTAACTAAATATTGTTACGACCCGAACATACCCCGATATCTTGAAAAGACTTAATCGGGGGATGCCGATTCTAAAACGCATAACACACCCTTAGGTCCCCCGGTAATCTGTCTAGAAAGATCTAGAATCCGCGCTCAAGTGGTGAAACGTCTAGAAGGTTCCACCCCTTTAATTATCGCCGGCGCGCGGTTGCGGTATACAAGTACCTATTTGCTCACTGTGTGTGATAGGTAAATAATAATAATACCGCTTTGTGGGCCGCGCCGGCTAATGTTCGATGTACTTAGACAGTTCGCGTCCGTTCTAGAACTTTCAAACAAATATAAAAGGAACACAGAGCGCGGGGACGAGACAGTCTCTTCTCGGAAGCGATAGTGATAAAATCGGAGAACAAGCGATCTAAGTGGAATACACCGGCGACTTTAGCAACGATATACGGATACTATGAGTGACTCAGCGACTTGGAAGCAGTACTTGGGTACTAACAAGAGTAGTACAAGTGTGTGATTGGTGCGCGTGTCTATTTGCATTCGACGTACTGTTTTGTGTGTACAGCGCCTAATAAAGACCTTCGCACGTTATTCGGCATTTAATTACCCCGCAAACGTAACAATATATTACTTTTATATACAGGTAGCAGCAAATGGAGATACAGCAAATAAAATAGGGAGCTATCAAATAGCTATAGTAGCAAAATACCATAAAGTGCCTTTCTATGTAGCCGCCCCCCTCACATCAATAGATATGTCTCTCACATCGGGAGACAAAATTAAAATTGAGGAACGACCAGATAGGGAAATGACACACGTGGGCGAACATAGAATAGCGGCCCCAGGTAATTATATTAATTTCCATTCTACTAGCTGTACCGGCTATTTCGTTCGCGATATTTTCAGGCGTGTAATTCACACTCTTATTTTTTTATGGCAAAGGGTATTCTCCTTATCCTCGCCGAATTTGATCAAAATCTGTTCAGCGGTTTGGGCGTAAAAAGGTAATAGACAGAGTTACCTCTCAATCTACACTAATATAATAAAGAGAAAAGTTTTGGATTTTCTAATGAATAAAGTCGAAAACTACTGGAACGATTTCACCATTAGGAAGCTACACTATCCAGAAGTAACATAGGCTATCAAACATAAAGCCGGTAGGTGGCGCTGGTGTCGAACGGATACGAAGTCGCGGGAAACGTCGAGACAAAAGTCTTTGACCAGTGATGACCTACGGCACCGAGTCATAGTCACTCGCAATAGGTCTCATAAGAACGCTCAAGATAACCCAAAGGGCAATGAAAAGAGCTATACTCGGAGTTTCCTTGCGATATCAAGTCAGAAATGAGGAGATTCGCAGAAGAACTGGTAAACTTAAGTGGCATGGGCAGGGCACATTGCTCGTAGAACTGAGGGCCGTTGGAGTAGAAAGGTTCTCGAGTGGCAACCTCGTGTTGATACACGTTTAAGTGGGCAGGCCTCTCGCAAATTGCAAGGTTGTAGGTAAAAGCTTTATGGGTACAGCAATAAGTCAATCGTTATTAGGATCTTTGGAGAAAGAATTGTCCTGCAATGGATATCTTTTGGCTGATGACTATCTTCGTCATCATCAAACCCACTGCTGAGTGTAGGGTTCTTCACTATCACGCCATTCGTTCTGGTCCTGCGCTAGTCTATTCTACAATTTGTTAGTTTGAGATGGGTGATGGCTTGTTGAGATTTCGCACTGTTTAACATAATGTTACGCTCGTTAGCCTAGTGGTTAGACCGTTGGACTGCAAAGTCAGAGGTGTCGGGTTCAAACCTCGGCACGCACCTCTGTCTTTTCGAAAGCATTTACGTATTAAATATGAACTATCACTTGCTTTAACGGTGATGGAAAACATCGTGAGGAAACCTGCATGCTTAAGAGTTTCTCGAAGGTGGGGGAAGTTCGCCAACCCGCACTGGGCCAGCGTGGTGGACTTTTGCCTAAAACCCTCTAAGGTTGAGAGGAGGCTCGTGCCGAACAGGGGGACAGTTTCTTAACAGGGCTAATATTATTATTATTATATTTTACCATTTGATATTAGGTGTTGATCAATAGTACATTAATAATTTTAAATTTATTGTCTTAAGAAACAACTTGTTTGATTTTTTCAAAGTTGTAACAATCTTCTAACAAGTATTATTTGATGATATCCATGTATAATAATAACGTCTTATGTTTTTATATTCCAGGTATAAATTGCTGGAACCCATCATTTGATGTAACTCCTGCATCCCTAATCACTGGAATAATTACAGAAAAGGGTGTTTTTGCTCCAGATAAACTAAAAGAAATTAAATAGTCATAAAACCATTGTAATAATTATATTACATAATTTACTTCCTATTGTAAAAAAAAACCCTATTAATAACTCGAATTCGCCAGAATTACGTAGATTTTTTATGATGGTGTTAAACTGTTATTATTACAAAAATTAAAATCTCTAACCAAAAATTGATTCTGTTTTAATTATATGGTTCACACTAAAATTATAATAATCATCATTTATCAACTCTTGTTTATAGTTTAAAACACTATATTACTAAATGCTCGCACATATACAGTCCCACAAGGATGTTTTGGCCCGCGGCCAAAATCGGAACTAACCATTGAGATGAGATAACCATGTCATCAAGTGAAATGCTACTTTATGACAATAGCAGAGTTGCTGTTGCTATAAAATTTACCCAAGTTATTTTTCTATTTAGTAACCGTTAGGAACTATTAAAATATCTCCTTGGAAGTAGAAAGAAAAATTAAATACTAGGAGGGATCAAAAAGTGAGAACGACATACTCCTAGGTAAAAAAAAATAAAAAACCGGCAGGCTACTCAGGATAGCTCAGATACATATTTGTAATATTAATAAAAAAATAAATCTTTCTCTTTTGTTTTTTTCTGAATGTAGTCATTTGTTTGCTTCGTGTCGGAACGTGTTCTCGAAAATGGAGAAAAACGAAGTGCGAGCCGTTATTAAATACCTCTGTTTAAAAAAGTTAACGACGCAAGAGATTCATTGCGATTTGGAGGCAACATTAGGAGAGTCTGCTCCGCCGTATTCCATTATCGCAAGGTGGGCTTCTCAATTTCAAGTAGGGAGAACGAGCACGGAAGACGAACATCGTTGCGGCCGTCCATCGACGTCAGTCACCCGAGAAAATGTTGCGAAAGTCGAGAAAATTGTATTGAGCGATCGAAGAGTTACCATCCGATACTTAAATCAAGAAACGGGCATTTCATATGGAAGTATTCAATCCATATTGAAACAATCTTTGAATATGAGAAAAGTCTCCGCAAGATGGGTGCCGAGAATGTTAACCGACAGTCAGAAACAAAATCGGCTTGACATTTCGAAGATATTGTTGGACAAGTTTCAAGAAGATTCTGAAAACTTTGTGTCTCGTTTCGTAACAATGGACGAAACATGGGTCCATCATTTTGATCCCGAGACAAAACAGCAATCTTCGCAATGGCAACGGCCATCACCACCGACCCCGAAGAAGTTTCGTGTCGTGGCATCGGCTGGCAAGGTTATGGCCTCAGTATTTTGGGACTCGGAAGGAATATTGTTGATTTATTACCTGGAGCGTGGAACCACTATTACAGGCCAATATTATGCAGCTTTAATTCCCAAGTTGAGGAATGCCATCAAAGAGAAAAGGAGCGGTAAACTTCGAAGGGGCGTGCTGTTTCATCACGACAACGCACCCGCGCACAGGTCGGCAGTTGCGATGGCTGCCATTCAGCAAGCTGGCTTCGAATTGGTTGACTACCCCCCTTATTCACCAGATCTGGCGGCTAGCGATTTTTATCTGTTCCCCAAATTGAATATATAACAGGTACGAAGACGATAACGAGGTGATGGATGCCGTGGGGAGCTTTTTGCAGGACCAAGACAAAACTTTTTTTGTGAAAGGGATTGAAGCCTTGGAAAAGCGCTGGACTCAGTGTATAGAGAGACTCGGAAACTATATAGAAAAATAAATTATTAGGTTATCAATAGTCATTATATTCTATCTCATTCTCACTACTTTTTGATCCCTCCTCGTAGTAACCCTCATTTCACACTAACGCCCACTCTGTCAATGTCATCCACGGGCCGAAAGATCCTTGTCGGACTATGTAAATTGTGCCCGATTTACACTGGTGATTTCTTTAGCGAAGTGGCGAGTAAAGTAGCTATTTAGAAGCAAGGAGCATTACTGTTTACACACAGGCAATCAAGTGTCATTAAAATTTATTCAAATATACTTGAAAGGCAGCTTGCTAACGAGATTGATTGGCTACGAGCGCTGTACCCCCGACCCCTGCCGCCACCGCCGACCGCGACATGTTCTCACCGATCCCCCCGATGCTTTGTCATCCATTCTTTCCGCTCAGAATACGGGCAACGACGACGTAGTCGTAGATCCCCTCCCATAGCCGGCGGTTGACCGGTGCACTTAGTAGTGCACCCCGTCCCCCCACAGCAACTGTCCCAGACCGTTCCTCCTTGAGGTGCCCTCGAGTATGTCGCCCCTTGCCCTTCTGGCTCGAGCGTAGTGGTTGCACGCTCGCCCTTAAGTCCAGTGAAGCTGTAAAGGCCTCGCGGCCAACAGTGTACATCACTCACACACACAAACACGAGCGCTGTTTAACGCGCGTTAATAAAGCACGGGAATCAAGAAAAATTGCCAACATTAGGTACATTTAAAAAATAGCGCTTCAACACTTCGCCATGATATCCATATGATAACAAAGAGAACATACAGTGCCGCTTAAAGTTAGTGGCGCCCTCATTTAATTTCTACTCGTTTTGGTCGCACTGTAATTACTACGTCGCCCGTGCGAACGAGGGGTTACTGAACGATCGGTTTACACCTGTCCCGCGTAGTGATTATATATTTTTTGACCTGTCCTTACAAACTGAACCTGCAGCACAGCTGAGCACAACTTGACCAATGTAAATCGGGCATTGCCTATATGGACACTTCACACTAGGAATTATTCTTGAGTCATGGGTGCGTTTACAGACATGATATAAACATACACAAACACTCAGACCCAAACGAATATTAATAGGGCACACTCAGAATTTTCCCGTGATTGAACCCGCAACTACTCAATCCAATGGGTGGATCAGTTTATGCTCTTACCACTGAATCAAGTCGTCGTCCGTACGAGTTGTAATCTATTATCAATGTATATTTAGTAGTAGTTGACGACTTAATAAAGTAACTACTTTACATGTTATTCGGCATTTATTTACCTACCGCATGTAACAAAATGTCGAATATAACATATAATAACAGCCTAAAGGTCATTGTCGAAAATTGCCCCAGAACCAACAGACATTTGACCCAGGCCATCATTATTTATCTATTTTATTAAAATAAAGGAAAATATCCGTATCTAACGGACAACTTGCAATCTTTTTTTTTTAGGCAAACGTAGCCGTAGGATTTATTCCTGTGTCGTGGGTGCGTTTACAAACATGAAAATTCACATACACAAATACCCAGACCGGAACAAATAACTGTAGATCACACAAAGATTTGTCCCGTGCGGGAATCGAACCCGCGACTATTAGACGCAGTGGGCGGAGCGGCTTAAGCTCTTAACCACTGCGCTAAATCGTCCGTCGAAACGAATATTTCAAAGTATTGTAAGTACTTATGTCGAAGTTGCCGACATCTTCACTGAATGTCAACACACAATATAACCTCATATGTATTAATGGTTACTGAATTATAACCTCAAAATTTAATACTTTTCGTGCAATATTGCCATTCCCCCGCTTGTCTGTTTAATAATATATGCCTTGAGAGAATTTATGGGTGATTTGAAATAATACAAGTATTTTTTCATTGCTGTTGAGTCTGGGGCAAATCATGAATGGGCGCAGAACAATGTTCTTTAATCAATATGTCCCTAATCATACCCATGTATGGCCACCCTACTTAGAAAGAGGTGTAGGGCTCTCGGTGACCATCCTTGTCGCCACGTTTTTTTTGCAGTGTCCTCAATCCGTTTTGTATGGTATCCATCCAATCACAAAACATACTAGCCAGGTACTTATACTACATCTGTGAACCAGAGAAACCCATGAATATTTAACCCTAAACGGATTGAGTACTGTCAAAATCTTGCTAAAGAAAATTAAACTCTTACTTGCACACACAACAATGAATTTTCTCTGATTTAAACAACTCGAGAGACCATGTTGAGTGAGAGCTATAGCCTAGAGCCCGGTATCTCGCTCGTACCCATTACGATACAGTACGGTGACCATAAGGTAGAACTAATACGGACCATACCTATTTATGATATAGTTTAAATACGCTGTAAACCATTTATAACAGAGATATAAACGAACACGGTTCTCAAATCATCTGTATATACAGAATGGATTTTTACCTTCATATATAATATTATGACTATTCCACGTCCATACATATAAAAAGCCGTAGCCATACATATAATATATGCCGCGTGGTTCCCGGCTTAGAATAGGACCAACCCATCTCATCCCATCGGGTGTCGTACAAGGCGACTAAGGGAAAACTAGGGAATGGGCAGCAGCGTTCCCTTAGCACTTCGACGACCAATAACTGCGCTCGCCAACCCGCCTGCCAAGCGTGGCGAGTATGGCAAACACCCCCAATTATGGAAGAATGTAAGAAAACCAGGCCCCTAGTCCCCGGCGGTCCTGTTCGTCCTGGCCACGGTAGCAGCCATGGTAACGACAGGACAAGGGGTGCTAAGAATCTCCGGCAGAGATTCGGCTACCACCAACACCGAAAATTGGCCCTGGTGACATACAACGCACGCACGTTAAGGACAGATGAGAAGCTTGTTGAGCTGGAGGAAGAGATAAACAAGTTGCGGTGGAATATTGTTGGTTTATCGGAGGTCCGAAGAAAGGGCGAGGACACGATAACCTTAAAATCCGGCAACTTGTTTTACTACCGGGAGGGCGAACAGCAGTCCCAAGGTGGTGTCGGATTTATCGTCCACAAGTCACTCATAGACAACTTTGTGTCCATCACTAGTGTGTCGAGCAGGGTAGCGTACCTGATACTCAGAATATCCAAAAGATATTCGCTGAAGGTCATACAGGTCTACGCACCGACCTCGGCATACTCAGATGATGACGTCGAAGTAATGTATGAGGACATTAGTAGAGCCATACATACTTCCAAAGCACACTTTACAGTGGTTATGGGTGACTTCAATGCGCGGCTGGGCAAACGGGGCGATGATGAATTGAGAGTGGGGCAATTTGGATATGGGCAACGCAACCCCAGGGGTCAGAGGCTGGCCGAATATCTGGAGAAGGAGGGACTCTTTATGATGAACTCTTTCTTCCGGAAGCCGCCTCATAGGAAATGGACCTGGATGAGCCCTGATGGTTCCACAAAAAATGAGATAGACTTCATCATGAGCACCAAGCGACAAATATTTAATGATGTCTCCGTGATTCACAGGGTAAAAACCGGCAGTGATCACCGAATGGTCAGAGGCACATTAAATATTAATGTCAAAATGGAAAGATCGCGTCTGATGAAGTCTACGCTCCGACCTTCTAATACACATATCCAAAACCCCGAGAACTTTCAACTCGAATTGTCAAACCGCTTCGAATTGCTAGACAGCAGCGCATCAGTGGACGAAATCAACAATAGGTTGGTAGACACTGTCCATGCGGTCGGGTCTAAGCATTTTAAGCCCCACCTTAAAAATAGGCCTCAAAAGCTATCTGACTACACCCGAAACCTTATGGCTGAGCGACGTACCATGACACTCCAAACCTCCGATGATGCTAAGTCCTATAGGCAGCTCAATGGACAGATATTGAAGTCCTTGCGACACGATTTACGGTCCTTCAATACAAGACGTATTGAGGAGACCATAGAGCAGAACAAGGGCTCCAAAGTGTTTGCAAGAGACGCGTCTATTGGGCAAAGCCAGTTGACGAAGCTGAAGACGGAGGACGGAAACGTAACGTCGAATAGGTCAGAGGTGCTCAGGGAGATAGAGAGGTTCTATGGGCAGTTGTATACCTCAGTAGCTGAACCTGTTGTTGACTTGGTAAAAGACCCAAGAGCCAAGCTAACCCGACACTACACTGAAGATATCCCGGACATCAGCCTGTACGAGATTGGGATGGCTCTCAAACACCTTAAAAACAACAAAGCGCCGGGTGAAGACGGAATTACCGCAAAGCTTCTGAAAGCGGGCGGATCGCCGGTACTTAAAGTCCTTCAGAGGCTGTTTAATTCCGTCTTGCTCGAAGGAAAAACGCCGGAAGCGTGGAACAGGGGTGTGGTGGTACTCTTTTTCAAGAAAGGTGATAGCACTTTACTGAAGAATTATAGGCCCATCACACTGCTGAGCCATGTTTATAAGTTGTTTTCGAGAGTCATCACGAATCGTCTCGAACGCAGGCTTGATGACTTCCAGCCTCCCGAACAAGCCGGTTTCCGGAAAGGCTTTAGTACCATAGACCACATACATACGCTGCGGCAGATTATACAGAAGACCGAGGAGTATAATCGGCCACTATGCTTGGCTTTTGTGGACTATGAGAAAGCCTTCGATTCGATCGAGACTTGGGCGGTTCTTAGATCTCTCCAGCGATGCCGCATTGACTATCGGTACATTGAAGTGTTGAAGTGCTTGTATAATAACGCCACCATGTCAGTCCGAGTACAGGGGCAGTGCACGAAGGCGATCCCCATAAAAAGAGGAGTAAGGCAGGGAGACGTCATTTCTCCGAAACTGTTTACGGCCACCTTAGAGGACGCCTTCAAGCTCTTGGAATGGCAAGGACTTGGCATCAACATCAATGGCGAATACATCACTCACCTTCGATTTGCCGACGACATTGTGGTCGTGGCGGAGTCGCTGGAAGATCTAGGACGAATGCTCGGTGACCTCAATAGAGTATCTCAACAAGTGGGTCTTAAAATGAACATGGACAAAACGAAAATAATGTCTAAAGTCCATGTCGTACCCACCGCACTCACCGTTGGGAACTCTACTCTTGAAGTTGTCGACGAATACATTTACCTGGGACAGGTAGTCCGGTTAGGTAGGTCCAACTTTGAGAGAGAGGTCAATCGACGAATCCAACTCGGCTGGGCAGCGTTCGGGAAACTGCGCAACATCTTCTCATCCAAAATACCTCAGTGCCTTAAGACTAAAGTTTTTAGTCAATGTGTGTTACCAGTGATGATATATGGATCAGAGACGTGGTCTCTTACTATAGGTCTCATAAAAAAGCTCAGAGTTGCTCAGCGAGCTATGGAGAGAGCTATGCTCGGCGTTTCTCTACGCGATCGAATCAGGAATGAGGAGATTCGTAGAAGAACCAAGGTCACCGACATAGCCGTTAAGATTAGCAAGCTGAAGTGGCAATGGGCGGGCCACATAGCGCGTAGATCGGACGGGCGTTGGGACAGAAAGATTCTAGAGTGGAGACCACGTATTGGCAAGCGCAGCGTGGGACGACCGCCTGCCAGATGGACCGACGATCTTGTGAAAATCGCAGGAAGTCGTTGGATGCAGGTGGCATCGGACCGGTTACGCTGGAAAGCGATTGGGGAGGCCTATGTTCAGCAGTGGACAAGTATAGGCTGAGATGATGATGATGATGATGACATATAAAAAATTCCAGCTGTTACTCGCGGCTAAGCACGTGTTTATTTTGTAATTTGAATATAAATAAATTTATAGCGCAATCTTATTCAACGCTAACGCCGTCTCATAAAAAAAATATACAATACCTGGGTCCTTTCTTTTTGAGAAGGATTACCAGTTTATCTATTTATTATAAAATAATTGGTAAAATGGCTGATTTTAACCGTTTTTTACCTACCCTAATAAAATTCGCAATATGGCGTAATAATATTTTAAAAGGTACGTTGTGAGCTACGTATGTAAAAAATAAGTATGTAACAAATTTTTGTCAGTATATTTGGTACCTGTATTCTCGTAAAAATATACAATTCGTGTTCATCATGAAAATCCTGTTTAGATATATTTAATAATAATAAAAATAAATTCTTTATTTCTACCAACTGGGATCACATGTTAGTGGAACATTTAAACTTAATATTAGGCTTAGTAAAGAGCAAATTCATGTACCAACAGTCGAGTCTATCTTCGAGATTTTAGGATGCTGTTGGAACTGCCCCGAACCTTTAATAAACGAATATACAAAGTGCTATAAACAGTGCCCGAGAATTATACGTTAGTTAGATGTCAAGAAGTCCATTATCGTACTAATGCTTGGTCACCCTACTTAGAAACAGAGACGTAAGCCTCTAAGTGAATATCCTTGTCGTCACGTTTTTTCGCAGAGTGTTCAATCCATTGTGGGTTATATATCCATGGAGAAACTTATATTGTTGTTTTTTTTATTAATAACTACCTATTGCAGGTTCTTGGGTACTAGCCCTTTAAAACTATAAAAATGTTAGAATGTAGCCAACTAATAAATTAATTTTCCTGATCTGCAAAAAAGCACTCCTTAATTGAAAAAAGTAAATAAGGAAATGTTATAGATTTTCTTTATAAAAGTCCAACTAAATTATAATAAGCATTGTCAGTATTTGTTTTCGATTAGTAACAAAATATATAATGCTAAAATAGGCAGATAATCCTCGTTAGATACACATTTTGTTATATGAAGAGATCACCTCTTAAATTTAAGAAATTCTCTTTCGCAAATACACAAATGAAAGTACACACACATAATATCACCAAAAGATGAAAGTTTCATTTCTTCCACAATGGTACGATACAAATACAAAATGTGATTAATTGGCAACTCAGGATCTCATTCAATATGTCAGTCAGGTAGTCGCCCATAGATAATAATAATGTCTGAGTAGTAGAGGATTTAGTTTTAGTTTCATTTAATTAGGATAAGAATAGGACATGGTGAATAAAGTAATTAAACAAAAAGTTTAAAATAATAATGCAATTCCGTAGGGTGTTAACTGTACCCTGTGTCATTACATAGTTTTTGGTTTACGTTTCTCAATAGGAAACGTTTCGTGTTGTTATTTATTGTTTCCATTCAGTCCAAGTTCGATAGTCTCAAAGTTATTGAACGTGGTAACAAAAGCGAAGTAAATTGTTTATGTGAATTATAAATTTGTTGTAATTTAGATAAAAAATATTGTTTGCACGCGCATGCGTTTGTGTCAAAAACAGACAAAGGTTTTGTATGGTTTGGAAATCAGCTGTATTTTATGTGCGATGACTAAGTGATACAAAAAGTGTGTGTGTTTGGAAGCGACAATGTTTACTGAAATCGGATACATAGTGTTTCTACTCCTTGCTCTGCCGTATATCGAAAGCGGTAAGTACTAACAATAGAAATTTTCGGCAACCCACTTGTAACGAAAGAATTACATTGCCAACTGTTATACTTCGTGAATTGGTCGAATGATTTAGCTAATGCCTGTAAATGCACGCACGCAGAGTAGCTGCCCTTCACCTAACTGATTAGGAACCTTGTAATAATAATTTTGTGGTTTCTTTGCAATGTGTAAAATACCAATAAAAGTGTTATGTACTACATTGAACATTACTACTTAAAAATACTTTTCCTCATCAAAATCCCGGTAATGGGTAAATTACTCACCAGTAGATGAATCACATATAGATATTTAGATAATTTAAGGTCTGGCTGGGATAAGTATTTAGAATCTATACCAGACAACAAAGGATAATAGTAACAAAAATGGAAGTGGTGTCAATGACCAGAAGTTTTGAGCTTTAAAATGTATTTAATTGTGACTTATTTTCTTAAGTAGCAAATATCATTGGTACTCAAATATTGGTGTTAGAGTGCTCTTAAAATATAGTAAAATACTAAACTATATTTGACATACATTTTTTAAATGAAAGCCCAATATAAATGTGCCATAGGAATGTATAAAACATCAAAGGTTAACATGTTATTGACCTCATCCAAATGTATGCAATGCCATGTACCATTTGTAATTGGCCATTGATGAAAAATATAATTAAAGTAGCAATATAGTGTGATGATCATTCAGATAAACATTACATTATTTAAAAAGTGTGGCTTACAATAAGTGTTATAATAATATTAGCCCTGTTAAGAAACTGTCCCACTGTTGGGCACGGGCCTTCTCTCAAACTGAGAGGGTTTAGGCCATAGTCCACCACGCTGGCCCAGTGCGGGTTGGCGAACTTCACACACCTTCGAGAAACTCTCAGGCATGCAGGTTTCCTCACGATGTTTTCATTCACCGTTAAAGCAAGTGATAATTAATTTTTTGATACGCACATGTTTTCGAAAAGACAGAGGTGCGTAAGGGTTTGAACCCGAGACCTTTGACTTTGCAGTCCAACGGTCTAACCACTAGGTTATGTTATAGTTGATGATAATCTCTTTTAAACCATAACGTATTTTGGGTTTATAAGTAACTAGTTTCTGACTGGGCTTACATCTGCATTGACTTTAGACAGGAACCTAACATTTTCCCTGGTAAAAGTACTGTATGTGTTAATTTTGAACGATCTGTGTGCCAAATTTGTGTGAAAAAGGCGGTTTTGTGTAATTTATTTTTTATTAATTCTGCCCCATACTATGATTAATTCCTGAGTCGTGGGTGCATTTATAAACATGAAAATTCACATGCACAAATATACCCAAACCGAAACAAATAATTGCAGATCACACTAAGATTTGTCCCGTGCGGTAATCAACCTACAACTATTACACACAGTGGGCAAGCTCTTAACCACGGCGCTAATTCGTCCGAAAAATGAGTAACTTACATCCAAACATACTAACTTTCACATTTATAATATTAATAGAAAGTAGGATTAGTGGAATAAAAGCCTTATTTATGTCATCCTCAAAAAATTGTTTGTAGTTTACAGTTGTTACTATGTTAGCTTACCTAAAAAAGTATTAGTGAAATAGGGCAAGGTTTATGCAAAATAAACGATTTGAGTTTGAATTTGATATACTTATACTTGAAGGGTATACTTTTAATTATCTTCTATGTATACATAAAACTGGATGTGTACAGCATAAACCTGGTTGTCATAGCGATAATTAGGGAAGCCTTTCTGCTGCAGTTGACATGTTTCATATGGTTTAGTCCGTAGTCCACCACACTGACCCAGCGCAGGTTGGCGAACCTCGTACACATACAATATTTTCCTTCACAGTTACTTTTTTTTATCATAATTTACTTAAAACAAGGGATAATAATACATAGGTCCTATGTATTATTGTCCCTATCATAAATTATGTTCATTATAAATCATTTAGAAAATCACCACAGTCATTTAATAAATGCTGTGGCAGTTGAGTCAGACTAAATACATATATTTATATCTATCTAAATCATCAAGTAAAGAACCTATTGGAACTCTACGGTACATTCTGCCGACCTAGGCAGATAGATATAGAGGAGATATAGATATAGAGGAGAGGCAGATAGATGGTATAGAGTTCCAACAGGTTCTTTACTAAATACATAATCCTACTAATATTATTAACATGAGAGTTTGTGAGGATGGATGGATGTACAGATGTTTGTTACTATTTCACACAAAACCAGTGAAGAGATTTTGATGAAGCTTTATAGTAAAGCATCATCAGAACACCACATCGGCTATGATTTATCAAGATACTAGCTTTACCCGCAACTTCGTTCATGTTATTTTCAGTGTACTCACACCCTTAAGCTTTTTTTAGACAAAAGGTAGTCTATATCCTTCTTTCTTCTTGCCAAATTTAATCAAAATCTGTTTAGCGGTTTGTGAAAAAATGTAACAGTCAAACAGACAGATAGACATAGTTAATTTCGAATTTTAAATATTAGTATGCATTACTTGACTGCCTCGTTGGTCTGGTGGCAAAACGCATCGCTATGTGATCACGAGGTCCTGGGTTCAAATCCTAGGTTGGACAAATGTAGTTCTTCTAACGAAAAATTCCCAGTATGAGTCCGGAGTCTGGAATCGTGCTCGGTATATGGCAATAGGTTCGCCCCCTATTACATGGGACCTTACATCGTCGGCGAAACGTGGGTGTACTCAGTACACCTCTGCCACCCCCTCTGGGGAATATAGGCGTGATGGTGTATAGTATGAATTACAAAATAATTGTACTCTTGCGAGTGCACTCAATTATTGCATAACAGCTAGTTATTTTATAAATTGACTAGTTTCTGCCCGCAACTAAGTCCACGTTGACTTTAGGCAGTAATCTTAATTTTTTCCGAGATAAGAATTATCCTATGTGGTAATCCAGGTAATAAACGATATGTGTGCCTAATTTCATCCAAATCCGTTCAGCCGTTTTTGTGTGATTCAGTAACAAACATACAAACTTTTACATTTATAATATTAGTAGGATGTCAATTTTTGTAAATCCATATCCACTTTTAGGAAAATATTTATCTTTAAACAAAATCTCAGTAATATTTCTCATTCATTTTAAATGACAGAAGTAGGTTCTTTCTTTAAACAATTCATTTAGTAATGGCTTTAAAACTAAGAACATTTCTATTAAATTATAGTTCATCGTACAGACGATGTGTCAAGATTTGTTCCACTTTTGTAAGCATGCTTGTGTGCCGTCAATGTTCGATGTTCGACATTGCGGCGCGAAAAAACCTGTTTTAAAATTCTGACTCACCATGAGGCTGGTTTCATAGTCACGCGGTTGAGCAGCGCCCTTTCGGCCGCGTGCGGTTAGGAAATGTATTGGGCAAATGATATTTAAAAATAACTAGATAAAATATGTTCTGGTGTGAGTGCATTCATAATTCTTCTCATCCTAAACAACTTGACCAATTTTGATGATTTTGTTTGCTGTACTTATGGGGTGGCGGTGGTGGTGGAGGCGCCCGTAGCGCTGTGCGACCGCGGTGTTCTTACCGATTCCCAAGGTTAAGCAGCGTTCGACTCGGTCGGCCCGAGATGGGTGACCGTTTGTGGCATTTTCATATTCGAGCGTCTCCGTGCTCATGAAAGGCACGTTAAGCCGTTGGTCCCGGCTACCACTTAATGTGGTAGTCGTTAAGCCAAGTTGGAAGCCTTAAAGCGGCTTGATAAGTTCTAACAGCAGGTAGCCACAAACCTGCCTCCACCAATCCGCACTGGGTCCGCGTGGTGGAGTATGACCTAATCTCTCTCGCCTCGATTTGTGAGACAAGGCCTTTGTCCAGCAGCAGGCAGTGTAGGCTGATATTATACTTATGGGGGTCATCTGGATGATTCTTAGTTGGACCCGGTAAGTGGCGCTGTTGTCCGAGTGCAAAGCCGCGGAAACCTGCTAGTTGGACTATAAAAACGAAGCAATTGCAATACTTGCTAATGCAAGTCGCGCGTAATTATAGACAATAGCACTTGTAATATTTGACTGTGACATCGCCAAAAAAATCTTTAAAGTGCATCTCGTGAGTATTGAAAATGTAACCCAAGAAATAATAACAGACGTGTGTTGCCATGAATAAGAAAAAACCGCCATCGGTTGGGTTCTCGTGTCCAGCCGCGTAGGACCGGACGTTGCGGCTCAACTATGTGACTATGAAACCAGCCCAAATGAGGCGACTCATTCGTCTACCTACTTTCCTGCTTCCATAAAATATTTATTAGTTTTAAATACCCTAATGATTCTCTAAATTACGATTATTGAGACAAACTTCGTAGTAAATATTACTGAGAAATTTGCCCTCCATTCTAGAATATAGAGTCAAAAAACATATTTCTAAATATTATGTCTCTCATTCATATACTTCTTGAAGTGCATGGAGCACAAGAACACGTTTTTATCGCGTTGACCCTTTAAAAGTGTTTCTCATAGGAAATTCCACGACTAAATTACGTGGTTAATCGTACTATAATTTTCATAGACAAATGTGAACAGGAAAAATTCGTTTTACCACAACGCCCTTAACGTTTGGAAATCTCCCGTTAGTAAAGGCTAATCAAACCAGGCACAACCACAGACTATCTAGCCTTTAGGACGTTTGGGTCGCCGACAGGAAATTTATAATGGTTCGTTAATGTTTACGACAATTTTAATCGCGTTTTGTAATGGAGTTTCAACTAGCGTTAAAAAATGAGGGCGTAAATAATGTGAGTCATCTCGTAAAAGTCTGCTTAGCTTCTCTCGACGCGACTACATTATGCCAAGGTTTAAGAGAATTTCCGCTAGATATGTCGCAGTCATCAAGACCCATTTGCATCTAAGTTAAATGGCTAGGCTAGCCAGTTAAGTAGTGGCCGCAGGTAAATGAACTGAATGGCTAAATGTTGGTAAAGCCAAATGGTCTATAAAAGGAGCCGAGCGAAGACTGATAGGCGCCGTGACCAGTGAAAAGAACGGCTGACAAGAACGGAGGCATGTGTTGTCTTTGAAGATCATTTGGCCCTCGAGGTCGGAGCGTCTTTATCAAGTAGGAGGTGCAGTATAGGGCTACTCTGCAAACAAGAGGGTTCCAAAGAATGGACAGCTGTTGAAGATCCATAAAAGTATATTCTGCGATTCCGTCACTTACCACCAAGCTGGAGAAAGAACATAAGGGTTTTAGCCGTTATAGCAGTCACTGTTGCACCGATTGTGGTTGGAACAGGGTCCTACATAAATCGTCCACGTTCCCGAAGTAGACGGTCCACGATTTCCCTGTTAACAATAATCGTTACACTTATAAATAACCAACAAAATTAATTAAATCGCGGAGGTGGATTTTTATTTAGCCACAATAATCAAATTTTCAGTCAGCCGAATGGAAAAGAGTTTTAAGCCTTAAACCAGATGGCGGTGGCAGATCATTGCATCTTACTGTTTTCCCTGAAGGATCAGTCTTTCACACACATTCCAAATATCCACATTTCACCAAAATCATCTCAGACAATTCACGTAAATGCTAAGCAAAATCTAGGGAGATTAATGATTAACCACCCCCGCTTGAGGAATATAGGCGTGACGGTGTATTAGTGATAACGATTACACTTTTAATCTTAAATCATGATTGAATATTAAAAACTGCAATTGTAATCATTAATCTGATTACATTTTGCCCATCTCTAAATGCAAATAAGATAAACTCAAGTCCGAGCTCGGCCATAATGTAGCCTATCTTTGTAAACGTCGATTCATTAAAACGTGCTTTATCCAAGTAAGTGAAGTAAGTACATACATAAGAACGTACCTGGAGAAATCCAAAACTTATTCATTTACCTATAACGTTATTCTGTGCCTTAACACTAAAATTTAATAAAATCTATGTCCGTCATACCGTTCGCTGGAAAGGCGGCTGTGACAGACAGACAGCGTTGGTGTTTTTACAAGGGTTCCGTTTTTTACTTGCGAGGTGCAAAATCTTAACGTAAATTTTGGTTAAATAAAGCTAAATTTTTAGCCTGACACGCATTCACATTTCACAAAAAAAAATGCCTGCTCAAATACAATAGGGCGTTACCTACAAGCAGGTAAGGTTGATTTATTCCCGTCCCAGTTACCCAGAGGTGAGGGGTGCTCTGATCGTGTGAAAAAGCAAATGGCCTCTGTTACGGCGAGAGGAAATAGCGCCCATTCATGCTATCTATCCCTACCTCGAAGAACAATGATCGCTGTCAACAGATACGACTGGAGATATTTAGGATCGTGCATCCGGTCCTTTAGTTAATCTATTTTTATCGTCAATACATTTGTGAGGAATAAACGCAAATAAATTACGGTTCGTAAGTCAATACCGAGTTTTGTTTAGTCAGGTGGCGCCTAGACGCGTGACATATGCTTTTTTTCACTTCCGCTTCTAATGTAAACAATAATATGACAAAGTCGTGTCTGGTTCGTAATAGGTTTATTAACTGTAATAATGACGTAATGAGAAAGATAACGATGATTCACTACTGACGCTACGTTTTCTAATATAAACCAAGTTCTCAATAAAACACTAATTACTTTTGCAAAAAAATTCACTCGATAGTTTCAATGTTATCTATCTATCTATCTATCTATAACCTCACGCCAGATCCCTTGCGGGGTAGGCAGAGAGTACAGAGTTCCAACAGGTTCTTTCCTTACATACCTCTCTGGCTTCCTCGACTCTCATAGTTCGTCTCATACACGCTCGCCGGTTACGGAGACTCTTGACTTTTCCATCAGATAAGACTCGGTTTATTTGGTCGTGGTAAGATAATCTAGGTCTTCCCCGGTACCTGCATCCTTCCACTTTCACATTGTATATCTGTTTTGTCATTCTTTCCTCTGGCATTTTTTCTATATGCCCGAACCAACGGAGCATGCCCTTTCTCATCTTTACACCGATACTATCTTTCATACCTACTCGCTGTCTTACTATGCTGTTGCTAATGCGGTCGGTCAGCTTCACTTCGCACATCTTCCGCAGAGCTCGCATTTCTACCGCATTTATCCTACTTTCATTCTCCTTCTTACATACCCAGCTCTCGCTACCATATAACAGCGTTGGGACAAGAACTCCGTTATGTATGGCCAGCTGCGCCTTATGGCTTAAGCGCCGGCTCCCGAGTAGCTTTCCCATCGCACCATTCACTCTGTTCCCTGCACTCACTCTTCTCTCTATGTCAGCGGTGTATTTCCCATCCTTACTGAAGGCGCATCCAAGATATACAAACTCATTCACTTGCTCCAGCACATCGTTACCAACCACAATCCTTACATTCCTTACATTCGTTCTGGTTTCTTCCCTTTCAAAAACCATAGAAGCATAAAAACATGGTTTTAGAGACAAACTGATTTATTATGAAGCTATTTTTGTATCGAGCACGGAAAACAGATTTTTTATGTGTGGTGCCATGTGACACTTACTTCTTGAAGGTCGAATGTATTGAGAAGTCTTTAATTGGTAATTCCGTTTAATTGGTGTACCAACTATGTAATAACACATCTTGTGTTCAACACAATACACGTCTGAATTGAACTGCTTGATGATCAAACAAATGTACATATGTAATAAATTGTAGAATGCTCCATCTGACTAAACCTATACCTGTACATTACTCTCCTTCGTTTTAAAATTAAAATTGCTTTGAAAAGGAGGTTAGCATAGTAGCAGTAAGCAGTAAAAAGTATAAGTTTCCCAGAGACTTCATGTTTCCCAAGTATAAGTTTCCCAGAGACGTCAGCTGAGCAATACACAAGCCTCTTGATGCCAACATGATCTCCCACTTAATCCCCCCGAAGAAATAGGAGATGTTCTTTCGTCAATGACTTTAACATTGACTATCAGGTTAAGAAGGTGACTGAGAAACGTGAAATGTCAAGCATGTATTAATCCTTGATCCAAAAGATGTTTTCGTCCATTGTTTTTCGGCAATTGCGTAAATCCGTTCTTTGTTGGTTTGCGCAAACCCGAGCTCTGGTGAACTCCATGAATCTGTTAGATCTGCATAACCGTTATACTTGAGTAACTGGTATGTATGGATCACTAATTGCCCAGCGCTAGCGCAAAATGTTAATCATTTTTAGATATTCTGCAGACCTGTCGGAGCACCAAAAATAGAAATTAATAAAAAAATTGCATCATAAACATTTACCTACCTGTCTTACGTATCATCACAACCATAATCTCTAATAGGGGGTTTGCTATATTATATCATCACGCCAGATCCCTTGCGGGGGGGGGGGGGGGGGGGTAGGAAGAGAGTACAAATTTGACTTCTCCCACTCTCATACTTCGTATCATACACGCTCGCCGGTTACGGAACTCTTGAATTGCCCTGGGTTTGGGTTGTCTACATTTTACCAAAACGAACTGAAATAGACCATGTAATAGGGGGTAAGCCAATTGCAGTAACAAGCTGCTGTATTTATGGAAAGAAATGATGGTCTTCAATAAAGCAACCTTACGTCCAAAATAGTAATTTTACAATTATATAAATAACTAGCAGTTTCCCGCGACTTCGTATCCGGTCGACAACAGCGCCACCTACCGGGACTTTTTTTTTTTTTTTAAAAACGTAGCCCCACACTAGGATTTATTCCTGTGTCGTGGGTGCGTTTACAAACATGAAAGTTCACAAACACAAATACCCAGACCGAAACAAATAATTGTGGATCACACAAAGATTTGTCCCGTGCGGGAATCGAACCCGCGACTATTAGACACAGTGGGTGGAGCGGCTTTAGCTCTTAACCACTGCGCTATATCGACTATGTTTTATAGCCTATGTTAGTTCTGGATAAGGTAGCATTCTAATGGTGAAAGAATTTTTGAAATCGGTCCCGTAGTTTTTGAGTTTATTCGTTACAAACATACAAATATACAAATCTTTCCTCTTTATAATATTATTTTTTTATTTATTTCCAACTTACTGCTATCATTACAGGGTAATCCCTAATGCAATAGAGTACATTTTCACTTCAGCTTATAACATATAACAAATAGCGCTAATCTTGTGAATTCACTCAGAACCAAACAAAATATGTCTCCTTCGTTCGCCACAAGGTTGAGGGTGCGGAGTGCGCGCGTCAGGGGCGCCTCTTTCAGTAGGTTGGTGGTTGGTGGTGGTGTGGTTGGTGTTGGTTGGTGTGGTATTATAGTATAGATACAGACCATATTCAAACCATAAAATTATACAAACTAACAACCAAATTTTCATTGTTTATTTAGTATTGCCAATTAATTCTAACTACATCGTTCACTTAAGTCAACTTTTGTTTTCACCTACTTATATGCGCTATTTTACCGTGTCAATAAGGCTTTATTCGCGCTGAAGATAATACTTGTGATATACAGATACAATTATTACTCTAGTTCATGTTCTCATGCCGTCAACCGGTTATCATAACTGTCACAATACGCCTCAGAACTAATAAAAGACGCTCAGAAAAAGACGTTTACGATATTATCTGATCGTACCGTCGTCATTCACGTCAACATTGAAGCCAAATATAAGTAACTTTTCAAAAGTTCAGTAGATATCCTATTATATGCGGTATATCTTTTGCTTTTCTTTATTTATGACGACCAACATCTATAGTATAAGTATGATCTACCTATCTTTTTCCCTTCGCTTATTCCCTTCATAAAATCTGTAGAATGATTTTTTTTAAATTATTTGTTTAAGTATTTATTGTCCCAACGCTGTTATATGGCAGTGAGAGATGGGTATGTAAGAAGGATAACGAAAGCAGGATAAATGCGGTCGAAATGCGATCTCTGCGGAAGATGTGCGGAGTCACGCTGACCGACCGTATTCGCAACAGCGTAGTAAGAAAGCGAGTAGGTATGAAAGATAGTATCGGTGTAAAGATGAGAAAGGGTATGCTCCGTTGGTTCGGGCATATAGAAAGAATGCCAGAAGAAAGAATGACAAAACAGATATACAATGCGAAAGTGGAAGGATGTAGGTGCCGGGGAAGACCTAGACTATCTTACCATGACCAAATAGACCGTGTCTTAGCTGAAGGGCAAGTCAAGAGTCTCCGTAACCGGCGAGTGTGTATGAGACGAACTATGAGAGTGGAGGAAGCCAGAGAGGTATGTAAGGAAAGAACCTGTTGGAACTCTGTACTCTCTGCCTACCCCGCGAGGGAGCTGGCGTGATGATATAGATAGATAGAAGTATTTATTTTGCCAATAATATATTGTCCGGTAGTTCATGGAAAATTATTAAAAAGCTATACATATGGAATCAACTATCTCATCGCGTTGGTCAAAAAGTGTATAAATGCCTCGTCGCTTCTTCGCGTTGGTCAAACATTTATACAGTATCAGTACCTCCGTTATCCTTGCTTGGGGAATATAGACGTCAGATTATTCATTATTTTTAAGATGATTTCGGTTTAGTGACAAATATAATGTTAAAATATGATGTTTTTAGTTCTTAAAGCAAACATAACAACAGTTATTACGTGCAAAGTTTCGCTCACTTTTGGCACCTCAGTCTTAATTTGCGCGGGATAACGGTATCTCGCAAGCCTTGCCACAAATTACCTCGTTAATGTAACTTGTTTCTGAATTTCCGTTGCCTTACAATTGTGTGGCCATAAAATATAACAAGTTTATAAATTTGAATCTTCTTAGCCTACGATGTTTTAGTAAAGGATTTCATTCCCATAGTAAGTTAGATTCATTCTCACAAATCGATATTAATAATAAATCGATGTTCTCACATATTTCAATTAAAATAACAATAGTGTACTTTAAACATATTACAATAATGTTATGTGCTGCAGGAAGCGCCAAGAATGGCGGTGAATACATAATTATTTATGCAAATACATTTATCTATTTATCTTATCATCATGCCAGATACATAATGTAAAAATATATTACATAAAAATCATAGATATGTATTATCTCTTGCCCGGTCAAGACCCTCAGCCAACATAATAAATCATATTATATTATGTGTAAGTACTTTCCTACATGAACTTTGCCACGGCAGTTACTTAGCCCACAAGATCGTTACTTTCAGCCGAAACTTATACGTTGTCTTCCCAATTTTATTAATATATTTTACGACTGTTGTATAACGAAGGTATAAGAAAATACCGGTCAACAATCTCATAAAATCGATGGATAAGTTGATTATTTTTTCATATGAAAATTATTATGAATGCAAATAAAAATCGTCATGAATACATGCGTATCATTAGATCTATTTAGGCAACCATTGACCTACAAGACAAACATCGTAAGATGACTCATCGTGCTATCGTGTATACTGTCAATGCTGGACATTATCATTTGTTTATTTATATTTTAATACATAAATAACTAATAAATGAAAGCGAGCATATCGAGATGCTCGGCGTTTCTCTACGCGATTGAATCAGGAATGAAGAGATTCGTAGAAGAACCAAGGTCACCGACATAGCCCTTAAGATTAGCAAGCTGAAGTGGCAATGGGCGGGCCACATAGCGCGTAGATCGGACGGGCGTTGGGGCAGAAAGATTCTAGAGTGGAGACCACGTATTGGCAAGCGCAGCGTGGGACGACCGCCTGCCAGATGGACAGACGATCTTGTGAAAATCGCAGGAAGTCGTTGGATGTAGGTAGCATCGGACCGGTTACGCTGAAAAGCGATTGGGGATGCCTATGTTCAGCAGTGGACAAGTATAGGCTGAGATGTTGATATCGAGATTATCTCGATATCTTGTTGGTGTACTAGCGTGTGTTTCGGGTGCCGATCACAAGGCTTGGATCTGTATTTGGTCAGACAGTGCTATTGGGGTTTTTCTATCGAAAATTACAAGTAGCAACCCGAGGTCTGAAATTTTGCCCAATATAATGGCAATAATATGCTTCTTTCCTCTATTACTTTGATATGTAACATTGTCGGTAAAATGTGGGTGTATACATCACACCTCGTAAACTGTCTCTCCCGGTCTATCTCTGTCATCCCTGCTGTTGGCGTGATGACGTGTTTTTTTGCTATCCGGAAAAGTTCGCAAAAGTTCATGATACTTAATCCTTGTCACCTAAGTTAGGGGACCTGTAACAGACCCAACGTCTATCTCTAAAACTTTCTAATGTACTATCTGAAATTTTCAAGGTTTCTTTAAAAAAAGGGATAAGTCAAAAAGGGCAAAACCTTTTAACATTATTTCTCGGATTTTCTTGAAAAAAATTACTCAATCAAGGCTGCTTCGAAACAGTGGCAACATACAAAAATCAGAGCAAAGTAATAAAACACGCTATGCAGCAATTACTACGAGATGATGGACCACCTATCACCAGATATTGTTATTTGACCGTGTTAATTTGATTCGATATACCTCTGAATTATATTGCAATTCATACGTTTATTGTGCGAACGGTGTACCATGTGACAGTCTCTGGTTGACGCATCGCACTTACGGCTCTTATTCGATATGACTAATTAACCACGTAACGCGGTGGGTTACGATAACTTTGGCTCTCTCTCTCTCCAAAAGCATAAGCCCAGTTTTCACTGTGAGCGGGGAACGGACTCCTTACAGAGTCCGTTTAACTCGCAACAATTGCTGCGAAAGTGCTGAGCGAGTAAAAATAGTTAAAAACGAACTCGCTCTGTTCCGTCGCTTTTGCAGTGGAAGGCAAATAGTTAAAACAATCAAAACTCTTTCTTAGTGAAAGGTAAAACCTATTTTAACTAGTTATTCTTAATTAACCTCGACTATTTCTCGCTCATTACTCTTTTGCAGTGGAACGCCAGCTATATAGTTACCCGACCATTTCATAAAGCGGTCCTAACGCGCCGCGTTTGGTCGTAGCGAATAAGGGCACGGTGCGCGAGCTGTGACGCCGGGTGCGTTCGTTGAACCGGCGAGGTCATGTCCACCCGTTACGTGTGCGGCTTACAAACGAAACACTTTCCGCACTCGATGCCAAGTCCAAATGACTGACAGACAGAACTATACCCTCCATAGTATGTATGTCAACTCATCATTGTTCACTACGACACGACACAATCTTGTCCTCTGTGCCGTACGGCGGACATTATCTGCCGTTTCGATCCGTTATGCCTAATCATCTTATATTTTTTATTTAAAAATACCTTTGAAACAAGCTTTTAGGGCCAAACACTTGCTTGCTTACTGTGTAGTTGCTCCTTCCGTCCGAGTTCCGTCCTTCGTTCCAGCTCCATCATCCGACCCCGGACACCATCTGAGTCTAAAGTACTTGTCAAAACAAATCCAACGAGTCCAAACACGGCGGGGTTATATTGGATTGTTTGGTGGTTTCATTGGCCGCCTTCTGGTTATGTAACCAATCATCATCAGACCATTAATACCATCTGGTTGAATAGCACTTGTTATTACTAATTCAACAAGCTTAAACACAAGGGGGTTACGTTATATAGTACACATGTTCCTATGACCACCTTCTGACTCCATCATCAGACTAACTTCATGGTACCATATTATTGCATTGTCAGCGACTTTACATACGTATGCCAAATTCCAGCTACATCAGACACCCTTAAGTGCTTCAAAAATGGATGAGAAGATTTGAACCCGAAAGACAGACACACAGCCATACGAACATTGCAAGTAAAATAAAAGGTTGTTATAAAGATGAAATCTTTTAGAATATAATATTTTAAAATTATAATAATTTTATACAAGTCATTTGAACATTTTAAGTTAATAGTTTATTGCCATTGTTAACTAGTAAGTGGGTTTGAACATTTGAACAACATTTACAGTAAGTAAGTAACCTCATATTATTAAAAAAACCTTAACACAACGCATGGCAAGATTCTATTTTGTTTTCCTGCTATGATATTGCCGAAGTACCGTTATTACGCTTTATGCTCATTAGAATTCTAAAACACATTATAAGTAGTTTTTTAAACAAATATTTATTTATTATCCTTATTAATATTATAAATGCGAAAGTAACTCTGTCTGTCGCGTTTTCACGCTAAAACTACTGAACTGATTTAAATGAAATTTGGTACACAGAGAGTCTAGAGCCTGAGAGAGGACATAGGCTTGAGAGGACTTTTTAATGCGAAAAAAGGGTTGTAACGGTTTGAAAGGGGGGGATGAAAAGTTGTATGGAAGTATCGTCATTTTTAGAGGTAGAAGCTTGAAACTTATTTTTAAGGCTGTTGATTCGATATAAATAAATATGACATTCAAAGTTTGTAAAAGTTTTACCCTCAAGGGTGTAAAATACCAATAGAGAATAGGGGATGAAAGTTTGTATGGAAATAATAATAATAATAATAAAATGTTTTATTGTTCATAAATTTACATGAAATGCAGGTACACTGTTTCTAGCAACAAATCACTATATTTAATTTATTGTACTGCTAGTACTTAAAAAAGGGAAGTACCCTGAGCTATAAGTACTAGCATCCTTCCATGACACAGGTATAGCGATTCAGTACACTTTAACATCTTTAAGATATAAAGTAACATGTAACATTAATCTACATTCATAAGCGTGTGCGTGTACGTGTGCTTGCGCGTGTGTGTGTGTGTGTGTGTGCGCATGAGTACGTGAGTGTTTGTGCGCGCGTGTGTGCGTGTGTGTGCGAGTGTGCGTGCATGTGAGTGAGTTTGTGTGTGTATGTTCGTGTGTTGTGATTGCGTATGTATGACTATGCGTGAGTGACTATGTATGGGCATGCTCGTTATACTAATGGATGGAGAAGATTTTCTGTTTGTTCGTAGTTGAGTTTTTGTAGCCAATTAGTTACAATTCTTTTACATTCGTATTTACTTTTGCTATCGATGGTTAAATCTTTATTGATATTTTTATAAATAAAGCTCCCAAGAAAGTAAAAGAATCTTTGGCTGAAAGTGGTTCTCGATGTGGTTGACTGGGGGACTCTAAACCTACGAGCCAGTTGCCTCGAAGCAGAATAAGGAAGACCGGACTTGGAGTTTGTGGAATGTTGTCTTAACATAACTTGAAGTATGAAATATTGTCGAACTGTTAGGACCTCACAATACTCATAAAGATCCCTTGTTGGGAATCGAAAGGGCTTGAATGTGCATACTTTCAATACTGCTCTCTGAGCACGTTCAAGTCCTATAAGATTACTTTTACAAACACCACCCCATGAAGAGATACAATATCCAATCAGCGATTGGCATAAAGCATAATATACCATTTTTAGTATGCTAGGTTCCGCAATGCATCTTAAATGTTTGAATACGTAAACTAATTTGCGAATTCTCACGGTCAGAAGTTCGATATGTGGCCTAAAACTCAATTTCTCATCTATAATTACACCTAGATATTTCACGGTGGTAGCATTATCAACTTTAGGGCATAAGCAATTTAACAACGAATTGCACGGATGTTTATGGGCGATTATAGTGTATCTGTTAATGTCGACTGCCTTTGGTTTTTTAATGCTGAATCTTATGTATTTAGTTTTATCCACGTTAAGTGACAACGTGTTATCAGAAAGCCATCGTGTTACTTCATTCAATCCAATTTGAGCGGAGCGAAAAACTTCTTCCCAAGTATTACCTGTAAATAATAGTGCTGTATCATCCGCAAATGCAAATAACTTGCCATTAATTATGTTTAATTGGCACATATCATTCACATATATTAGGAAGAGAGTAGGACCAAGAATACTACCCTGCGGAACACCATGCTCAATCGGAAGGTCACCACTAACATTCTCACCTATTTTTACGCATTGAGTGCGGTTTGAAAGGTAGCTACTAAACAACTTCAGTTGTTTGTCCCTAATTCCGAGTTTTTCTAATTTGGAGAGTAAAGTAGGGATGCAGACCGTGTCAAATGCCTTGGCTAAATCAAGGAAGACAGCAACAGTTTTTTTGCCTTTATCCAGTGACTCGACCACATAATTGGTCAAGTCATGTACGGCATCATTTGTACATAAGTTATTGCGAAAACCGTACTGTCTATTTGATAGAAATTTGTTAGTTTCCAAGTAACTCTTTAGGTGCTTATTCATAATTCTTTCCAAAACTTTTGACAATGCAGGTAATATTGAGATAGGTCTGTAATTACTGACACAATCTGCATCCCCAGATTTATGGATAGGATAAATTAAAGCTTTTTTAAGTGACTCCGGGAATACTCCATCATGTATGCATAAGTTGATTATATGAGTAATGGGTGGTATCAAGATTTCTTTAAACTGCTTTAGAACATTGGATGAAATGCCATCAACACCAATAGCACAGTCAGTTCGCAACGCTAGTATCATTTGCTCCACTTCCTGTTCATCCGTATTTAAGAAAACCATTGATTTACTCGAAGGTATCGTAAGCTGGTTTTTATGTGGGATATGTCTAGCTATAGAATCTCTTTTGACTGAATTGGCTAATTCTTTTCCAACATTAACAAAAAAATTATTAACTACATTGACTGACTCATTGGCAGAATTACTTATTGTAAGTAAAGCGGAAGCAGTGGAATTATTTGTTTTAGTTTGTGTAACTTCTTTTATAACATTCCAGAGTTTTTTAGGATGAGCTTTAGCTTTGTTTAATTTGTCCCTTTCGTATTGTTTTTTAAGGTTTTTCAGTAAATTATTACAAAAATTGCGGTATCTTCTAAAGGTAATTGTAAGGGTTTCATTAAGAGGTGAACGTTTCATTTTTTTGTACATTCTGTCCCTATTTCTCATACATCTGAGTACTCCCGGCGTAATCCACGGTTTAATTATCCTTAAGCGATGAGGTACGTTATAGGCTTTTGAACTTATTTTTAGGGCTCTGGTCAATGAATTAAAAAAGTATTCAAGAGCAATATTTGCGTCCGTGGCTTCATATATTTTAAAAAAATTTGTACTTCTCAAATGCTTATCCAATTTTAAATAATCGATTTTTATTTTTTTAAAACACGTATAGTTGGGAATATCTTTACCTAGTGCAAGGATAACTGCATTATGATCAGTGACAACAGAATCAACGACTACGGTAGTAGCTGCAAGCTTGGTTTTAAGTAGAACGTGATCAAGAACTGTGTTACCATGCGTTTGTAGAGAGTGAGCTGGCATGAGACCATGACTAGCAATCAAATTCAAATATTCCTGAGTTTTACTATCTGTATTACTATCAGAAATGTCTATGTTGATATCTCCAATCACTACAATATTTTTAAATGCAGAATTGATAGACAACAACTGGTCAATAGAAGATAAAAAATTTGTAATGTCTTTGAACGATGGAGATCTATATATTGCCAGAATGCATGTATCCTTACCAATATTTATTTGTATGCAAGTGGCATCCATGAAATCAGGTTCAACTATTTTGAAGTTCGTAATATTATTTCTAATATAAACAACTACGCCATCGTTTTTGTTTAGCCTATTATTAGTCAGATAAAATGTATAACCATCTAGTAGTGGAATATTGGGATTGCAGTATAACCAGCACTCAGTGAGTATAATAATGTCCTGTGGTATAGATATTCTCGTCAACAGTGTTATAAGGCTCGATATATTTGCAGAAATACTGCGAATATTTTGGGTCATTATTTTTAGAGACTTGACGGCAATATAACGTTCACAATCTTCCGGTTCCGATCTATGACAATCTGAGACTCTTAGTTCATCAATATCATTTATATTATTATCCAGGATATCGAATTTTAATACATAATATATATTTGTACATTAAGGATGTTCGTAGTTTATAATAGACTTTATCCCATTTAGGTTTTGGCATTACTCTAGACCACAGGGCATTCAGTGTATTATGTAATTCAGTAAGATGAAAAATATGTGCTGTAGTTGTATTTTTGTTGTCCAAGTGTAATAAAATGTATGAATGAATGTGTGTGAGTGATGATGATTGCTTGTATATGGTATTTGATGGGATAATTCGGAATTCTGCGAAATACTCTAAATACAATATTAGGAAAATAGTGAGTAAAAGAAGTAACAAAGGTAAGTTTGACACAATATGTATACACATAATATGATTAATAGACGTAAATGAAGGCAAGCCGCAGAATAACACACAAAATAGTCAATTTTTCTTGCTAAGCTTTGTGATATCACTTTCGCTTTCAATACGAGTTAAAGGTGTGCCGTCGTCTTTACGCAGGTACACTATTCCTCTTGCAGTCCAGCAATATTTATATCCATTTTCTCTTGCAAATTGGCGAGCTAAGTAAAAGAGCTGTTGGGCTTTAAATGTTAATGCCTCAGAAACATATACTGGTCTAGCGGGCCCCTCTATTTTAAGATGGAGACTATTCAGTTTATCTCCATTTACCTTCAACTTATTAAAATTCTTAACAGCTTGGGTTATTTTTTCCTTTTTGATGACACTATTCAACTCTGCGATGATTGGTTTTATGTTTTCTTTGTTAGAGGTGACTCTGTACACATCTTTAATGTCACAATCCTGTAACTCAATTTCCACTGCTTCGGCCAAAGACTTTACAATTTCACTAACATCTTCTTTAGTTTCGATTCTTTTTACAGCAGATAATTTACTAGGTACATTGCGTATTTCTATGGCCGTAGATCGAGTTTTACGTTCCAACATTTCTATTTTTTCTTCCAACTTTATTATCATCTTTTTGTCCTTTGCTTTTTCTTCCTCTAGATTTATGAGTGACTTGAGGATAGTATCGTATTTATCAGACATGAAATTCAAGCTTGTTTGTAATTCAGCATTTTGCTGTTTAATTTCAGCAAATCGCTGCTCAATGGAAGTTGACAGCGTTGTTATCATGCCAGATATTTCAGCTTGGAGTTCATTAACATCATCATCCACCTCGCGTCTGCGCTTAGGTCGCATGCTAATATTGCCACTACCACTTCGTTCTGAGGGCGTATCCGAATCATATGTCTGCGATGGTCCCGCAACTCCAGCAGTGGCTGTGGTGGCAGCGACATTGCGCTCCTTACCGCGTATAGAGGAGGGCGGTGATCGATGAAATGGCATACTAAACGGTGAATAATTACCGAACGCTCAAAAACGGTTTTGCGCCTCTAAGGCGAACACAAGACTATAAAAATTTTAATATTTAGTATATTGCACTATAGTAACATGCACTATTTAAGTTATAAAGAAGGTCACCTTTTTATTTTTTTCACTTGGACCACACTCTCATCCACCCGCTAATCGCTGACGCCTTTGGCTTGTGGCAAGCAAAGTACTCGCAGTAGTGTGGTAGGGGCGACAGACCGGGGGTGTGTCGCGTGCGCAGAGTAGCTCAGCTGTTGACTTCTGTCAGCGGTGTTGTTGTCCTGTACTTTCACTGACTACGTGCTTGTCTATTATGGCCTCCTGGTACTTTATAAAATATTTTAATTTTAATTTTTAAAACAATTTTATTTAAATAGATTGAAAAAACTGGCACGGGAGCACACGACTATTCGCTTTCGCGGTCCGGGGGGAAGGCAATACGTTAATACTATTTAGATGAGGTAAATCTGTAATTTTAAGAATTATAACATTCTAAGATAAAGATAAGGAAAAGTCAAGAGTCTCCGTATTCGGCGAGCGTATATGAGACGAACTATGAGAGTCGAGGAAGCCAGAGAGGTATGTAAGGAAAGAACCTCTTGGAACTCTGTACTCTCTGCCTACCCCGCAAGGGATCTGGCGTGATGTTATAGATAGATAGATAGAGATAAAGATAAGTTTATTCTTTTTGATTTTGTGCTGATTTAATCTGTAGGTTGAACAGAAAGGAACCGAACGACCATTGACTTCCAAGAATAACGTTTTTAAAATAACTAAATTATAAAAATTACGACGCCTTTGGCTAGTGGTTAAGACCTTGAGCTGCTCCGCCCACTGAATCGAGTAGTCTCAGGTTCGATCCCAACCTAGGACTAATCTTTGTGTGACCCACGAATATTTGTTTCGGTCTGGGCGTCTGTGTATGTGAATTTCATGTTTGTAAACGCACCTACGACCCTAGAATAATTAGTAGTGTGAGGTTTCGTTTTAAAAAAAAATGTTTTTTACATTTATGTCATACTTCAACTTAAGTAATATTTTTTACAATTAAGTAATACTCATAATAATAAGCAGTGATAGCCTCGTGGTTAGACCGTTGGACTGCAAAGTAAGAGGTCTCGGGTTCAAACCCAGGCACGCACCGCTGTCTTTTCAAAAGCATGTGCATATTAAAAATTACCTATCACTTGCTTTAACAATGAAGGAAAACATCGTGAGTAAACCTGCTTGCCCAAGAGTATTTCGAAGGTGTGTGAAGTTCGCCAACCCGCACTGGGCCAGCGTGGTGGACTATGGCCTGAACCCTGTAAGTTTGAGAGGTGGCGCGTGCCCAATAGTGGGACAGTTTCCTAACGGGGCTAAAATTATTATTTTATTATTAAGTAATACCTAAGTAATCTTAAGAAAACCATGTTAAGACGTTGGTAATGGCTACCACGTAATGTGGTAGTCGTTAAGCTAAGTTGGAAGGCTTATAGGCGGCTTAATAAGTTCGAATAGCAGGTGGCCACAAACCTGCCTCCACTAACCCGCACTGAAGGCCTTTGCCCAGCAGTGGGACAGTATGGGACAGTATGGGCTGATATTATTATAATACTATTGTTTTTACATACACGTCATTGTAAACTATTAAGTGGGTTTCCATTATTTTACTTATAGGAAATAAACGGAATATAAATGTACCAGTATAGTTATATTATGGGAATAATTGAGGAAGTTGTTCCTGAAAAATAAACACAATTTTATTTATTTTTTCCCTTTACGTGGTGACTACTTAATAAATACATATTTTATTCACACTGAGCATTTAAATACGGTCGTTAGTTAACTAACACTTTTGAAATTATATTATTTGTAGGCACTCCTTTGATTTATTATTAAGAAGTCACCTTTTTGTATGATGGATTATCTTTTTTCATTTATTACTAACTAGCGACCCGCGCGGGCTTCGCACGGGTGAATTATACACATAACCCTTCCTCTTGATTCACTCCGTCCATTGGTGGAAACCGTATGAAAAATCCGTTTGGTAGTTATTGAGTTTATTGCGTTCAGACAGATAGACAGACGCGAAGGGGGGACTTTGATTTCTATCCTAATATTATAAAGAGGTAAAGTTTGTGAATTTGGATGTTCGGGGTAATATCCGTTACTACTGATCCGATTTTAATGATTCTTTCACCATTGGAAAGCTACCTTATCCAGAAGTAACATATGCTATATAACATAGACCCGGTAGGTGGCGCTGTTGTCGACCAGGTACAAAGTCGCGGGAAACTGCTAGTATAATATGTAGTGATAGTAATATATACTTCTCTGCCTACCCCGCAAGGGATGTGGCATGACGATATAGATGATAGATGTACCACAGAAAGCTTATTTCGTGTTTCATTATTACTGTGGTTATAAAAATAAATAGGTTATAATATGCGGAATGCTAACAGAAGGCTAAGTACAAACCATTTGACGTTATCGTAACGTCATCCAGGAAGCGGGCACGTTTATTTTTATTTAGTATATTTACAGTGTGAAAAAGATGGCATATCAATTCGATAGCGTCACGTTAACGTTTGTTAATCCCAAGCTCTCAGTTTCTTTACGATCTCTTATTCGTAATTTCGTCTAATTTAGCTAATATAATAATATTAGCCCTGTTAAGAAACTGTCCCACCGTGGGCACGGGCCGCCTCTCAAACTGAGAGGGTTTAGGCCATTCACCACGCTCGCCCAGTGCGGGTTGGCGAACTTCACGCACCTTCTAGACACTAAGGCAAGCAGGTTTCCTCACGATGTTTTCCTTTACCATTCTAATTTAACCAGTTTCTGTAATTAATAATCATTTCTGTTTCGATGTTCTATGTACATACATCTCTTTTCGCTTGAAATTTCATCTCAACCACACACCTCCAGAAACTTCTCTCGAGCGACACACGTTCTCAAGTATTGACACCGTTTCACCGTTATATATCAAACTATAAATAAAGGTAAGATTTCACTGTATTGAATGGCGATACGGCCATGTATTTTAATAGAAAAAGTTTCTGATGAAAAAATCTTGAACGAGACATTTTCGCTTGTTGTCACAGCGAGTTTAAAAAGTGTTTACTAAGTTTGACACAGTTACATAGACAAAGGCCAAGTGATCGGAGCGAGGTGATCGGCAATTCGGCTAACACGAAGTTGCTTCGAATCCCATAAAGGAACACGTTTAGAAATAGATTCATATATTACTTGTTTCTGCCCGCTACTTCGTCCGCGTTGACTTTAGACAGGAATCTAACATTATCCCGGGATAAAAAGTATCCTATATGTTAATCCAGATAATAAACGATCTATGTGCCAAATTTCACCCAAATCCGTTCAGCCGTTTTAGCGTGATTGAGTAACAAACATCGAAACATACAAACTTTTACATTTAAAATATTAGTAGAAATAGACTAGCTGTACCGGCAACTTCGTTCGCTTTATTTTTAGGCGTGTATTTCACACTATTAAGGTTATTTTTTAAGACAAAGGGTAGCCTATGTTCGTTTCCTGAATAAAATCTATGTCCTTGCCGAATTAGATCAAAATCTATTCAGCGGTTTGGGTGTGAGAAGGTAACAGACAGACAGAGTTACTTAAGAATTTATAATATTAGTATAGATTAGTATTTGTGTATATGAATTTTCATGTTTGTAAACGCACTCACGACAGGAATAAATCCTAGTGTAGGGGGGTACATTTTTACTAAAAAGTAAAAGTATGCATAGTATCGATCTTCAGCGGTTCCGAAAAGAGATTATTTGAATAGCACATCTTAGAAAATGTGAAAATTAATATAGGTATATGGTTTTTAAATAAAAAATCCGAAAGGAAGGAAATACATATTTTAACACAGGAAGAGGCAAGTAAGTAAGGCGCTTAATTTAATTATTGTATTCTGGGAACTATTAGTATAGTATTTGGCTACTCGCAAAATATTTTTGAAATACATTTTAACAAGTAAAAAATATTTGTAATATAAATTTTATAAAAAACGAATAAAGTCAATTAGGATAAAACCTTGACGCCGTTCTACCTACCTCTACTTACCTACTATCTTTCAGGTGAAAAGTACCATCCAAACAATAATCAAAATCAAAGTCTAAAGTTAGATGTAGAGATAGTTTATTTTTTTTATTTTATTAAAAGAATCAATCAATCAATCAGCCTATCGCAGTCCACTGCTGGACATAGGCCTCTCCTAACACGCGCCATTGCACACGGTCCTCCGCCTTCCGCATCCAGTCTGTCCCAGCGACCTTTTTGAGGTCGTCGGTCCATCTAGCTGGGGGCCGTCCTACCTTACGCTTACCAAGTCGCGGTCTCCACTCTAGGACACGCTTGCTCCATCGGCCGTCGGTCCTTCTGCAGATGTGACCAGCCCATTGCCACTTTAGCTTACTGAGTCTGCGAGCTATGTCGGTAACGTTGGTTCTTTGTCGGATTACCTCGTTACGAATTTTATCCTTCAAAGAGACGCCGAGCATAGCTCGCTCCATAGCCCATTAAAAGAATGTGGTGGTAAAATTCAAATTATTGCATTTTTATTTTATTTTATATAAGGAATAAGGTAGTAACATTCAAATTATTACATAAAGGGTGCATCAAAAGCCATATTTAGGTTTGCCCGCGCACCAGTTCAGTCGTCTACATTAAATAAATATATATCATAACGAATCGTGAGTAGGTGGGTACGCAAATAAAAGTTTTAATACATTGCAAATAATGAATGAACAACCACCATTCGTTATGAGTTTCGAATAAATATCGGAAAAATATCGTAGTGATTTAAATGATTTTTTTATTTACCTTAGATTATTTACATTTCTTGATTTACTTGTATAAGAAAGTAGTTTTTTAATTTGTCAGATTGTTCCATTTTCATCCCATTATTCGGTTAAAACTATCTTTAAGGTTATTTTGTTCCATAATATAATATTTCCGGTATAAAAAGATAAACACGTTCACCCCTATATTCCCCAAGCGGGGTGGCAGAGGTGTAGCACACCCACTTTTTGCGGACTATGTTATTACCAATATCTTATTATATCACTGGTATTATTGTGTCTTTTTTCCCGATGGTGGAAAACTATTTTCTGGAATTCTATATTCTTATTTCTAATACAGGTTGAGAGGAGAGACACAGACTACAGGAGAGGTTTGAGATGGGGCCGTACGGGCAACTTCCTTAACCGTTGTAGGTCTTAGGAGGGTATCCTTAACTTTTTGCGAAATTTTAAGCTGCATTTACATATTTTGAAAAAAATATACAGTCAGCAAGAAAATGGGCAATTTACACAAAAACTTTATTGTTGCCAATCGATCCTGATTCTTATAAGGATCAATACCTCTAGTGGACCAACTGAGGTTGGGTTACTATAAAAGTCAGAAATCGTAAAAAGCTTTTCCCATACATTTCTTAGGAAATCATCGTGGCTTACTGCCCTGTCTCAAAATCCACCCTATATATGTACTGTTACTAATACAGACATTAGTCTAGTGTTGTAAAAACGCTCGAGTCGGCGCCTAAACGCTCGCGTCTTCTACCTGCTTCAACGCTCGTAAGCGTCGACTCAGCGCTAAACGCTCGACTTAAGCGCTCATTTTTACAACACTAATTGGCCCCATCAACCGTCCCGTTTATATTTAACACATTTATATTATTCTCATTTTACTTCTTACTTATTACCAATAAAATGAACATGTATCTGAGATCGCGGGTAAAAGCTGGTCGCGTACAGCACAAAATCGGTCGAATCTTTGAGTACGGCTTTCGTTTTTCGGTTGAAGATGACGTTGATGATGATCATGATATCTACCAATCATTTAATTTAACTCTTAACTACTATGTTATGTACTGTGTACAGTGTACACCTTCACTTCGCCGAAATTGTTAGATCCCATTATATTTATGTCTGAATGAATGCCTGCTTTATTCATGAATGGCCTGCCTTATTATTTTACTTTTTATTATTCCAACAGATGCCAAGTGTCATTTGTGTCATCACAAATTGATTTGTACTACGATGAGAGGTTGTTTTTTTTTTCACAATAAATTAATAGTCCGCCCCGTTTATTTCCGACAGCCATCCAACATTTATACAACACAATTAACTCCAGGCACAATTCAATTTATCTCTATATTATTTGTTTACGACGTATTGTGAATAGAATTGCACAGGCAGCAATACAATATTACTTCAGTAATGTTCGCACGTGACTCTAAAAGAATAAGAACATTAGTTTTTACTGTATTTAATTAAAAAAGTAGCAGCAATGTCATTGTCTCCTATATCATTGTAATGCGAACGTAATGAGACATTCTCACAACATTATGAGTGTTCCGCACGACAATAGTGTTGCGTGCTCTCTGAATTAAAACAGTTTTACTGTATGAACTATCCATTATTGTTGCTTAGGTAAGTATTATTTCAAGAATTAGGTAACATAAAAATAGTTCAATACAGAAGCAATTAGCTGATCGGGGAATTACTGTGGAGTTAATAACTCTTAATTGTTTCGTAGTAATTCCGTTTTCGGAATAAGGAAAATAATACTTGTATACTTATACTTCAGCCACTATCGTCCCATTGTTGGGCAAAGGCCTCCCTCCACTCCTGAAAATAATATGGTCTATATTTACTCTTATAAGATTTATTACGCCCAGTTGCAGAGACGTTCTTCAAATTATAAGAATGACGTTTAGGCTAATGTATCTTTAAAATATGTATCATAAAGCTAGATTAGCGATTAATGACAACTTTAAATTATTATACTATCACTTTAGGGTAAAAGATACTTTGAACGTGAAAAAATGAATGAAATATGTTCTATCTATCTATAACCTCACGCCAGATCCCTTGCGGGGTAGGCAGAGAGTACAGAGTTCCAACAGGTTCTTTCCTTACATACCTCTCTGGCTTCCTCGACTCTCATAGTTCGTCTCATACACGCTCGCCGGTTACGGAGACTCTTGACTTTTCCATCAGATAAGACTCGGTTTATTTGGTCGTGGTAAGATAGTCTAGGTCTTCCCCGGTACCTGCATCCTTCCACTTTCACATTGTATATCTGTTTTGTCATTTTTCAATATGTTGATTAAATTAAGTGACTATCTTTTATCCCTTATATCCTCAGAATATTTACAACCCTAATACATGTTTTCATGAAAATAATATACTGATGAGCTTGCTTAATTAGCAGTATAAATAACCTCCATTAGCAGTGATAGCCTAGTGGTTAGACCGTCGGACCGTTGGCCAGCGTGGTGGACTATGGCCTTAGCCCTCTCAGTTTGAGAGGAGGCCCGTGCCCAACGGTGGAACAGTTTCTTTATTATTATTAATCCATTATGTATCAGTTTTTCACTTCAGTCAAAGGGTCATATTATCTCGTATAAATACTTATAATTGTTGACTAAGCGTTCGCTACTCGTTGTACGGAGCAAAGGGACCTAAATTTTACCGTCTGAAGTTGTTTTTTACTTACCTAATTTTAAAAAAAAACTTAGAGCACCCTGAAATCTCAAAAAATACAAGAAATCTCCTTTCGATAGTCATATATTTAGTTTGAGGAATACACAGTCTCTACTGAATTAATTAGAATTAGACATCCAAACTTCTTAAATAAAGTTAACATTACTTGCTTATTTTGTATACTTAAGCTTGGCAGTTCCATGAAAAACAACAAGCTGAGTAATCATTGCCGCGATAACGCGCATAATGCATTGGCAGGACGTGGTCTGGTTCGAAAAATCCGAACAACATAACTAATGACATTAACCTTTACACAAAAACACGTAATGATCAGATAAAATTATAATGTATTTCCGAATTACGTGAATTATGGGATCCTTTTGACATTTGGACAACAAAGCTCGTCAGTTTTTGTTAGTTGTTGGGTTTGATTGTGAATTAAAATATATAGTTACTATCTCTATCTATCTATTATTGACTGCCTCGTTGGTCTGGTGGCAAAGCGCATCGCTTTGTGATCACGAGGTCCTGGGTTCAAATCCTAGGTCGGACAAATGTCGTTTTTCTAACGAAAAATTCCCAGTATGAGTCCGGAGTCTGGAATTGTACCCGGTATATGGCAATAGGCTCGCCCCCTATTACATGGGACCTAACATCGTCGGCGGAACGTGGGTGTACTCAGTACACCTCTGCCACCCCCGCTTGGGGAATATAGGCGTGACGGTGTGTGTGTGTTCTATCTATCTATATCATCACGCCAGATCCCTTGCGGGGTAGGCAGAGAGTACAGAGTTCCAACAGGTTCTTTCCTTACATACCTCTGGCTTCCTCCACTCTCATAGTTCGTCTCATACACGCTCGGCGTTACGCAAGCTCTTGACTTGTCCTTCAGATAAGACTAGGTCTATTTGCTCATGGTATGATAGTCTAGGTCTGCCCCGGTACCTACATCCTTCTACTTTCGCATTGTATATCTGTTTTGTCATTCTTTCTTCTGACATTCTTTCTATATGTCCGAACCAACGGAGCATACCTTTTTCTCATCTTTACACCGATACTATCTTTCATACCTACTCGTACTCATATAGTTACTAGTCTTATGTAATTAGGTAGTATATACCTTTAACTGTACTATATAACATAAATGATGCCTTCTGTAGTATTCCGATGTATAAGCTATATTACTGAAAATTTTCATCATAATCCGTTAACTAATTTTTGCGATAAAGAGTAATAAATATCCATACAATACATCCTCAAAAACTGTCGCATTTATAAAATTTAGCGCAGTGGTCTTAGCTTAATCCGCTCCGCCCACTGTGTGTAATAGTCGCGGGTTCTATTCCCGCACGGGACAAATCTTTGTGTGATCCACAATTATTTGTTTCGGTCTGGGTATTTGTGTATGTGAGTTTTCATTTTTGTAAACGCACCCACGACACAGGAATCAATCCTAGTGTGGAGCTACGTAAAACAAAATAATAGAGGGATTCTAAGGCCCGTATTACAGAACATAAATCAGTCGGGAATCTAGTTTTATAAACTGATTTTTGTAGTAAAACGTTCGTTTTTAAACTAGATTCAAGAGTGATTTTCGGTCTGTAATCCGAGTCTATAGTAGTGTAGTTATAGTGTACATAGGTTCAGAATGTACTCAGAACAAGGCAGTTTATCGAACCACCCCAGGGTGCGGAACGATCCAACTGACTGCGGATACTAATCCTTGAATATGTAATGCGTTGGTTCCAAACTGCGTATTGAATCCGAGTATGTTATCTACCAACAATATAATAATAATACGCCCTATGCCTAATATCTATATATCATTATCATCACGCCAACAGGTTCTTTCCTTACATACCTCTCTGGCTCCCTCCACTCTCATACACGCTCGCCGGTTGCGGAGACTCTTTACTTGTCCTTCACATAATACTCTGTCTATTTGGTCATGGTAAGATAGTCTAGGTCTTCCCCGGTACCTACATCCTTCCACTTTTGCATTGTATATCTGAGGGCCCAGACAAGTGGCAAATTTTTTTTTTCTTTTTTTTAATACAGTCGGTCAGCTTCATTCCGCCCATCTTCCGCAGAGGTCGCATTTCGACCGCATTTATTCTTCTTTCATTCTCCTTCTTACATACCCAGCTCTCGCTGCCATATAACAGCGTTAGGACAAGCACTCCGTTATGTATGGCCAGCTGCGCCTTTTGGCTTAAGTGCCGGCTCCCAAGTAGCATTCCCATCGCACCATTCGCTCTGTTACCTGCACTCACACTTATCTCTATGTCAGCGGTGTATTTCCCATCCTTGCTCCAAACTCATTCACTTGCTCTAGCACTTCGGTACGAACCACAATCCTTGCGTTCGTTCTGGCTTCTTCCCATTTAAGTGCCTAATATCGTTATCTGAACCCTTTTTCAATTCCATCACTTCATGCCCAGTTGCTGAGTTACCGTTTGCTATGAAATTTACCCAAGTTCTTTTTATATGCTTTTATGTGTCCGACCTGTAGCTAAGTATCTATGTAAAGGGATCTTGCAACGTAATTTTCACCAACTTCAAGGCATCCGATTAACTTGAGAATTGGTACACGTATCAAGGACCGAGGGCAATACAATATTTTTTATTAGACCAACGCCCCTGTAAATCTTATCTACAAACCAATAGATCCTTGTTGGACTATATATTTGCTTACTGTCAATATTATGAAGTGTAAGTGAATTTACACTTAGCATAGTCGATAGGCCTATCTCCTCTTGCATCCACCGACGATGGCACCTCTCATACATCCGGGCAGCAACACCGACACATGGCTCCTGTTACTTGTAGCGACTTCCTAGAATGATGCTTACGGCAGACCTGGCAGGGTCGCCATGAGCTGTTGGGTGTTGCGGGAAGCGTAAATGACGCAACCTTCTGCTTCGATGTCGTATATTCGTCTCTCACAAATGTACTTAATGTAATCAAAATTATAAACTAAGCGATATTTAAAACTATACAATTACATACACTTCAATTATTTTGTCAGATTTTCCATATAAAATGTGTTAATTTTCTTTTGGTAGAAGGCAACTATCCTTAATTTGAATATTGTAACCGGATTGTCTCGCTTATTGATAAAATATCAAATATCTACTGAGCTGCGGTTAGGACTCTGCAACTAACGAATATGGTAATTCCTTAATGGGTAACGCGTGGGATGTCACAGTGGCGCATTGAACTTGAAAAAAAAAGAAGGAAATATGTTGATTAAATTAAGTGACTACTTTTTAACATCATATTCTTAGAATATTTACAAAACTAATACCTGTTTTCATGAAAATAATACATAATAGTATATAATAATATACTGATTAGCCTAGTTAATTAGCAGCATAAATTACCCCCACTATGTATTAGTATTTGACGTCAGCCAAACGGTCATATCATCTCGTATAATCAGTAATAATTGTTGACTACGCTTTCGCTACTCGTTCTACGGAGCAAGGAACCTAAATTTTACCGTCTCAAGTTTATTTTTTGTCTTAAGTAATCTAATTTTAGGGCTTTACTAAAAGAAAAGATGCAAAAGTGCTTGGGGAATATTGGCGTGACGGTGTAAAAGATAGAAGCTCTGTAAAAGAAATGTATTGTGTATCACTTTTAAGCTTATCAAATTTTTTGTAGTTATTTTAAAGAAGTATGAAAGAAATTGACTGCCTCGTTGGCCTAGTGGGGAATAATGTGCTTTGATATCACGAGGTCCTGGGTTCAAATCTTAGTTCGGGCAAATGTAGTTTTTCAATAGAAAAATTCCCAATATCAGTCCGAAACGTAGAATTGTGCCCGGTATATGGCAATAGGCTCGCCCCCTATTACATGGGACTTAACATCGTCGGCACAAAATGGGTATACACAGTAAACCCCTGCTACCCACGCTTGGGGATATGGGCGTGACGGCGTGTGTATGAAAGAAATCCTGGGACATCTACAAATATCATTGGAAATTCCTTCCTGCTAGAATGCTTTTGCATGGTAGTGTCTCAGAAGTTTGCTGATCGGTAGCCTATATCTACAATTGTTCTTGAAACCAGCAGCTTTAAAGAAAAAGCTTCCAACGTGGTATTTTAACTATCTAATGATTTTTAACCGATAACGCCTGAGTCACGAACTATCCTCAGAAGTTCATTGTCGATCTTACACACACTCAACGTAGGTACTCAACGTACATGCCCAAACAAAGTTATATTTGAAATATCGAATCAAAGTACGAATCATATCAAACAAACCTCACAAGTCATGCGTCACATGAAATGAGAAACAAAAAAAAAATACTCGCGCCATAATCAGCCTTTATGATTCACCTATTGTATGGCAGTTACGTTAGAAAAAAAAATCTGTTACGCAGGGCAGTTTACCTCGAGGCGAGATTCTAAATCGTGTTACAGCCTTGGAGGCCAGCCACGCTCCGCCGAGCATGACGCGGCAGCCTCGCAGCCCAGCGCCAATATCTTTAATCTATTGTGCCTACAATACTATCTTACCCCACATACACTCGCCAAGTTCTTCCCCTATAAATCTCGTTAACACAGGTGATTCATTATCACTAATTGAAATCTGGGAACGTGATGCCACTTGACGGGAGAAACATAGGGATTAGAAGTACAAAGAGAATTTATTATAGGTCCCTATACATATTTAGGGTAGCACGAATTTCGTATTTTTTTTTCTAATACAGTTTCGTTTTTTTGATGCTTTGTTTAGTGTTGTTTTGAGTCAGAATCCTCGTACACGGGGGAGTCGTAAAAGATAAAGCAAATAAACATAATCATGAAACAAGTACAGAGTTCGTTTGAGTTAACTTTTATACACGAGTAATGTAATATTAATTTGTGTTTATGTAGTATTTCGCTCCAGTGTTTATCTACTTAATAACTCATAAACTGCCAACTATGCGTCACTGCTTTAAAGCGTAATCATGTGTGTATTAAAAGACTTGATTATTCTTTTCACTCAAATTTTAGTGGGATCATTTCAGATGTTGTTAAATATTTAGAATATTTAAACAGTTCAATTTCAAAGAGTAATTTTACAACAGTGTTTGCATAAACTAACGGGGTTCCTTACGTCATTATACCGCATAGATAGTTACCACATAGTATTTCATAGGTTTACTTTTCAAACAGTTTTCATAATAAATTGCGCTGTGAATAAATGTCTGAATAGTAAACAAACTCTAATTTTCAACTCTCTCTCTAATTTTTAGAAATGGTCTCTAATTACAAAGTCCAATAGGTCAGTTGTTTTGTATGGGATACTAAATGAGTCCGAATGCACCCATAATATATAGAATAGTTACAGATTATCACAGACAACGTACGAACGTAACAAACAGTTAAGGATTACCACAGACGATTACGTAATATAAGACTGATTACTACAGAAGTCGTAACATTAACACACTTATTATTACAATTACTGAAAAAATCATAACGAAATCATCGCTTCCAGCTGGCTGTGTTACATGTTCATTGTGTAAAAAACCTTGCTTTACATGGTTTTTATTTAAAAAAATCTGGCCAAGCGCTAACTATAATTTAAAATGCAGACCGGATTACACAACAGGCGGGAAACTAAAGCATCGAAAAATCGAACTGTCGAGACAGCATTTCTGGCAGCCCTTGTCCATAATGGCCAGCGGGGCGAGATACTTTGCGTGTCGTCGAATAGTGTCACTTGGATTAAGGAGATCACTAACGTGAAGGGTTTTGAGAATTTTTGTTTGCAATTGCCACTGCTGCTCCTTGACAAGATAAAAAGTGTGTCTAAACGACCTAACATACAGGTTTTTTTTTAAAACAGCATAGTCATAATTATCTATATAAAAATGCCTAAATGTGTTGCTAAGCGCAAAACTCGAGAACGGCTGGACCAAATCGGCTAAAGTCCGGGGAGAGTTCTTACGAGGAGAAAAAATGGAAAAATTGCACGGAAAAACGTAAAAACCGCATTTTTCTTTTTCCCATTCAAACGCGTGCGTAGCCACGGGTAACAGCTAGTTGCAAATAAAAATTCACCAATACCAGTTTTAGCGCATATCTTAAGCTTTCTTTTCGGGTATATTTTGTATATATGCGCTCAGCCGTTTAGTAGACAATTTACATTCTATATATATAAAAATGAATTGACGTTTGTTAGTCTCACAAAAACTCAAGAACGGCTGGACTGATTTGGCTAATTTTCGTTTTGAAATAATTGTAGAAGTCCGAAGGAGGTTTAAAGGGTGAGAAAATATAAAGAAATTGCAAGGAAAGTAGTAAAAACAACTATTTTATTTTTTGGCGGTACGAAGTTCGCTGGGTCAACTAGTTTTATATATCGTCACGCCTATATTCCCCAGAGGGGGTGGCAGAGGTGTACTGAGTACACCCACGTTTCGCCGACGATGTTAGGTCCCATGTAATAGGGGGCGAGCCTATTGCCATATACCGGGCACAATTCCAGACTCCGGACTCATACTGGGAATTTTTCGTTAGAAAATCTACATTTGTCCGACCTAGGATTTGAACCCAGTACCTCGTGATCACAAAGCGATGAGCTTTGCCACCAGACCAACGAGGCAGTTTTATATAAATAAGGCTAAATTTATTTATATATAATTTATATAAATAAGTATATATAGAAATTTGAATATAAAAAAACACCGTCACGCCTATATTCCCCAGAGGGAGTGGCAGAGGTGTACTGAGTACACCCACGTTTCGCCGACGATGTTAGGATGATTAGAATATATTAAATTATATTTTGTTTAATACGTTATCTCACGACATTCTTATCTTTATCTTCATATATACATTTTATAACAAATAGGCCGTAGATTCTTGAAGTATCTTCTGTAAATAGGGCGTATTTTGGGAGTGCAACGTTGCCTTGAATGCACTGAATAGACATGACTTGAGATGCGAGGCGGCGCCCGGTCACCAGTCTACCATAATACCCATATGGTATTGAATTGACTTACGTTTTCAGGCGTAGTGATATTGGGACTCATCGATTAATTTTAGAATAGTTGTCGAATTATTTATTCATTGAGGGACTGATCGGAATGAATCGTTTCACGGTATCTACGCAGGATTTTTAAACTGAATTGGTTGAGTGACTAATTGGGATATTTTAACTTCACATTTATACTCACTTTTAGACTTATAACGTAATATAGTCACAGTATGTAGATCCATCAATGTGACTTTTAAATTCCCTTTAAAATATTTGTTTTCTTTTTAATATTAGTCTAGATCGAATTCTGATATATCTAATTATCTGTGAACTTGAATAAGCTAAATAAATTAATTTGCTCGGGCATTTTAATCGGTATGTTCTTAAGATTCGATTCGATTTAGCGCAGTGGTTAAGAGCTTAAGCCGCTCTGCCCACTGCGTCTAATAGTCGCGGGTTCGAGTCCCGCACAGGACAAATCTTTGTGTGATCCACAACTATTTGTTCCGGTCTGGGTATTTGTGTATGTGAATTTCATGTTTGTAAACGCACCCACGACACAGGAATAAATCCTAGTGTGGGGCTACGATTTAAAAAAAAAAAGAAAGAAAGAATAGAGTAATAGAGATATGATTATTAAAAAGTGTATAGGCTTTTTTTTTATAAAAACACGGCCGCACCCTAGGAATTATTCCTGTGTCGTGGGTGCGTTTATGCAAACAAGAAATTCACATACACAAACATCATTATTCACTAACTTAGTCTTACTATTCTTAAATCAAGACTTAGTTAATATAAAATAATGGAAATGCGAGTACTAAAAACAATTTCGAACAATTTACTAATGTAACATTAGATTAAATTGAAGATGTAGCCAATACAAGGTCGGGATTTTGGTATAATGTTGTTCAAAATCGGAGAGCAACGAGCGCGCGGTCGTCGACCTCGCGTGTAGCGACCATCCGTGCTTGAGGGCGGGCGGGCGGCGCCCGCAGTTAGGCGTCCTGCAAACGTAAACAAGCGTCTGTACCATGGCACTTATTCGCCTTGACCAAACGCAACACGTCACGATTACTTGTCGTGTTATGGTACTCTGTATACCACTGGAGTTCCATCAAGCAATAATTTCAAGGAGTAATCGTAACGTGCCGCGTTAGTCACAGCGAATAAGGGCTACGTATACCGGCCGTGAATGGACAATCATTTTTATTTCGTCGTTTGAAAGACTCACGTACAAAAAATGTATTGAATCAACTGATTCATTTCTATTTGTGTGTTCTTAGATTGGCTTGATTGAACTGGCCTATTTTAGTTTTTAACACAGCTAACAAACAGAATCGATTTCTGACTGATACTGGCCACTGATGGCATGATTGTGTTTTATTGAATATAAGTCTGCGACTGGCAACTCTGCGACTGTCATGAAGCGATATTTCATTTGATGACAGCGTTGGTTCCGATTTTGACCGCGGACCGCGGACCGGCCCTATAGAGATATGAGAAGCGCAGATAGATTTAGTCATCACTTTCTATCAGATCACGTTTATTATCGCAACTTGACTTAGAATGTGATACAATATTTAACTAGGAGGTAACACTAGTTAACTAGGATTAACAGTATAAATTTCTATAAGTACCTATATACTTCTGTTATTTTAATAAATCATTATATTAATACGTGAAGCAAAAACTTTGTACCCCTTTTTACGAAAATTGCGCGGACGGAGCAGTATGAAATTTCCCACATTTATAGTTTATATAGAGAAGGAGTGCAGAAGCCTAATATTTTTTTTAAAATATGAATAAAAAATATATTAAATCAATAAAAAAAAACATTACCCACACTACCATGTATTTGAAACAAAAACGCATATATACTCTTTTGTTTATTGTTAAAAAGTCTATGGTCAAATTGAGTATAGATTTATATTATTTGTCTTTAATATTATTTGTCTATAGTCTTACTGAATGTCAAACATAACCAGCAAAATATGAAAGAGTAGGTCGAATTTCGACCAATGGGCGACCACTAGTAAGTTTAAATTTATTTATTTTACTAAGTACCTTTAAAAGATCAGTGACTAATCGTTATTGCCCGTTGGTTCGCACCATTTAATCTGGTGTAACGTCAACGAGTATTTTTGTATTTTCATCTCTAACAATGCTATACTGAGCATATACCACAAATAGTAACGACTTCCTCGGGAGCAGATATTCCACCCACTACCGAGCAAGTGAAGATTCAGAATGCAACAAAGACCATTCGCTTCGCTCAGTCGCTAACTTAAAAAATATTACATGAGGTATTTTTATCTACAAGAGAGCATGAGGCTGCAGGAATAATTGGGTCACCAGAGCAAATGGGGGTGGGGCTTCACACTAGATAATAATTGTTTGATTTCCTGTTTGCGGTCGAGCATTATCGTTTTGATTATATGCTGTGAAAATATATCTATATCATCACGCCAGATCCCTTGCGGGGCAGGCAGAAAGTACAGAGTTCCAACAGGTTCTTTCCTTACATACCTCTCTGGCTTCCTCCACTCTCATAGTTCGTCTCATACACATATATACACACATGATTTATTTATTTCTTTGTAAGTAATGTATAATGAGGAAATTCTTTATTTCACTCTCTTGAGGGCTATTAATAAAAAACACTTGTAAGGGTGGTTACAATAGTCATACTTTACACTAAAGGTGGTTTCTAAAAAACTAGATAAACGTTTATTTGCTTTGTCCGGTGTTTCCAAACCAGGACCGTATAAAATGAAATACATCATTAAGTTCACGTATATTTACAAGTCAATTGTCCTTTAACGAAACTTTTATTTGCACTTAGCTCATTCACGGAAATAGTACCGGACATAACTAACATTAAACGCACGTTTAACACACGAGACTTCCATAATACAATACAATTGGGAGAGTTCAGCAAGCAAAAGCAATTTGGTCCAGATATAATGTGTCGGATGGGAGCTGTACCCGCGCAGTCCCTGCCCAACGAAGGCAATTAGTGGCACATGCCGTCGACACGTCTTGTTGTGAAGGAGCACTCCCACTATTGTGCCTCTTTACGGTAGCACTAAACTCTTTTCAAGATGGCCTATTTTTCTTACGTTCTTTAATAACAAGTCCAAATTACTTAAAACAACTACAAATGTAGCGTTTCCAAAATACTTTCATCAACCTAATCTTTTAAAACCACCTCGAATGGCCTTATTATTATATTGTTTAACCCAACTTTCAACAAAAGAAATAGGATGCGACAGAGGGTTGGTTTGGATCAGTTTAATTGGATGAGGGAACTGTACAAATTCTCTCCCGGCCGACACACAGTTTATCAATTAGGTCGTATTGCGCTGTAGTTAGTTCCCATCAGTATTTATATTGTTCATTGATTGAGCAATTCCCGTTACGTTCGTACTGCTATTGTGTGGCGATTCAAATGCCCACTCCCGTTTCGAATTTAGAAAGATGTTTTATAATGGGCTGAATCGGTGATAGAAAAGGTACGTTTTGTTGGGACATAATCAGCCGGAATTTGGGTCTTTCGATCCGTTCTTATCAGGGTTAGACTTAACACAAGAAACAATCAAGGTAGAATAAGCACTCTATTCATCCATCTAAGTTATGTATACCTAAGTAAGTATAGTGTTTCACTTGGTCAGTAGTGTATTAAACTAAGTGAATTTAATACATAAGCTGATCAAGTGAAGTCGGCCCGTGTAGGGAAAGCTTGTATCGACGTAACTGGTCGCTAAGTAATTGGTCCCTTCCCTTGGGTATTCCTTTCCTTAGCTTGTTTTGTGCTGTTTACGAAAGCACTTTCTGTTAAACTAAATATGTTTATCTAGACACTGTTTTATTACATTACATGTAGGTTGTAATGTGACAGGTACAGTTAAATTGATAGGTATGTCATAAAATATTTGATTGGGTAAGAGTTGATTACTTAGTTAATTACTAAATTGTTAGTGAGTCGTTTGTATTTAAATAATACAGGTTTATTTTACAGATGTCAATTATGGTATGTACTTACGTAACGTAATGTGTATGTGCTTTAGGCAGAAAACTGAGTGTAATATAATAACACCCTCACTATAAAATTATGAAGTTAAGCTTAGAATATTATTGATAATGGATACCTCAATTGACCCAATTTACAACGTTTACATTTCTCTTACGGCAATTGAGATTTTCATCATCGTTATGGTTATTCAAAAGTAAAAAATTATAGTTAATTACCATATTTTTATCAAGCAGTGATAGCCTAGTGATTGGACCGTTGGACTACAAAGTCTGAGGTCTCAAACCCAGGCATGCACCTCTGCCTTTTTGAAAGCATGTGCGTATTAAAAATTAAATATCACTTGCTTTAACGGTGAAGGAAAACATCGTAACGAAACCTGCATGCTTAAAAGCACTGGGCCAGCGTGGCCGACTATGGCCTAAACCCTATCAGTTTGAGAGGAGGCCCGTCCCCACGGTAGCGCAGTTTCTAAACAGGGTTTCTTATTATATTATCTAACTTAAATGTTACGTCAGTTGATTTTCATTCTGAATAGAGTAATTATACTAATGTATACACAATTACAATAGTAATAAAATAGACAAGTCTTAGTCTAATGACTTAGACTTGTCTAGACACGCCATTGTTAACAAAAATGGCGCCGAAAAGCGGCGACGGTTACCATGGTTACCTACCCTGTGTACGATACCAGCATAAGGATTTGTAACCCTACCTTTGAAAATCTTAAAACTACGTGATGGAAAGTAATCTTCTTGATTATTATGTTTTCCTGCGCGACTGTGACACGATTTTATAGCACAAAGCGGCATGTTTAATTTATTTACGAGCTCATCAATGTGTAGCTGTTCAAGTGACACTGATGTAACGGGAGAATCTATCTACCATCATCATCATCATCTCAGCCTATACTTGTCCACTGATGAACATAGGCCTCCCCAATCGCTTTCCAGCGTAACCGGTCCAATGCCCCCTGCATCCAACTACTTCCTGCGATTTTCGCAAGATCGTCGGTCCATCTGGCAGGCGGTCGTCCTATGCTGCGCTTGCGAATACGTGGTCTCCACTCTAGAATCTTTCTGCCCCAACGCCCGTCCGATCTTCGCGCTATGTGGCCCGCCCATTGCCACTTCGGCTTACTAATCCTGAGGGCTATGTCGGTGACTTTGGTTCTTATTTCTACCATATTGGTGTATACATTTTATGCCGTTTTAGCGCAGGCAAGTAATTCATCTAAGAATTATACAATGTGTAATGTGAAATTTTCATTCTGCAAATGCTCAGTATAATTATTTGTGGACATTTAGGAACAACAAGAAAGTTAAGGCCTCACGCAGAGCAAGTTTCGAATCCCGAGGGACAGTTGAGTAATCCATAAATCCCCTAAGAGGCCTCCGTAGTTACTTTCACTTCTAATATTGGGTCGTCATGTTGTGTGCCAGGTGTTACGATCGCATCCTTCGCCTTTTGAAATTATGGTTTGCAAACATAAGCGAAATCAAGACTTGAATGTTCCGCTTTTATGACATTCAGTGTAATTACACGAAATGTAAATTCACTTTCGACCATTTATGATGGACGTTGTATAATTTTGTAACATGAATATTTTGATTAACTATTTGCGGTGTAGATAGAATAATAGATTGGAGAAAAGCCACAGAATAATTACGAGCAGTGATTACCATACTCTGCAAAGCCTTGTGAGTTTGGAAGGTTAACTATAATTGTCAATCTGTGGACTCGGTTTACTCTTGTTCCTGATTGAGTCGACGTCATTTCATATGATAATCGTAATATTTGGTTCTAGATTAATATAATAATGAAAATTGTGTTTATGTTTTTGTAACAGGCACTTTATCCTCGAAATGGCAACATGCTATTTCATTTATCGTATATGTAGTATATATTGTTATCATCTTCAATACGGCTCCAATAAAACGCTAGGTGCACGTTCATAGCAGATCGCCTATGAAGATTCTTCAAACTTATCAATGTTAAAATACATAGGAGGTCGAAGTTTCGCATTACGCATCTTCTATCTATAATATATGTAAATATACACGTAGACAGGGAAACTTATTTAATATCCCCAGCCCGGCCTTTACAGTTCCGTGAAACCACCACCAAGTTTGCCAAACATTGGCGACACGGATAACTGTTTTCCCGTGTACATTCGGAAATGATTCTTGTAATGTTCTGCAAATCGTCGACACACTTATGTCGCATACCGATTTCTTGTTAAAGAAAGATAATGTCCTCACAGTTATGATTCATGAAACGTTAGGTACTGTGTTCCTCATGATAACACGTGCGACGTGAAATAGTAACTTGCGAGTATAATGTTATCGTATGACGTCTATAGACCAAGTTCGCCATTCAACAAAGTTGGCGAAGGTATGAAGACGTTCGTTAAACTTTAAGACCCCCGTGCGAACTCGTTTGCGTTGTAACTGTGACTTAGGAAAGTCGCGCGAAAGTTGATGAAAGCCATAACTCCGACCCAATTAACGAGATTGAAATCTAGAATGGCAATACTCTCTCATCAATCATCGTACCCTCAAAGTTAATTAACTATTATTACTTTGAATGTATGTTATTCATTCATAGTATTTAGTACAATATTATGTTCCATTATAATTAAATCATAATTAAGCAACTGTTTTAATTAATTATACGTAGGTATATATTACGCGTCTCCTATTACTATGGCTTAATTAGGCGCTCCATTACTCAAGTTATTGTTCTGTAATGAATCGTCACCGAGGTTAGACAACATCTTAAAGCTTTTAAGAACAGGCACCAAAGGATAGAAATCAGCAAGCGTGCGGGCATTAGTCTGGCTTTGTGATTACGTCCAGAGCACGGCAGGGGGCGCTCCTGTCCCACTGACCCAGTGACACGCCGCCTATTGCCTAAAGCAAAAAGCTCCACTTTTGTATGGCTGAACAAATAAACGTATGTAAATGTTCCACTCAAATGGTCAGCCACGTTGCTGTTGTGGGAATGGTGATAAATGATTAATGTGTTGTTTTATGACATGATGGGTGCCAGATTTTTTCAGTTTACGTGCTGCTGAATTTCAAACTAAGCCCAATATTGGATTTGGTATTCGTTTTACATACACGGGTAATATATGATACGGGTATGCTACGAGGGTTAGATATGTTTCAGTCGGGTGGGTCGTATTTTTATGTATTTTATTTGCGTGCTGGCGGTTTACAAGGAAACAAGTTTCACATGGGACGTTAAATAAATCTACCACGTCTTGGCCTGCCCCGCAGTCAGATTGCACTCAGCTGCAGCGGCTCCGTTATAACTTAAATCGCGCACTTTGCAAACAAAACGCTGGTGCTATCCAATTTTTCTAAAACTAGCTTCGGATTTTCCCAGAACAATTTAAACTTTGTACTGATAGTTAACGGGGACCAGACGAGACATTATCGAGAAAAGCCTCACAAAAACGTTTGGGCTATTCATTTGGTTGCCTTCCTACGTGCCCGAAGCGGTCACGGCATAACGACTTCCATATTTTCTATCGCCGGACTCCTTGTACATTATAAATGTATTGTTCAATATTCCATACAATAAGTACATGAATATAAATAACTGACCGTAGTTAGGAATCGGCGATGCATTGTTCTAGGACAAACATTGTGTGTGTGTGTGCGCGCGTGTGTGTGTGTGAATGATCTACGCTGTTGGCCGCGGGGCCTATACAGCTTCACCGGACAAGAGGGCGAGCGTGCAACCACTACGCTCGAGCCAGAAGGGTGCAACTAGCTAATGGGCGCCTAAAGGAGGAACGGCCTTGGCTTGGGCAGTCGCTATGGGGCAGGGCGTATACTAGGTATCGCGCCGTGGTGCTCTGCACCGGCTGGCGGGCAAGGGATTCTTCGACCTCGCCGGCGAGGTCGCTGTCTGGTCCTGTACCTGTATGCGAAAGAAGGGTTGTAAGGGCATCGGGAGGGTCGGTGAGAACATGCCGCGGACGGCGGTAGCGGCTGATAGGAGGGGAAACAAACATTGTACACACTTGATATAGTACGCATGTATTGTATTCTCAGTCTTGAAGAAGTTAAAAGCATGTGTCTTACATTTGCATAAAATGTCGCACCATATGCCATTTTATCTTCCTGACTGTCACTACTGCTCATTTTAGTGTCGATAGTTTCAAGTGTATGATGAATAATAACGTTGTGAAAACGACCAAAATATAAAACAAAATGTGCCTGTGAAGTCTCGCTGCCTGATGAAAGTTACTTTTAAGGCCATTGTGTTCTAAACTTCGATCTTACTGGGAGAGCGCCCTCGAAAAGTTTATAATTAATGTTACGAAAAAAATTGTACGGAGAATATCGAGTGCTTTTCAAGCGTTCAATAAATGTTCGAGTTGAGTAGACTGCAGTTGTCTGTGAGGATTCAACGAATTTATTATATAAGAGAAGAGAAGAGATACTCTTATAGACTCATACATAATGTCTTTCACCACCATTTTACACAATTAAAAGTGTGATAATTTTCTATTGATCATTTACATAATATGAGGCTACACAAATATTATTTTTTGTTGTCTAAATATCATAATAATAATATTAGCCCTGTTAAGAAACTGTCCCACCGTTGGGCACGGGCCTCCTATCAGACTGAGAGGGTTTAGGCCAAAGTCCACCACGCTGGCCTAGTGCGGGTTGGCGAACTTCACACACCTTCGAAAAACTCATAGGCATACAGGTTTCTTCACGATGTTTTCCTTCACCGGTAAAGCGAGTGATAGTTAATTAATAATACGAACATGCTTTCGAAAAGACAAGAGGTGCGTGCCTAGGTTTGAACCCGAGACCTCTGACTTTGCAGTCCAACGGTCTAATCAGTAGGCTATTACTGCTTGAATATCAAAATATTATTATAATACTTTGTACAAGAAAAATATACCTACTCGCATTTACTAAGGGCCTTTCTAAGCGACGTATGTAAAATTGTTTAAGAATTTGTGGCTTGTGAAAACCTATTCGCTATGTCAAGTCGCTGTTCGTTTTCGTTCTTATTTAATATCCACCAAAATTAAATTTCATTGTACTGGCCGTTGAAATTAAACTTTTTAAAAATAAACTTCATTCTCCGCTGGCAACCCTTTTGTCCAATTTCTTACTCGGTGGACTCAATAGTTGATATCTACTTTATCTTTGTCTGCCCTTTATTCTTGCTTACGATCGAAAGCTTTTATACTGGTCTGTGGTTTTGACTTTTCTGTTTTTGTCATCAGCATCTCGCCGTCGTTTGAGTGAATACGTCGGGCACTACGAGCCGCTCGAGTACGATTCGAACGTGGTGCATGAGCAACACTTGCGCGCGCGTCGCTCCACTGATGCTCCGGCAGACTTGCGCCTCGAGTTTAACGCGCTCGGCAGAAGATTCCCGTTGCGGTTACGAAGAGACTTGTCGGCTTTCAGCGATGATTTTAGAGTGAGTTACCTTTAATTATATGTCCCGAAAGCACGAACTTTACCTGCACCTATGGAGGACTTGTGCTGGAACATGTGTCTAACACGTGGACGCCTTTTGAGTAAATTTAATGTTATGTAGTTCGCCTGCCTAGATCAATTGCTAAAGTTGTGAAAACCCCAATAGCAAGCTGATCCCGGTAGTCGAAAGAACTATCGTATATTTATGAAAATGGTCATAGTCTATTGAAATGTGTTACCAGAAGCCCAAATTTATGTCAACCCATATATTAACATTATTTAATGGGATTTACTATTACTTGTATGATGTAATCTGTAAGTGTTTCATTGTACACTATTTTTGGTGAAATAAAGTATTATTATTATAATAGGTTTACGTCGGAATAGTTCTACGTATCACAAACGTGACGTGTGTATGTGAATGATTTACGCTGTCGCTATGGGGGAGGGCGTCGTAATGATAACTAATAATGATTAATCGTCGCCTTAGTAGTATACGTATAATTTTCTTCTTTGAATGAAATAATACAATTGATCTTATTATTAGCTACTTCTTTGAGAGCTGTGTTTAAGGGTTCTTTTTTTCGCAGGTCGAAGGGACGCAAGGACAACTGCATGACGTTGATACCTCACATATATATCATGGAGAGCTGGCTGGTGAGTAGCTATCAATTAATTTCATTCTATACCTAGTGGATATCCTTTAGTCAATTTGTATTCCATGTTTACTACTATTTTCTCATAAAACTATTCCATATAAAAAACTTAAAAAATAGTAAACCGACTTCCAAAAGCAAAATATAAATATTTGAGTCGGTGCCGGTTGGTGCAGTCGGTCGGTTACTTGGCACCGACTTACAATATTTATTTTTTGCTTTTTAAAGTCGGTTTACCTTTTATAAGTTTTTTATATACCCATATAATATTATTCTAATTAGTTCTACAATAAGGTACCTACAGAATTCATATAATACTCATAATAACTGAATTATGAAATAAAACTATTTTACGGATTTTATCGCGGTTTATTTTTATTTCCCGACGTTTCGAGTGCTTTGCAGCACCCATGGTCACGGGAGGGACTGAGGTTTTAGACGTCCAAAAGGCATAGTTGTTCCGGGGTACCCTCAAACTTCTTTATTATTTTTGTTGTTGTAAAATAAACCGCGATAAAATCCGTAAAATAGTTTTATTTCATGTGTAATATTCGCGTAAATCTAAGAACTCAATAACTGAATTAACTAACTGAAATACTAAGTACACATTCGTGCTGTTTGCCGTCAAGGAGTTCCGTAGTTTATCTTCAAAGTCTGAGGTCCAATACTGATAAAATTAAAATAGGACCTCTTCAGCGCTATACTGAATCCAATGCAAAAAGAATCATAAAAATCGGTTTATAAGCAAATATGTTATAAAACTAGACGAATTATTACCCTCCTCCTTTATTGAAATTGATTAACATTCTGCTTAGTTCCATAGTAGGGCACCTATAGGATTGATTTAATACCTATAATGACTCAATTTGGACATTCCTATTGTTTGTCCTTAAAGAGATCCCTGGTGTATTTCCAAGTCAAGTCCAAGGTCCAATACCAATGAAATTAAAATGGGACCACCTTGGAGCTATACTGAAACCGACGCATAAAGAATCATCGAAATCGGTCCACAACTGACGGAAATATCGGTGAACACACATCAAAAAAGCATACATACAGATGAATATAGAACTTCCTCCTTTTTGAAGTCGGTTAAAAATTGTTAGTAATTAAATAATAAACAAATGGTGAATAATTACTTTGACAAAATATAGAAAACAATTGCCTACATGGTATTAAACGATTTGAAACTAAAGTTTATAAAAACCAAGAACTTATTCCCTATTTAGAAGGGAAGTCAGGTAACAGGGGTAAGATTTAGCAGTTTAGCGCAGAACCAAGCACTCACGTAGTGTCAAGACAGATACAAACTTTGTTGGTGGTGTGCGGCGAACTGACAGCCGCAACTCGGGACCCGCTCCTATTGTACATCGGGAGCCGAGAACACCGACGTTATCTACACTCAAGATAGACGCCATTGTTTGCCCTCACCCCGAGGGAAAATTTAATAAGTCCCCGCTCCGAGTATGTCGACCGCGATTGTGTTTCTCTTTAATCAAACAAAAGCCGAACGCTAACTCTTGCATCTGCCCACTCTCCGCCCGACCCGGCCCGATGCCTCTCCCGTTTCCGACATTAATAATTCCTGGAGAGAACTAAAACATATTTCTTTTTGCAATTACTGGCGGGACGGCGTCAAAGTCCCGGCTAATTGGGAGCTTTCGGGGGCCACTCGACTTTTAATGTGGGCGAACGGGGCTGCGCCGATGACTCCGCGGGCTTACCTACGCTATGTAAATAATTATTCTGTCGAAATTTTGCTTCGCATTCCTCCTTTGCAGAATATGCAGAAAGAATCTACAAAAGAAATTTATTGCATGTTTGTATATTAAATGAATACCTTAAACGTAATTCTTATGGTTTATATAACTTAATACAGAGGGCTTCTATCGTGACATTAAGCAATAATAATTATTATAATGCCTACTGATCTTTTACATAATCGAATTAAAAGCCTTTATCGCGCGAAATTAACTATATTTGAATGCTGGCCACCCTGTGCGTATGTATGTATATATGATAATGTGTACGATCATCGAGATTCCAAGGTGGTTCATATTCGGCAGACCAGAATTCTGACGCCAGTGATATATATATATATACTATTATGTATACTTATCGAATCTCCGGCCTCGCCCTATTTTTTACCTACCATTTTCAATAACACATCCTTATCATATCTTCAATAACATCGCTCCGCAAAAATATTCGTCTTCTTTAATGCTCTTTTTACTGTTCTAATTATGTCCACTCTTTCTTCTTTTACAATCTTTCCTTTTATGGAATGCTTTGCCGCAAGAACAGAATGGCCAATAATCGCGCCTCTGTTAGTTTATATAATTTATATGTACAAACGTGTGAAGAATAAAATAAATAAAGGTCGCACTCAGACAGTCCAAGTTCAAGAACACTTAGCCAAATTTGCACGCAGATACGTAAGTACATAACTATAACAACCTCCATCAATCAAGACTCCCAGGCTAAGTTTGTTTATTTGTTTGTTTGCATTCAGAGAGATGAATTCACTCGTTTGATAGCGCGGTATTGTGTGTGTGTGAATGATCTACGCTGTTAGCCGCGAGCCCTTTACAGCTTCACCGGATAAGAGGGCGAGCGTGCAACCACTACGCTCGAGCCAGAAGGGCAAGGGGGCAACTAGGTTAAGGGCGCCTCAAGGAGGAACAGCCTCGGCTTGGGCAGTTGCTATGGGGAGGGCATATACTAAGTGTCTCGCCGTGGTGCTCTGCACCGGCCGGCGGGCAAGGGATTCTTCGACCTCACTGAGGGAGGCGGGGTGGCACCTCTGGAGGAGAACACCGCAGCGCTCTTGTCCGGGGTCACCTCAATACGCCACTTCCTGAACCAATCCCCTAGGGTATTGGCGGCTGCCTGAAGGTTTCTGGTAATGAAACCCTTATTCCTATGCGAGACATAGAGAGCTGTATCATCCGCGAATAGGGCTAGATGCACCTTACTCGAACGAGGAATATTGTTCGTGTAAAGGCTGAATAGGAGGGGGTGATAGTGCTGCACTAACGCTAGCCTATGCTTGTTTGCAAGCAGTGTGTAAACGCTAACGTAAACGAAAACGCTACGCTGAATATTTTGTTCGCTTATAATAATCTATATTATATTAATTTTTGGTTATTCTGTCTAGTGGAGCGATGTAGGTACCGGGGAAGACCTAGACTATCTTACCAAGAGTCTCCGTAACCGGCGAGCGTGTATGAGACGAACTATAAGAGTGGAGGAAGCCAGAGAGGTGTGTAAGGCAAGAACCTTTTGGAACTCTGTACTCTTTGCCTACCCCGCAAGGTATCAGGGGCGATCATATAGATAGATAGAACTAGTTAATAAATTAGTAAGTTAGTATGTGACTCCTTGGTAACACTAATCTTGGTCATGCATTGGTTCAACCGCAGTCGGGAAACTATTCGTAACAAATTGCATATCGATGAATAAATTCTGTGGTCGTGGCGCGTACCGGCGCTGCGGGCGCGGGTTCGGGTGCGAGTGTTATGATGGTGAAAGTTCGGAACAGTGTAAATGGATAAAGTTGTGCGGAGGGCGGCGCGGCATCGATCGCAGTTCGTCGCCCTACTTACGGCGGTCTCCGATGCACTTAGCCGTCCTGTTGCAACCTATGTTTTGCATGCTAGCCCTACGACATGTAAACATTGATTGAGATTAAAAAATCTATCTATCTATAACCTCACGCCAGATCCCTTGCGGGGTAGGCAGAGAGTACAGAGTTCCAACAGGTTCTTTCCTTACATACCTCTCTGGCTTCCTCGACTCTCATAGTTCGTCTCATACACGCTCGCCGGTTACGGAGACTCTTGACTTTTCCATCAGATAAGACTCGGTTTATTTGGTCGTGGTAAGATAGTCTAGGTCTTCCCCGGTACCTGCATCCTTCCACTTTCACATTGTATATCTGTTTTGTCATTCTTTCCTCTGGCATTCTTTCTATATGCCCGAACCAACGGAGCATGCCCCTTCTCATCTTTACACCGATACTATCTTTCATACCATTAAAAAATAAAAATATTCTAAAGGTATTGAACAATAGTACACTTTTGGTTTAAATGAAATTTTGCAGAGGACATAGCTAAGGAATAATTTATTTTTCACATCATCGTCCTGTCCACTCGTTGTAAAATAGCATTCACTTATATTTTCTCTCTTACTTTTTAATAGCGTTTTCAACTGTAGAAAGGCCACTTGGAAACAGGTGCCGGTGTTTATAGTTATTGGGCTGCCAATGTCTTACTTGTTGTACATTAGTGTAAAGCTTAATTTACATGAAGAGTTGTTCGAATGTTGTAGTCAAGAAAATTGTTTACGATTATTGCATGCGAAAGTTTTTCATTGCGTGCGTGCATTTGTTTACACGAGGCAAGCACTTTCTTGATAGGTAAGCAGCATCGGCTTCTTATAGTTCTGAAACTTCTAGTTTATTTAAAAGAAGCTTTAGAGTTTCAAGCTCAATTCGGCGAACACGTCATTGGTTATTTATGCAATGAGACTCCTCTATGTCTCGGCCTTTTTCATAAGATGGATTTAGCACATAAAAGATTTACGAGAAGATCTCACTAGTTCAACAAGACCAGTCCATCTATCTATATCACACCAGATCCCTTGCGGGGTAGACAGAGAGTACAGAGTTGCAACAGGTTCTTTCCTTACAGACTATTCTAAATAGTATAAAATAATTTAATACGATTATTTAATTTTTGCTGTTGAATTATTAATTAGTGCCAGTACGAGAATCTTGCGCGATCTAGGCTTAAGCAAAATCTCGAGAGATTGCATTACTCATTATATAATCACACGAGCAAGTATCATATTCATCTGTATTCTCTAAAAGACTACAACAATCAACATGAGTAGTTCCTAATTTAATCAAAATTATTTCCGATATAAACTAATCTTAAATCACTCGCATTGATTTATCTATTACTAGCTGTGCCCGCGACTCCGCCCGCGTGGAATAGTGTCTTTGGGTAGCATTTTTAATTATTTAGGCTATTTATTTTACAAATAAGACATACGTATAAATACTTTAATGAGCTATTTGCAGTGTAGCACACTTAGGCATATTTCCCCACCTACACCGCACCGTACCACGCCGCGCTCCGCCGCGGTGCTTGGCAAGTGTCTTACTCGCGTTACACTTCAGTTTCACATTTTGTAATGACTCCGTAAATGTTACATCAGAAAAGCTCTTATATTTTGTCTCTTGTCGCAAACTTATAAAACATTCACATAAACCTTACATATTTCCATATAAACTTTCATCCCCTATTCCCTATTGTTATTTCACACCCGTAAAACTTTTACAAACTCTGAATGTCATATTTATTTATATCGAATCAACAGCCTTAAAAATAAGTTTCAAGCTTCTAGCTCTAAAAATGACGATACTTCCATACAACTTTTCATCTCTTTTTTCGCATCGCATTAAAAAGTAGACTATGTCCTTTCTCAGGCTCTAGACTATCTATGTACCAAATTTCATTTAAATCCGTTCTGTAGTTTTGGCGTGAAAGCGCGACAGACAGACAGAGTTACTTTCGCATTTTTAATATTAGTAAGGATTATCATAGTGTAAAAATCAGAAACCCAGATCCATTACGCTGTAAACATTTCTTCGATTTAGGTCATGTATTCGGAACCGTCAAACATAGAGTAGACATTACGTAAACAGGGAACTTTATGCGAGTGGTTCACTTTCGCTCTGCACAATTGATACGTGTATAACTAGAAACGAATGGCCACGCGGTAAATGTAAATGCGATGATATAAGTTAATAGTAATAAACATTTTTAAAAACAAGCTTTTGTACAGCCAGGTCTGTGTGTGTGAATGATGTACGCTGTTGGCCGCGAGGCCTTTACAGCTTCACCGGACTTAAAGGCGAACGTGCAACCACTACGCTCTAGCCAGCCAGAAGGGCAAGAGGCGACATACTCGAGGGCGCCCTCGGTTGGGACAGTCGCTGTAGGAGGACGGGTGCACTACTAAGTGCACCGGTCAACCGCCGGCTATGGGAGGGGATCTACTACTACGTCGTCGTCTTCGCCCGTATTCTGAGCGGAAAGAAGGGATGACAAAGCATCGGGGGGGTCGGTGACAACATGTCGCGGTCGGCGGTGGCGGCAGGGGTCGGGGGGGAGAACAGCCAGGTCTATCTATCTGTCTGTCTATACACGCCAGATCCCTTGCGGGATAGGCAGAGAGTACAAAGTTTCAACAGGTTCTTTCCTTACACACCTCTCTGAATTCCTCCACTCTCCTAGTTCGTCTCATACACGCTCGCCAGTACTAACGCCAGGTGACGAGACAGCAAGATACCCACCCCCTTACTGGCACGATCGCTCTCGGTATCCCAGACAGCCTGGTAATAGTACAATTTAAAACGACCCATAAAGATTAAATGCCTATTCAACATTTCGTGTCTATGTTGTTGAGCGAGTAGTTGCCCCATCATGACGTACGCTTGTGAGGTGTTCGGGCACGCCGCCCGCTCTTACATCGATAGACTCCAAACGGTTCAATCCCGTTTCCTCCGCAAAGCCGTCGGAGCCCCCTGGTTCATACGAAATGTCGATCTTCATTCCGATCTCGGTCGCGAACCTATTCGCGCCTCAATAAAAAGGCGACAATCCGATATTTCGCGAACGCGTCCAGACATAGAAATCCGCTAATCGTAGCCGCTGCCGAATACGAACCCAACTCCCCTCCTATCAGCCGCTACCGCCGTCCGCGGCATCTTTTTTCGGATACAGATTATTCTTGTAAAAATGAGCGCTGAAGTCGAGCGTTTAGCGCTGAGTCGACGCTCACGAGGGTTGAAACACGTAGAAGACGCGAGCGTTTTAAGCGCCGACTCGAGCGTTTTTACAACACTAATACAGATACCGCACACAGGATCAGATTCCGACCTCGCCGGCGAGGTCGAAGAATCCCTTACCTACCGGTCGGTGCAGAGCACCACGGCGAGACACCTAGTATACGCCCTCCCCCACAGCGACTGCCCAAGCCGAGGCCGTTCCTCCTTGAGACGCCCTTGAGCTAGTTGAGTAGAAGAGGCCCCGCGACCAACAGCGTAGATCATTCACACTGACTCACACACACGCGACTAGTTGCTTCGTATGGGGACAATTCCTGGCTGAAGAATCAGGTCATGCTTGCTACAAAAATGCATTGTCATCAGAACTGAATCAACAGGTCAAATTACAACTCCGAATAATAAGAGAAAGTGCTTCTAATTCAGCTCGCATGATAATCTAAAGGAAGACATCAACAAACAAACATTATGAAACATTGCAAGTTCAATAGAAGCTCGTAAAAATAAAACCTATACGAACGCAGCTCTTGAGTTCAGAAAATGTACGTGAGTTTTTCTGCTGGCGGCCCCAAAATTTTTATAAAAAACCTTTTCGGAGCACTGCGGTTTGTGTAGAAAACATTTTGCAATTATTTCGTACCTAACGAACCTTAATTTTACATTCTTAACTATGCCATTATTGTATATTTTACTATATAATAGGCTTTTCATTAATGCACTTTAATTTTTTAATCTATTGTATAAATTTTATAATGGTACACGATTTTTTGTTCTATATTATAATCTGGTTGGGTTTTTCACTTCATCACTAAGACGAAATGGTTTCGATATTTTCTTTATTGAAATCTATAGGTAAGTACGTAAATGAATTAATTTGTTATAAGGTTATGTATACGGAATGCCCTGGGATAGGGATATCATGCCATTATCATGAAATTTGCTGTATTTATAGATCAGTCTAAACAACTTTTACTTCCACAAACATTTGTTTTATTATTCATGTCTTTTTTTTCCACGCGAGTTCACTCGATGTGCTGATCAATTTGTATTGAAAACTAAAAAAACAATTCGCGAAAACCAAAGTTGTATAGACTGCGTATAAATGCAGTAACTTTCGGCACGATACTCCAATTTCGGGTCAGCCTATATACGAATATGTTGGGATTAATAGGCCCGGTGCATATCCTACTAATATTATAAATGTGAAAGTTACTATGTTTGGATATTTGTTACTCAATCACGCAAAAACGGCTGAACGGATTTGGATGAAATTTGGCACAGAGATAGTTTATTACCTGGATTAACACATGGGATACTTTTTATCCCGGAAAAATTTTAGGTTCTTATCTAAAGTCGACACGGACGAAGTCGCAGGCAGGAATAGTATCAGTATATTATCAATATAGAAGACAGAACTGACATTTTCGGACACGATGTGCATCTTTGATTAGCACACAGTGATTATGACGATGCAAATTTTAGGTGATGTAAACGATGGCTGTTGTATACTTTAATTACAATTTTATTGGACTTATACAATAATGTATTGTAGTAGGAGATTTTTCGCACACATTGCTCGTGGATTCTTTAATTAAGAACCTTTCTAATATTGGTAGTAAAGTGGTCAGCAGTGGAAATATACAATGAGTATTTTAAGGCACAACGATTGCGTACAGAAACAATACAAACATGTGGTACTATTTCTGCATCTACAAGTCAGCGCGCAAGACAGTTAGTCACTGCGTAATTACGATAATTTCCTGGAATACACAGTGTTGTATGTTTTATTGGACAGTCCATTTCCTCAGTTCCATTTTCGGAACTAAAGCTACCGTCGGTCGTCGTCAATTCAATACTTCATTGTCGTACTGGAATGGATGTGAACCAACGATTTATAATGTCATTGTTTGGAAGTATCGGTTGATATGGTTATATTACTGAAGTATTTTCACATGATTGTCTTTTGGAACACAACGAAACTAATAACGTTGTAGTAGAAATAACATGAGTTTGAGTATAGTCTCCGCAGGCAAGTTTAAAAAGCAGCAATTTAAATAATAGAAACTGATTCATTTTCTCCTACAAATGAGGGACGATTTAGCGCAGTGGTTAAGAGCTTAAGCCGCTGCGCCCACTGTGCCTAATAGTCGCGGGTTCGATTCCCGCATGGGACAAATCTTTGTGTGATCCACAATTATTTCTTCCGTTCTGGGTATTTGTGTATGTGAATTTTCATGTTTGTAAACGCACCCACGACACAGGAATAAATCCTAGTGTGGGACTACGTTTTTTAAAAAAACAAATAAAATAAAATCCAGTTGCGGATGCAGTTAAAAGAAGCCAGCAACAGACCTATATAACTCGTAACAATTATCTTCAAACAACACATTGGAGAAACTTCATTGCACCCACCATTACCAACCTCGGGGGAACACGCAATCAATTTGTTCATTGCGCTCACACCTGCATGTCGCACAGGGGCCCCACACAAACGAATTTGTACCTTCGTGGATATAATTGCAGCGTCCAATTTACATGCGACAGTCGCCGTCCCCTATTACCCGTCAAACACTATGAGTCATGCCAACTATCACTATTAATTTAGCTTTAAAGTGGACTTGCCTGTGACACGATACACAATTGTCAAAAGATTCCACAATTGTTACACTTCTCTTGTCTCCTCAATTCCCAAAGGTTTGTTGTGTTGATTAATCTGTGATTGATGTGGCCTTTGTCAAATAATTACAACAATAAATCGCAGGTAATGAATAAAATTCGGGAAATTTTAGCGACCTCTTGGTAGCCAGTCAATTCAGATTGTAGAAATTCTATAAAGTAGTGGTCGCCCATTGGTCGAAATTCGACCATAATTAATTTAAAAGTAAATTTATAAGTTTGAACATTATTAAGGTTCTATTTTCAAAGACTTTACTTCTATAATCACAGATTTCGCCAAGGCTACCCTGTTAATTTGCCTATTTTTTCAAACAAAATATATGAAATTTAAACAAAAAAAAAACTAAAAATGATTAAAATATAGATTAAATTTATTATCTTATTTTTTATTGTAACAAAAATCCATGCGGTAAAGAAAATGCTGTCCATTGAACTTGACATACATATTTCGATAATATAATTAATGATACAAAACTTCTTTGTATGCGATGTTTTTTGTGAAAACTCTTTCATGGTTTGCTGGTTATGTTTGACATTCAGTAATACTATAGACAAATAATATTTAAAAGACAAACAATATTAATCTATTCTCAATTTGAAGTGTATTGTGTCGAATACATTGTAGGGACTTTCTGGCGGGAAATCGAAGAGTGATGTTGTCAATTTGTTTTAATTTCCAAAACTTGTGTTATTTCGAATTATAATGTGTAATGTTGGTGGAATATTAACCATTATGTGTTCCTATATGTGCATGAGTGAAGTTAATTGTAACAAAGTGATAAAACGTGCCTTTTCGATTTCCCTCAAAACGGCCGTCGCAATTGGTATGTAAAGTATCCATCACTTTACTATCCAGGGTGGGGCACTTCATCAATTTCATTATCATCTTCGTCATCAAGTTCATTGGGTAGTTGAATTAATTTAGAAATGAATATTCGTAAACTTTGTACAATGGCATAATGTAAACGCAATTGCCACGAAAAAAAAAATACATTGTAGTGTGTGTAATGTTTTTTATTGATTTAATGTATTTTAATGCATAATTTTAAAAAAATATTAGCATTCTGCACTCCTTCTCTCGTGTATAAACTATAAGTGTGGGAAATTTCATACTTCTCCGTCCGCGCAATTTTCGTAAAAAGGGTTACAAAGTTTTTGCTTCACGTATTAATATAATGATAAATTTAAACCCAAATTGATTTTTGTTTCGAAGCTGCAACGTTTTGGATATATTACCCTTTCACAGCTAAGATATCTCTTACAAATACCACCACTTTAATTTTAATCTTTAACTTTTAAAGTAACATGATAAGACGTAAAAGACAAAACTTCGCAATCTGTTTAGAGATAAAACTTTGAAGAGGCTTAGATGTTACAATACTGTCGACTCATTCATAAATAAAGCCTTGAAAAGAGAAAAACTACAAGGATTAAAGCGCCACATTGCGTTAAAAAATCCTAGCGTTAGTGATTTTAAAAACTTATGGCGAATCTCAGTCAAAACTTCTGTAATAGAAACACGCAGGAAATAATTGTGAGAAATTTTCATGTAAGTTCGAGTACCAATTGTGTTATGGAACCTTAAAAATTTATCCGTGAAATATTTATCGTTACTTCAACTACGAAAATTGGATCTATGGAGGTTAAAAAATGATATTTAGTATCAAACAAAGGATGTTCAGGGCTCAGGGTCTGTAACCATGTGAACTTTTTATGGTATTTAACGCTAATAGACAACAGAAATATGTACGGGAATTACGTTTACTACGAACACTGACGTGGTCACAACTAGGCGTCATTGCGCAAAGAGAATAGATACAAATTGCTTGTAACATGACTAGTCTAGACTAGTCATGTTCTAGCCCTTCGCTGTAAGTAAGTTAATGTGTAAAATTATGTGTCTGAAATTTATACGTACGCATAGGGGCTACAGCGATAAAAAGTGTTTTTTTATTCCATACACTTCTGGTAGTATATGGATTAGAGACCTAATGTTTCGAAATATGATATTTGACTCTATATTTTAGAATCTGGTTTAAGGAATAACGAAATATTTTCGATAGAAAAGTAAATAAAAGTCATCTCTATTGCTTTACATTTTCTAATTCGAACGCAAAACATTTAAAAACCTGTAATTAGCATTTTCTTGAAAATAAACAGAAAATCTGTCACGCCTGTATTCCCCAAGCGGGGGTGGCAGAGGTACACCTCTGTACACTCATTACACTGAGTACACCCACTTTTCGCCGACGATGTTAAGTCCCATGTAATAGAGGGCGAGCCTATTGCCATACAAGGTGTAACATAATAAACACAAGACCTGAAAGTAGTTTGTCCTAAATCGGTAACTGAATTGATTCCAACAAGTTTAAATGTATTTTAATTTTTTTATAAATTTGAAAAAAGTGCTTTTACTCCTTCAGTGCGATATAAAAATCTAAATTTATTCTTGATTCATAGCAATAAGGAGATTTCAAATGCATTCCTAAAACGTATTTCTCAAAACGCACACATATACGTACAAGTACCATTGTTAATTGGGGTATAAAAGTGCTTAAAAAGTAGGCAAAAAGTGTTAAATTTGAAAAACTGGTTTTCGTATTGAATTTGTGAAACAATTATCTAATCGGGGTGTCTGAGGTTTTGCGTTATTTACGTTACACCTTGTATATCGGGCACAATTCCAGACTCCGAACTCGTACTGGGAAGTTTCGTTAGAAAAACTTCATTTGTCCGGCCTAGGATATGAACCCAGGACCTCGTGATCACCAAGCGATGCGCTTAGCCACTAGACCTTGCAGTTTACTTGAAAATATAGAGAATAGAAAATATAGAGAATAAATGTAGCAAAGTTTTTGTAAAGCATTTTTTTTATTTCATAGAATAGTTTTTATACATACGTCGTTTACTTCCGAGCGCACTCTCAATATATCCGTCCTTTATTATTTATTTGTAAAGTTATATCATTACTGTCACTACAATATAAATATTACACTGTGCTGTCACTCTTCCGGTGGATATGTGGTCGATCGCGGTAAGCCCTTAACGAACCAATGACTATCTCTTATAGATAAGAATTTAATAACCTGTGAGATTGGTTTTATTATGACTTAAAAATGTATGTACTTACTGTTATTTACTTGAAACTGTAGGTACTTAATAAAATTTATTTATTGTTTTAAAAACATGTTTATTATTAGTGTGCTGATATCAATTAACACTGCTTTTTCTATTTGGTTAAATGGAAATAACCAATTGTAGTAGTAGTAGTAGGTAGTTCATATAAGATTATAACGTTACGGATTCTCTTATCAAAAGGTTTGCCTTTTATCAAGTAATAAATAATTTATTTTACCTCATTTTGGTTGTAAAGAGGGGTTTTCCTCTCTGCAACCACAAAGAGGAAAATTAAGTTTGCAGATTAAGTCACCTAGTTTATATAAGTGAATTGTCCCTTGTTTGTTTGTAAAAAATGTTTATAAGTTAGTCAGGCATTGGCCTGCACCGTTAAGGGTTTCGCCACATAGCCGATGCAGCGCGACGGGAGCGCGACGGTGGCGCGGCTTGGGGAGTAGTAATGTGTTGAAATGTACGGGAGACGCCACACAGCGCGGCCCCGCTCGGCGCGACGGCAAACGTTACAACCGAACGTAGCCGAGCCTTTCCGTCGCGCTCCCGTTGCGCTGCGTCAGCTATTTGACTAAACCTTAACAGATTAACTTACAATTAATTTTTATTAACTGGGTATTTCCTCGAATTCGAATGCTAGGTCGAACAGTGTTGCGGTTTTTCTATCGGAAAATTTGGAATTGTGCCCGATATAAAGCCTATAGGCTCGACCCCTATAACATTGTGACACAGTACATATCGCCAACCCCGCTTGAAGAATTTAGGCATGACGGTGATTGTTTTTTTTTTTTAATTGTTAGCCCGAACAGACAAACAGGCGCGCCAGGGAGATAGATTTCCGGGATCAAATATTATATTTCAATGAAAACAATATTTCTATGAATAAAAATATCCGAATTTAGCCCAAGTGTGCATGTCTATGATCAGGATTACGGTAAAAAAAATTGATGGTGAACGCAGTGTATGTTAATGATCAGAAAGATGAGTTTACATTAAGTAGGACAAATCTTGTGATTTTTCAAGAAAACACTTTTTGCGGCCATAAACATAACGTCCCAAAACCTCGTGGATGATATTAAAAGCAATGTAATGTAATTTTACGAACAGTGTTCTCCCGTTTTATGACTTCACTTAGCATAAAGAATGATATGTTTTCTTAACATTTTGTAATATCTTAAAGTATCGGGTTAATCGAGACGAATCAGTTGAGTAATATAAAATTCGGTATGGGCTGCGTAATACTGTATCGATATGCACACGAATACATACAATGGTTCGTTTCAATGCGATTGTTAGTAACTCTTTAGGACACACTTTACTATATTCCACTAAAGAAAAGGGGATAATTATGATCATCACCCACCTCACATCGACACCAATCTCACTTGGGGTCCACATCTTCAAAATCTCAGCCGCAAGATCTTTGCTTCCGCAGGTTCATTGAGGAGGCTGCGAAATTTTCTCCCCACTGCCACTAAAATTGCACTCGCACAATCCCTCCTTCTTCCTATCCTTGATTATGCAGACGCCAGTTATGTCGATCTTACTGAGAGCCAACTTAATAAACTTGAGCGGCTTCAAAATTTATGCATAAGATTTATATTTGGTTTGCGAAAATATGATCATATTTCAGAATTCCGTGCTAAGCTCAAGTGGCTACCAATTCGTCTTCGCCGGAATACTCACTTGTTATCGCTTTTATACAACATCCTGTTCAATCCAGCATCTCCATCCTATCTCAAAGAACGATTTGAGTTTCTTCATGAAACACATTCAAGATTCCTAAGGTCATCGGAAAATCTCAGACTAAAAACACCGATTCATTCCACAAATTTATATGATAAATCTTTTCCAGTTCAAGCTGCCCGCTTGTGGAGTGCATTACCTGAGTCAATTAGACGTGCACAGACATTTGCTACTTTTAAAATGATGGTTAAGAACCACTTCCTCTCTGTTGTCAATAGTGAGACGCTGTCATAACTTCTAACCTTTTGTATTTACCTATCCTTATTTATACGTTACGTTTATTTCGATTGCACTATGTATAAATTTAATATATTTCTTACTATATATGTATGTCATATTTTGTATATGTATAGTTACTTTATTCAAATAAATGTACGCCACCAACTGCCCTTTATTTTTGTTGTATTTCTTTCGACTTGGTTGTCTGGAAGAAATTGCTATTAGCAATAAGACCGCCAATTGTGCTTGTTATTTTACAACAACTACTTTGTTTTGTTAGAATGTATTTGGTGTGCACAATAAAGAGAATTCTATCTATCTATCTCATTTCCAAGTATTTATGTAAAAGCGGATTCACGCGTAAAGCCTGGATAATGAAATTATTAGGTCCTATGTATGCAAAGCTATAAAAGTAAAGCATTTGTAGTTTATTATAATGGTTTGTTTATTCACAGATGATCCACAATCGACAGTGTTCGGGTCGGTGACGGACGGCGTGTTCGAGGGAAAGATCGTGGCGAGCGACGGCTCTTTTTACGTGGAGCATGCGCGCAGATACTTTCCACCCAACGGGACACGCCCGCGCGTCCACTCCGTGATCTATCGCGAGGGTGACGTCAGCGACCCGTACGCACACCGAAGGCACGGTAAGTTATCCCGGTACAACTTGTTTTTTTTTTCGGACCAACAGATAACCAGATTAAGGGCCCTTTTTATACAATTATGCGAAGACTCGAACCAATTTCGTAAGCCGCGGGCTAAATGCGGTTAGGGTAATTAAGGTTTAGGGTTTAACAATATTCTGGAACGGAAGGAGACAGAAAAGTGTATTTAACTCCTCCACGGTGGTTAACCTTTGATAATGATAACACTGATTAGGGAGTATCTTAAATAATTGATGCTTCTCTAACGACACTAGGAAATCCCGCATTGATTGTGAGGAAAATCCGATTAACTTACCATGTACTTGAGCTATTTTATGACTCGCATCGAATGTAGTAATCACGTTTAACGGTTTTAATCCCATTATCCTGTGCAATTAAGTTTCCTTCGCAAACGTGCAATAACAAATTTAACTGTGTAGAAATTAGTAACTACACGTGCGGAGAGGAGCCGAAAGGACTAGAGGGAGGGAGAGGCGAATCGCATGGAAGTTTAACCATGGTGTGTCGCGCGGCAAATGGATTGCAGCGCAAGGTCGTTTAACAAAGTTTAATCCCATTTGCTGTGTGCGCGGTTGCTTGCTGATTGCAACACCGCGTGCATCGGAAAATTCGCATAATTTATAACGGTGCATTCGACCCGTTTATTGGCCGCCGTCGCCGTCATAAATTCATTGGGAGCCTCTTAGTTTTAATTCACAATGAGCACTCCGCCCTTAAATAATATTCTACTGTGGCTCGTAAATTCGTGGCTTGGCTTGTTCACAATGTCATCAAAGCAGACCAAATTCTACGTTACATATTCATTCGTCGGTAGGCAGCGACGGAATGGTAATTTCGCGTCAACAACCCCGCCTGCCGGGTTTGCATTTTTGCCGTTTCAACTGTGTTGTAGATGCAATTTCGCAGTGTAGCGACCTACCTGAATATGCGACTCGCCTGAATTGCATAAACACGATCCCCCTTTCAGCGCCGCTGTGTGCTCACCGTCAAAAGTATACAAGAACTGGGGCACTACCGTTGTAGTAACGTATCGAATAGAAATCACTATTGGATTTTGTTGTCCATGGATTTTTACGATTGATAGTTTCTTTTGTCATCTATCTGTTCTTATGGAATATCTCGTTTGGTCGAATGAAAGGATCCCGAAAATTACGTTTCATCGGAAAATAAATTTGTTGGTATTGAGTGAACAGGAAGGGTCGTATTTGTAGCTACATTTGTTTTCATTACGAGTTATTGAACAGCGCTGGGGGTGCCCTGCACCGCGTCCTCTACGTTGCTTTTATTTGAATATAAAAGACTCGCGACTAGGGCTACCATCACACGGCTTACCTACGCCAGAAATAAATTAAACCCCGGACGTTTGGATTAAATCCGTTTGATTTCCCCGATGCTTTTGAAAAACCGATCAAGCGCGAGTCAATGTCGCGCTTTGTGTGAGTACGTGCGTGCGTACGTTTGAATAAGTACGCTGCTGCCTTTACTGATTGTAATTACTGATTGTGTGTCTTGTCTGATTTTCATAGATATTTTTCAAAACGGTATTAGGTACCTAACTTTTTTCTTTCAGAACATTTCAGTACGGAACCCTCCCAAGGGCAAGCTGTAAAGGCCGCAGTGAACTTACTCAAACTCGCTCACTCACACAAAGTGATTGAAATTTGTCAGAGTGATAAGACAACAAGCACATTTTTTCCATATTTTTTTCGCTAGCTATTTAATTCCAAAAGTATATTTAACCAGAGGCTTTCGCAAAATTAAGACCATTCCGAAGAAACCCAGAAATCTGGAAACCCTTCTCAAGACCAACCAAATGATGAATTCGTAATAAATAATATTAACACACTAATTTTCTTCAACTTTTATACAAACGTCGCTGTCTGTAATTTATTATTATCAATGAGAAGTCCGATGTCATTAATTTTTATTTAGTCTAAAATTAATCATATTATTTAAATAATAACATCTACCGAGGGATATGCCGGGAAGGCTTTCCTACGCGAAAGCTTCTTCAGCAGAGACGGTGTCTATTTTCGCAATTTATTCGCAACGAGTCACAGGATACTGAACTGCGTTCCTTGCCTTAATGTGATATTGTTCGCGTTTCATTATATAATTATGTTAATTGTAAACAATCATCGCATAGAAACTTTCAAGGGGCCTTACAACTAAGACTTATAGCCAAAAGATATCTTCTCTGAGACGTAAAACAATTATACTTGTGACCAAAGTCTAGAATCGCGCGCTTTCATCATCTCTATCTCAAAATTTGTGTCACTTAGGTATGTTCCCAGTGCTTTATAATAAAGTAATATTAGACCTGTAAACTGTCTTACTGTTGGGCACGGGCCTCCTTTCAAACTGAGAGGGTTTAGGCCATAGTCCACCACGCTGGCCTAGTGCGGGTCGGCGAACTTCACACACCTTCGAGAATTTCTCAGGCATGCAGGTTTCCTCACGATGTTTTCCTTCAACGTTAAAGCAAGTGATAGTTAATTTTTAATACGCACATGCTTTCGAAAAGTCTGAGGTGCGTGCCTAGGTTTGAACCCAAGAACTCTGACTTTGCAGTCCAACGGTCTAAACCTAGTGAATTAATATTTCCTAGTGAATTAATATATCTAAATAATTGTATGAAAACTCTTGAATGACGAAATAATAGTTTGTAATACGCCAAACGTAGATGTATTAATCTTTAAAAATATGAATTCAGTATGTAAAGATAGATCTGTTATATTTAACTCTAAATCACCTTGTGTTACAATGAAGACCTATACCACGCCACGCCACGTTATAATCTTTCGGAAGGTCAATGTGTAAGTGGAATTACACGGCAAACCTCAATTTTACTCAATACAAACGTAGCAAAGTTCACTCTTCCATAATGTTAATCCTACCTTTCAGAGACATTTCAGGTTAAAACACAATGGAATTTAACATCTCTACAATGTAATCACAACCGCAGATATCTACATAACTATACTAAGATTTACCTTTCCCGCATAATCACGCTACACCACACACTCCACGTAAAACGTAGCGAAATGTAAAGACGCCACGATACCGTCTCGCACGAATCCTGTGTTGAGGAGCACTAATTTAATGTACCCAAACTCGCTTCCCGTTTCGTTACATATAAACAGCTGTAAATGTACGTACACAATGTTATTGGAGTGCTTCATTTTGTGAGTGTCCCTATACTCTGTGACGTTAAAATAGTGGTAAGAATCCTTTGTGTTCAAAATATTTCAGCAAACTGGAATGTAGCTTTAAAAATGATAATGTTGTTTGTTCCTTATTGTTCTGTTGTTCAACTAACGGAGAGTTCCTATTAGAAAACGCGATTTTAAGAACGATAGTGCATATTATATTTGTATTGTCAACGCAATTTTGAAATTGTGATCATAGAAAACAGATTTTGTTTTTTATAGATGTGATAGCGATCGATGCAGTTTATGATGATGAGCAACGTATTTAACCTCGTGCCTAAATAACTTAATTATGTGCGTGTGTAAATATACCAAAAACATAATGAGAAGGTTTGGCGAACATGTAATATAAGACCTATTTGGAATCCTTTATTTTATAACCTTGTTTTTCGTTCCATGTCTATCTAATTAAGGGGCTTTAATAAATATAACTGCTATATTGATGTCGAACCAGACGGGTCATCGACCGACATTACAGTAGTAAGGCGACAAAATATATACCAAGTTGGTCCCAAAATAGGTACAGTTGTTGCCACCAGGGTAACAATAGCTAAATTTGTCCTTTCCCTTACAAGGGCAATAAAAAATTACCACCCACCCACTCCCATTGTTGAACAAATTTTGCTGAACCCTTTACACCTCCACAAATTGAGTTCTTAGATTTACGCGAATATTACACATGAAATAAAACTATTTTACGGATTTAATCGCAGTTTATTTTTGATTTTTAGTGCCCGACGTTTCGAGTGTTTTGCAGCACCCATGGTCACGGGTGGGACTGAGGTGTTAGACGTCCAAAAGGCATAGTTGTTCCGGGGACCCTCAAACTTCTTAATTATTTTTGTTGGTCCGATCTACGCAGAATGAGCTCATGGTGTCTTGAGGTCTTGCAGTGTTATGCTTGGTTTTGGATTTGATTATATTAATTACCGGATCCCAAGTCGATGGAAGCACCCAGCCATCTTCTCTATTAAAATTAGGATGTTTTTTAATTTCAATAGCCTCGCGAACCATCCTTGGTAGGAATCGGTGTTCTTTTACGCGGATTTGTGGTCTATCAAATCTGATGTTATGGCGGGTGCGGTCAAGGACATGTTAACAGACTGCAGACTTCTTTGAGCGACGGTGTTTTAGGTCAGCTATGTGTTCTTTTACCCAAGTTTTTACCGGTCTTTTTGTTTGTCCTATATAAGAGAGATCAAGTTTGTATACTCCTGCATCTTGTAGAGGGATGTGACACTTGACAGATGGTAAAAATTGACTGATCTTCTTCGGCGGCTTATAAAATGTTTTAATTGAAGCATGCTTTAAGATGTAGCCAATCTTGTCCGTAACTCCTCTCATGTAAGATAGTACAGCAGGGAGACGCTCAACTGTGGCTGGTTTCACTCGGTCACTGTAACGTTGGCGTAAGACTCGAAGCTTATTGTCGTGCAGGACTTGCTTGACATGTTGAAGCTCGGCAGCCAGATGTTTCTTGTCACAGATCCCTTGTGCTCTCTGAAACAAAGATTTACCCACGGTAGCTAACTGTATTGGGTGTTGGTGAGATTCACCGTTTAAGTACCTATCCCAACCTCCACAAATTTCGATTCTGGGCCAGTTGTGTTATCATCAGCATTTAACCTACATTGATATTGGAGTGTATAAAAATATGATTTTTACCAAGAAGCTTATTCTTGTAATTAATATTGCAGTAATAGCCTAATAGGTAGAATTTTGACCTGTTATCATGAGAGGCAGGGTGAACTCCGGCTTGTATCTCTAGGTTTTTACAAATCCATTTGCTGTTGGCGAACCAATCTCACAGATAATCCACGTGAAGGAGGTCCTTTAACAGCGACAAAGAAAGATAGCATCAAAACTGCTTCTGGTCATTAAGTCTTAAAAATTGCGATCAACCAGCATATTCGGTCAAGCTTAAGCATTAGTGATGAATTCAGTACATACAATCTTATATAAATATTTCGCCATAAGGAAGTTTTATTCAAGATCCAACAATTTAACCGAAGACCAAGACGCCGTCGTATTGAGTAGTGTCATGAAATGTTTGAAAATTGCAATCGGCAATGGCGCCTTACACGATATGACACGCTGTAACAGGTGACAAGAACGGAATTTTGATTGATGTTAGGTTGATTTTGTTACAAAACCGTCAGGAAAAGACAGTCTTCACAGTGAATGTTTCCTTATTAAGAATTGCTTACAAAAGTAAACAAAAGGACGAAGCGTGAGAAAAGAGATGACTGCCTCATTTTTTAAAATGAATACCGTATTATGTAGCTATTGTTATAGAGAATAAGGAAACAGTTATTCAGCACACATGCTGACACAAACAACCGAATATTTAACTAAGTCAGGTATAGAAGTTTAAACCTTGTATCATGCGACTTCTTTTTATTTCCAAAAATAAGGGAAAATTATCCAAGGAATACGATTGTAGCATGATGAAGGAATTGTAGCGTATGAAAAGGCTGAGGAAGAAACCCCCAAGGAGATGTACCTACTTCTATCAGTGGTTTTATCGAAAGCAACGATGCTTGGCTGTCAAGGAGACTTTTTGAAAAAAGTTTTTTCTTTTTGATATTGTTAACAGTTTGTCACCCTTTATTATTTTCTTATCTATATATATTTTGAGGGTGTGGTGAAGTATGGCCTATTCTCTTTCACCTTTAATTTTAAAAGGAGACTTCGCCCCGAAGTGGGACAGTATGCTCTGATTTCTTTGTTTTTGGTGTGATAATATCTAAACATGTGTGTATGTCAATTAATCATAGACTTCAATAACGTGGGTGACATTAACCAACTCATAAAACAGCTTGAGTTTGGCCTTGCCTTATCTTATGCAAGCCGTTTGATCTAATTGTTTCTACGTGGGGGCTCACTTGACTGCCTAGCATTGCACAAATACCTATCTCCCAGTCATTGACTCTATATTTGCATGATAAATGTTTAATTTTGTATAGGCTTTGTGACTGCTTCTTACTGTGTTGCAATTGCTGCGAGATATTGTACTATTCTTATTTCTATATTTATATTAACTAGTGGTCGCCCATAGGTCGATATTCGACCGACTCTTTCATCGTTTGCTGGTTATGTTTGACATTCAGTAAGACTATAGACAAATAATATTAAAGACAAACATCAATTTGACGTGTATTGTGTCAAATACATGAAGTGTGTGTAATGTTTTATTCATTGATTTAATGTATGATTTATGCATAATTTTTAAAAAATATTAGTATTCTGCACTCCTTCTCTATATAAACTATAAGTGTGGGAAATTTCATACTCCTCCGTCCGCGCAATTTTCGTAAAAAGGTGTACAAAGTTTTTGCTTCACGTATTAATATATAGATTATTGAATATGCACATAACAAAAATGACTTACTTACAATTTGTGAGAATATAGTTGTGAAGTGATTAGTCCAAAACTTAAGATATTGATTTAATTTGTAATTCATATATAAGAAATTTTACATTTTGCATAATAAGATAAAGAAATCTACGTTTTACAAAACCAATAGGTTTGTAGTGTTTTTTTCCGTAACATTTTTCTAGATACATGACACTTGACTATTTTTTCGGGATAAGTTAGTTTAATTATTTGTTCTACCGTCAGTCAGCTGAGAATGTTACCAATCATCGTAATTAAAGATTCCGACTTATTATTGAATTTCAAGTATTTGAACACAGCAGCAGCATTCTAATAATACAGTTCACTAACTATCGTTAAAATATGTTTTAGGGCACCGGCCGCTAACGACGCGATTAATTAAAGCGATACTTCATGGCCCTTGTTGAAACTTGACGTAGACTTACAGCCCTTTTCATTCTTGTTCAACATAGCTGTGTATGCCAATATGTGTATATTAGTATGTCTACCAGTCATGCTTTTGGATATTCTATAAGTACATTCAACTCTTTTCCTGTGGAACTTTTAGGAATGTTACTATTATTTTCGTCTGAAGTGTAGACTGCGCTTTTGGCTGAGTGCACATTAATGATCAGGGCCCTTATTCGCTACGACCAATTAAACACAACGCGGCGCGTTACGATAACTTCGAGAAATGATCGTTTTATGTTACTCCAGCAGAATAGAGAACACTACTACACGATCTTTTCACTAAGTTACCGTTATGTGCCGCGTTTGGTTATTGTGAATAAAGGTCCTGTGCGAAACTGGCGTCTCAAATTCGCGAGGTAAATATCAGATTTGAATGGTAGGCAGGCATTAACTGCGCGAGTTGCACGCCAGCAGCCGGTAATTTCCGTTATCTGGCTGGCGCGCCGCACCCGCGCACACCAGCCTCGTTAAAATGCAGCCCGCCCGGATGCGAAACGCCAATGTGCTCAACACGACACACGGACTGAAAAAAAAACTCCACTATTCACCACTTTTTAATTTAAAATACCAGCGGTTTTCCCTCGCATTGTATTTTTCAGTCATCATTACGGTTTTCCCTATTCCTCTCTGTTTAGATGAAAAACCGCAACAGGAACAACTTGTGTGATATGCTTACTATCAGAATTTATAACAACAATGTTATTCACGATTACTTTTAATTAACCACAATTTATCGGTTCTACAGTCGATACATCTATATGTAGGTAGCTATGTGTTTACAATGATAAGCAATGTAATGTATGTATATATGTATGTAATGTAATGTAACAGCAGTTTTGCAACATGTGAATATGGCAAAATTGAAAACGAGCCTCAGTCGAAACGCTGGTATTACATCTTCTTTTTTTTTTTTAAACTTAGCCCCATACTAGGATTTATTCCTGTATCGTGGGTGCGTTTACAAACATGAAAATTCACAGACACAAATACCCAGACCGGAACAAATAATTGTGGATCACACAAAGATTTGTCCCGTGCGGGAATCGAACCCGCGACTATTAGACACAGTGGGCGGAGCGGCTAAAGCTCTTAACAACTGCGCTAAATCGTCCGTCAAAACCGTCCGCATTTACATCACTGGGTGAAAAAGGAAAAACAAAGAGATTAATATATATTAGGGTAATAAATCTAACTGGGACTCGCTTGATAAATAAATCTCAGAGTAGCGCTATAGAAAAGAGTTCCTTGTCAGCATGTTCGGTATTTATTTCGCCACGGGCCTCGGGACGGTGTCCGCTATGTATTTTTCTTCTAAACTTCCGGGAAAACTTGGGATTTATCATGAATAATTTAAAATATCATGTACATCTCGTGGAATATACCAATATTGTGCCATTGGGAAGGTTGATCCGTATATTGATTATATTACTTGGTTGGTTACAGGTTGACGGAATTATTTTTTTACTCCAACTCATGTGTTCTGGATTATAAATCTCGTTAAACTGACTCGCCGTATTCGAGACACGTACGACGACGTTCCTCTATTTGCCATTGAAATACCTATGTTCTCATGCGGTAATCTTTGCTTGTAATACTGGTTGAGTTATGTAAACCAGCTTTACTGTGACCTTACCATAAATTAAATAGGAAAATTATTAATTAATTAAAAAGGAAACAATAAAAAACATTGTTATGCCTACATTCCCCAAGTGGAGGTGGCAATGCACTGATAAATCCCGTATAAGATCAATGGAAAATCTCCAAAAGACTGTGTGGCCTAGAACTCGAACTCAGGACCTCGTAATCGCCTGCCGCATCGTGCGCTACTATCCCAAGGAGCCAATCGAACTGTTAAATATCGCTGGTGTTGATGAATACAATGATTAATTTAATATAGAATACAACCAAATGCAAAGAAAAAAATATGATATTCCGATCACCTGTAAATACGTTTAGGTAGTATCGTCACAGCGAATTTGTATTGACCAACTTAGCATAAACTAGGTTTCTGGGAATGGTATCAGAACTCTTAAATGTTCCCTCAGGACATGTAGGCGGCTGCGGCTTCACAGACGAGGTGGTGCAATGGATGGAGCGTATCCAGAACTCAGGCGTGGACGAGGAGCCACCTTCGTCGGCCGCGCCGTCACCCTCGACTCCTACGCACCACTCTGCGCCACCTCACCCGAACAGTTTACGGGAAGACACACCGAGGTAAGATGTACTACAATGACGATGGTGAATAAGTATATGTAGAGCTACTTTTAGGGACTACATCAGGAACTCTAGATTTGTTTTTAACTCCGAAAAATACCATCATCAGCCGAAGGACGTCCAGGATAAAGGCCTCCTCCAAAGATCGCTTAGACGACCGACTTTGCGCTAAGCGCATTCAGCTTTTACATGCAACCTTCATCGGGTCATCGGTCCACCTAGTTCACTTTACTTTCGGTACGAGAGAACCTTTCTGCCACAATGGTCGTCAACTCTATGAGCAATGTGCCCCGCCTATTGCCACTTAAGTTTTACAATTCTGACAGCCATATCGGTGATTTTGGGTCTCCTGCTGATCTCCTCATTTCTGATTAGATTTTGCAGGGAAACTCCGAGCATAGATTTTTCTATTGCCCCAATAAAACGTATTTTAAAAGACCATCAAGACGCAGTTACAACAGAGTTTCTCATTCTTCTACTCCACTTTCCGTGTTGGGCCTGTAGTTTTACCGACTTGTCCTACTAGTAGGACCACGTAATACCACTATTTATTCGTAGTCACGCCAATGATGACGAGGATTACGGGCAGGTACATTGCTTCGTTCCACTATTATCCTGCAATCCTGATGAGATTAAGTGATACCATTATGTACTCTAGTCCTTTATCATCATCACTTCTAACTTATTCCACCCACTGCAGGGCATAAGCTTCCTCCCTCTTCACGCCATATATCCCTATTCTGAGCCAATTTGTCTACTCTTAGTTCCTTTGCACTAAATTATTCTCTCCATCAAAATTTCGGAAAGTCATTCTTTGTTCTTTTTACCGATTCATTAGAACAATATTTTTTAAAATTTACAGTATATATTTGATTTGATATGCGTGGATAAAACAATCGTTTATTTAATACCTATACAAAATTATATTTAAGTCTTCTAAGAAGTTCCTGGTAACTAAACGCTTCGCAAAATACAAAGTGCCAGAAACTCTCGATATCAATAGAAACTATAAAGAATGTCGTCAAAAAGCATACAACTCCCAAACCATATGGTATATTCTGTAGCTGGTTTTTATGCAACTTGTGGACAAGAAACTTAATAAAAAATGCTATTCATATTGACATGGTGCATGCGGTGCGCATATGGAGCGGGTGGGCTTTATTTAGAATACCAGAATGTACACGTGCCTTTTCAAGTAAACTTATCGAATTAGTTGGTATTATAAATGAATGTAGGTATGAACCAATTAGTTATTGTATTTAATAAATAATACCAATTGATTCAATGTTGGTTTTCCACAATGTTAAATGAAGCGTTTGTATATCTTGGATGTTTCATGACAATATTGTAGTGTAACAAAGGATCCAATGATCCTCATGCATTAATGAATCATTAATTTTCATATACCTATATTTTATATATTATTTACTTATTAAGTAGTACCTAACAAGTAAATAAGTAAGTCATACCTAATAAATAACTAAAAATTAACAACTTCACTCCCGTTTTCTTCAAGCTGGGGCAGAAGTTTTCGCCGACGATGTTAGGTTCCATGTAATAGGAGACGAGCCTATTTTCATATGCCGGGCACAATTCCAGACTCCGGACTGATACGGGGATTTTTTCAATAGAAAAACTACATTTTGTCCAACGTAAGATTTGAAATCTCGTGATCGCTATGAGTATTATTTATAACTTACCACTAAACAATTATTCCCAAAACACTGATATTGATTGTAATGGATCAATCCATATAATACTACAATGGAATTAGGAAATTACCAGGGAATTTGTTGCACATTTTTTATCTTAAATAATCTATCTACCATTATGCCAGATCCCTTGCGGGGTAGGCAGAGAGTACAGAGTGCTCACAGGTTCTATCCTTACAAACCTCTCTGGCTTCCTCCACTCGCATGGGTCTCTAAATAATATTTTTTGTAATTCCAGATATTGGGACTTACATCACTACAAGTACTCGCGAGCCGCGAACACGGGCGAGCACACGCGGAGACGGCGAGCGGCCACTGACTACAACATAGCGAACACGTGCTCGTTGTACATTCAGACCGACCCCCTCATATGGAAGCACGTCAGAGAAGGCTTCCCTGATGTATGACTTTACTTGTTTTAAAATTAATTACCTTAAAAATAATTAGTGTTACATTGTGACCTAACATAGTCGATGATAATACGATAAGAATATAGAAAAAACATACATACAAGCACTCACGACTTTATCTCACTGGGGTAGGCAGAGACTACAGTTTGCCACATACTTCAATTCTGACACACCTTTTTCGCTTCATCTACGTCCATACATCTCTTCATACATTTCCGTCGATTTAGAGTGCTACGCCCTTGACCCTTTTCCAAGAGACTATTAATATAGAAAGAAAGAAAACAAAAATTCATCATTTCGTAGACCAAAGAGGTCAGGGGAATTAGCCAAAGCTAATTAGAAACAAAAAGAAAAAGAGACAAAGCAATAAACTGCGTATATCCGCATCTCTTTCTTACAGCAAAGATTATAATAGCTTTGTATAAGTGGTTGTGGTATGTGCCCTGATATGCCCTTTTGTGGCTGGGTCTGGCCAGAGACACTGCAGAAGTATGCAGCTAGGCTAGAGCTCCAGTTCATGAACTGGAGATCCATGTAATACATGCGTGCAGTGGCGGGGGGCTAATCGTTGATCTATAATACCCAATTTACACACAGCTCACTTCCGCGTGAAGTGAGGGAAGGTTAGTCGTATTAACGCGCCACTTACGCTCTTACTTCCCTTCCTACACTATCACTGCCGGGTGCTCCCTTCGTTGACTGTATTTTAAGCGGGAGTCAAAAGACTGACAGGCCACACCCACTCAGTGTGACCGGCTAAGAAATCTTTTTGGAATGATAGGGAAAAAATAATGTTGGAATAAAATATATGTACTTGACTGCCTCGTTGGTCTGGTGGCAAAGCGCATCGCTTTGTGATCACGAGGTCCTGGGTTCAAATCCTAGGTCGGACAAATGTAGTTTTTCTAACGAAAAATTCCCGGTATGAGTCCGGAGTCTGGAATTGTGCCCGGTATATAGCAATAGGCTCGCCCCCTATTACATGGGACCCAACATCGTCGGCGAAACGTGGGTGTACTTAGTACACCTCTGCCTTCCCTCTGGGGAATATAGGCGTGACGGTGTTTTTTTTTAATATATGTATAAAAAACTGAAGAAATATATAAAATACAAAAAAAATGTGAGGATCGTATAACAGAAAACCCAAGAGAAAGCGAGTATAAAAATGCATTGGGGATATTCATGAAAACAATATCGTTTCGGGGAAAAGAAAATTTGATGTCTAGAGTTTTTTGCTATCCTAAGAGAAACACAGAGCGATGCTTGAAGTGCGAAGGGAGTATAGGAACAGTCGACGCTGCCGCGGTACTGCTCACTAGTTTTGGCGGGAAGTAGCGGCAGTAGAAGTGTATAAACCGGGTATAACATGGGCAACTCACTGCCATCAGCATGCAATCGGGATAATGCTTAGCGAAGTAGGTGGTCACGCTATCCGAACATAGCCACATCGTATTCGATGTGACCCTCCACATCTCCGACCGCCCAAGCCGATACTCGCTGTGAAATGTGTCACAAATTGTATCATGCATGACACAGTTACAAGAATAACAAATTCTTGGTACACTCTCGTTTATAGATATCACAAATATCGTCAAAGTCAAAATATTTTTTATTAGTATAGGCCAAAAAGAGCGCTTACAAACGTCAAAAATTATAACATTTTTTACAACTACCACCGGATCGGAACGCGGCCACACATTGAGAGCATCCGGCGAGAAACTCAGCGGGCTACTCTTTTAGCTTGATTGGACTGGCCTTTCTATTTATCATTCTTTATTTACAAAATTGTATTTTAATAACAAAGTATTTTACAAACTATATTTAGGAGTTGCCGAATTAGGAGCTGCTAAAACCCAATCAGTTTTATCGTCGATGTATTCCGAAATATTATGATATCCTTTTCTACATAATCTAGTATTAATAGCCTTTTAAAACGTATTAATAGGCATATTTCGAATCGCTATAGGTATTTTGTTGTAGAAGCATATACATTGCCCCACGAAATAGTTGCTAATTCTATGGAGACGAGTAGAATGTACAATACGATTATCTTTGTTTCGTGTATTAACATGATGAATGTCGCTATAATTTTTAAAGTTACTGATATTCTTTTTAATATATAATAGATTTTCATATATAAATTGGATTTCAGTGCATTTAAAGTCGTCAAGATATTTTTTATTTGGGCAATTCTATAACTGACATATCATATTCAGTTTTATACACTTCTACATTTCTAAGAATTTCAGGCATAACATTTCCAGCACAAACATTTCATAAGAATTGCCCTCACTGCACAGCCAATACAGAGTATATTCTGGATCAATATTTACCGACATAAGTTCTTTACGACTTGTGTTATATAACTAAGAATCGTATTTACATCAATATACAATTCAGCATTTTTTTTAAATCAGGTACCTATTATGTTTCCAGCACAAATAATATTTCATAAGAATCACCACCACTGCACATCCAATACAGAGTATATTCTGCGTCAATATTTACTAACAATCGATCAATTTCAGCACGCAGATCCCAGTAAAAAGAGTGAAGTAGACTCGAAGACTCGAGAAGAGATTCTCTCCCTCATTTCCCACCACGTCACGGCAGTCAACTACATATACACACAGACCAAGTTCGACGGCCGGTTTGAACATAGAAACGTCAAGTTTGAAGTTCAGAGAATCAAGGTACGTATAATCCGCGCCATCAAAGAATGGATTTCCAAAATTATTCCTATTAATGTTGTTTCTCTAGGAATGGAATAAAGTTATCGCACGCGGGCAGTGTGACATTTCTGTCGAAAAATTCTTACTAGCGGTACGGAGTCTGGAATATGCCCGTTGTAATGGAAATAACCTGGAGGAAAGAACCTGTTGGAACTCTGTACTCTCTGCCTGCTCTGCGGAGGATCTGACGTGATGATATAGATAGATATGAATTTAAATTCACCCCCTATAACACCTATGACACCACTGCTTAGGGAATAAAGACGTTACGGCATTGTTTTTTTATTTAGTTTGAATAATTTTTCAACAATAAAAATTTACTTTTAGCATTTCGGGACAAATAAATCGCTGATATGCCTCCGGCAAATTTTTATATTGAACATGCACCCGTGAATATTCCGTGTGACTCAGAGGTAATAAAGCGGAAAAACATGATTTGTGACGCTTTCACAGAAAATGCATTTGAGCGATAACGATTGTATTCACACAGAAATTAGTTATTAGTTTAAACGGAGTACGAAAACATTCTTGATTAAAATTTTCATAGTATGGAACGATTGGAAAGTATACGCAATTAGAGAATCTTATTGAAAATTTAATTTTAATGCCTGCCTCGTTGGTCTAGTGACAAAGCGCATCGCTTTGTAATCCCGAGGTTCTCGGTTCGGACAAATGTAGTTTTTAACGAAAAATTCCCAGTATGAGTCCGGGGTTTAGAATTGTGTCCAGTATGTGGCAATAGGCCCCATGTAATAGGGGTCGCCCCCTTTTACATGGGACCTGATATCGACGGCACCTTTGCCGTCCCCACTTCGGGAATATAGGTGTTTATTTTTTATTTAATATTTATATCTATCTGTCTTCGTCATCACGACAGATCTCTTGCGGGGTAGGCTGAGAGTACAGAGTTCCAACAGGTTCTTTCCTTACATACCTTTCTGGTTTTCTCCACTCTCATAGTTTGTCTCATACACGCTCGCCGGTTACCGAGACTCTTGACTTATTTAAATCTTAATGGCGGCTATTCGGGTCGCTCTATAATTCAATGAAATACCACCAACTGTCGCTACTATGCCAGCGGCATGTTTGCAAGTTACGAATATTGTAGAGTTAAGAAGAATAATGCGAATGGATGTATTAGACTATGGAAGTGTAGTTTGTAAATTATGCTGTCATCTGAATTACCTATAAATTTCCAATTGCAATAACGATATATTATTATGGGCACAACTTCTCTAACACCAGTAAAAAATAATTTAAAAAAATGTCTCCTTTTAATATACAAGCTGTAACATAATTAACGCAAGGTCTAACAGTAGTTTATCCTAAATCTTTTTAAATTTGTGCGCTATAAAAAACTAAATTTATTCTTGATTCATTGCAATAAGGAGATTTCAAATGCATTCGTAAAACGTATTTCTCAAAACGCACACATACACGTAAAAGTTTGTGTGCGTTTTGAGAAATTGTTAATTGGGGTATAAAGTGCTTAAGAAAGGGTAAATTTGGAAATTTGGTATTCGTTTTGAATTTATGAAGCAATTTAAAATCAAAATCAAAAGTTTTTTTATTCACGTAGACCAAAAGGCACTTATGAATAGTCAAAAAGAGAACTAAACTTGATTACTTAAGACTACCACCCGTACGGAAAGTGATTCCTGTGGAGAAGAAGGGCAAGAAACTCCACGGTTACTCCTTTTAAAAATAAGGTTTACAATTCTTTTTGTATACATTGCATTCATAGGGTATGGGAAATCAATGCAGAACGAGCTAAATAGATGTGCCTAGGTATAGATTAATCATAAGTGTACTAAGATTCATGGTATCGGTCAGTGTCTATATAGTCCTCTCATTTACAAAATCGGGACTTTGTAAAGGTATATAATAAAAAAAATTTAATTATGCATAAAACATACATTAAATCAATGAAAAAAACATTAAACACACTACCCTGTATTTGACACAATACACGTCAAATTGATGTTTGTCTTTAATATTATTTGTCTATAGTCTTACTGAATGTCAAACATAACCAGCAAACGATGAAAGAGTAGGTCGAATATCGACCTATTGGCGACCACTAGTAATAATAGTAAGAGAAAGGGTTACTATAAAATATGTTAAGAGTGTGTACAAAATAATTGGTTATAGCTCCAGTGTGATGCCGAACGAGACAAAATTCAACAGTACTACGGTAGATGTTTAATCAGTCAATGGATAGAGGACGGACCAGCGCCCCCCAGCAGCACCCGTTCACGAGTATGACTTGAGAAGAAGCTATCACTCCTCAACCATATTAGAGGGAAAAGAGTGACCCGCTCCACAGAGCCGCCACTAACTAATCGGTGTGTCTTTCGTTATTTACGATACACCTTGTATTAATTTTTTCATTACCCACAGATTGACGACGACTCGTTGTGCCACACGCACGACTTCGCGAGCGAAACGAACCAGTTCTGTATGCCGAACATCGACGTATCCAACTTCTTGAACTTGCACTCGCTCGGCAACCACGAGGACTTCTGCCTCGCGTACGTCTTTACGTACAGAGACTTCACGGGAGGCACGCTTGGTAAGTTAACTTGTTACAAGAGTTAATCTTTATTACAATGTAGGTAAAAAGAACTATTTTTATTACTACTATGAATGCGCAAACGCTTCGAGAAGCCCACTTCCATACGGCCAAGTTAAACAGCGCGTACGTGTTATAAATGGCTTTTAATTGCCTATCTTTCAAATCTGTAATATTCTTTATTTTACAAACGCGGGTGTGACATATTCTCCAATCAAATATAGCAACACATTGAAATAATATTTGAATCACGATAAATAATGATGGAAAAACAAAAGTGTGCAAGCAATTTGAAAAACTGAGAAGTATTTTAATCTATCTATCTATAACCTCACGCCAGATCCCTTGCGGGGTAGGCAGAGAGTACAGAGTTCCAACAGGTTCTTTCCTTACATACCTCTCTGGCTTCCTCGACTCTCATAGTTCGTCTCATACACGCTCGCCGGTTACGGAGACTCTTGACTTTTCCATCAGATAACACTCGGTTTATTTGGTCGTGGTAAGATAGTCTAGGTCTTCCCCGGTACCTGCATCCTTCCACTTTCACATTGTATATCTGTTTTGTCATTCTTTCCTCTGGCATTCTTTCTATATGCCCGAACCAACGGAGCATGCCCTTTCTCATCTTTACACCGATACTATCTTTCATACCTACTCGCTGTCTTACTATGCTGTTGCTAATGCGGTCTGTCAGCTTCACTCCGCACATCTTCCGCAGAGCTCGCATTTCTACCGCATTACCGCTGTCCTACTTTCAGTATTTTAATAATAATAATAATTCTTTATTGATTTTCTCCACAATAGGTATTAGCCACAATATGTCGTTGACCGTACGTAATGTTGCTATATTGAAATTCCGTAAAATCTCTCAGAAATATACCACAAAGTAGTTGTCTGAAGGACAAGTCAAGAGTCTCCGTAACCGGCGAGTGTGTGTGAGACGAACTAAGAGAGTGGAGGAAGCCAGAGAGGTATGTAAGGAAAGAACCTGTTGGAACTCTGTACTCTCTTCCTACCCCGCAAGGGATCTGGCGTGATGATATAGATAGATAGAAATATATCACAATAACTTAGCTGTAGTGGGTCACATGACTTCCGAAATTCCTATCCATTTTAGCACGTATCCTTAAGTTCCGTACTCGGTTGCAAAATATATTTACCTCAGCAGCGGAAATATGGTTAAATTTAAATAATCTAATCAACAAGAACTTTAAAAGTCCTTAGAAAGTATTAAATTTGACAAAAGTTATTATCATTTTTATATTTTCTTGTAAGCTTTAATAAAGTCTCTTTTCCTTCAGGCCTCGCGTGGGTTGCAAGCGCGAGCGGAGCATCAGGAGGAATATGCGAGAAGTACAAGACTTACACGGAGACGATAGGCGGCATGTACCAGAGCACCAAGAGGTCCCTGAACACCGGGATCATCACGTTTGTCAACTACAACAGCCGAGTGCCGCCTAAAGTTAGCCAGTTGACGCTGGCGCACGAAATCGGGCACAATTTTGGATCGCCGGTATGTCTTTTAACATTTGGGTCCCTTCAAATTTCAACGCGAACCAATTTAGAACCGTTCTGCCACTGGCAGGAAGGTTTTCGAGTGGCGATCTCGTACCGGAGTGGAGTGCGCAGATGGAAATAGGACAATTTACACACTGTTTACTTTGCGTGAAGTGAAGGAAGGTTAGTCGTATAAACGCGCCACTTACGCTCTAGTTCCCTTCCTACACTATCACTGCCGTGCGCTCCCTTCGTTGGCGGTTTTTGAGCTGTCCAAAGTCTGACAAGCCACGGCCACTCAGTGTGGTCGGTTTAGTAAATCTATTTAGAATTATGGAGTAAAAATATTTTTTGAAAAAAACCTAAGGATAAAAAACAAAAGATACATATGAAATAAAAAAAAATCCTTTATTTATTACCTAACTAAGGCCATCTAGATTTTATTACAAATGCGAGGATAATTTATTTTTATTTTACACATATCAGAACGACATTTTTATGCTGACTTGTTTATGAGTACCTTCTGAAATGACACAAAAGTCAAATATTAATTTTACGCCGTTATTTTATTCCCTTTTTTATATTTGGACTAACGGTTTCCCGCGACTACGTACCCGGTCGACAACAGCGCCACCTACCGGATCTATGCTATATAGCCTATGTTACTTCTGGATAAGGAAGCTTTCCAATAGTGAAAGAATCATTTAAATCGTATCAGTAATACCGGAGATTACCCCGAACATCCAAACTCCCAAACTTTACCTCTTTATAATATTAGTATAGATGTGCAGGAAATTTAATTTGTATTTTGCGGATCAGACACATGTTCTGTAATGTGTAATATAAGTGATAATTGTGTAACTTGTATTATAGAATGAACTAAAATTTAAAGTAACTTCCAATACTTAGGGGGAAGTATAGTAAGCCAATTCCGCGCAGCCTCGCCGCACTGAACGCTCTCCTTGACGGCTGATTGTGATCTGTTTACGGATGCATTGAGTGATTTTTTGTCTGAATGTCTGAGGTATTGTGAGGGACTGAAATGAATGAGCTTGTATATTGCACTTCCATACTTTATAGCAGCAGTGATAGCCTAGTGGTTAGACGCACGCACCTCTGCATATTCGAAAGCATGTGCGTAATAACAATTAACTATTACTTGCTTTAACCTGCATGCCTAAAAGTTTCTTGAACGTGTGTGAAGTTCGCCAACCCGCACTGGGCCAGCGTGGTGGACTATGGCCTAAATCCTCACAGTTCAAGAGGAGGCCCGTGCCCAACTAACGTAAATGGTGTACCTTCCGTGTTAGTATGTAAATAAATAAATAATAAACATTGTTTGTATCAAAAATTTCCTCGCACAATAACCAAAACAGCGACCACCCGATACGTTGAAATATCTGTATTCCATCCCACTAGAAGACACAGACGACCTGAACAGCACCCTTTTTCCCAGCACGACTACCCGTCCGAGTGCCGGCCGGGGGGCCAGCAGGGCAACTACATAATGTTCGCGTCGGCCACGTCGGGCGACCGCCCCAACAACAGCCGGTTCTCGTCGTGCAGCAAGGGCAACGTCAGTGCGGTGCTGGACGCCGTCCGCGACGGACGCAAGCGCAACTGCCTCACCGCCAGCAAGGGCGCCTTCTGCGGGAACAAGATTGTTGAGGACGGCGAGGAGTGTGATTGCGGTAACTATACTCCACTATAAGGATTTTAATGAGCATGATCTGATTTTCCAATGTTGTTAATATAAAGTGAAGAAAGATAAATTTACCATTTTGATTACCATACAAAAATGTAATTGATAGAATTAATTTATTTAATTGATACAGCTTTTATATAGAAATATAACAGAAGTCTTCATATTCCACGTAACGCCACTCATTATTTAGATCTTTAAAAAAAGATTGCGTTTCAAAAAACTAGAAAAACGCATAGTAGATACTAGAAGCTTTAGTATCATAAATTTATATTATTAACATTAAGAATGAAAGGTGTCGATAACATGACTACATCATTATTGTTTCTAATATTTTTATTTATCTGAACCGCAAGAAATATAATGCCTGTAAATGAATGTAAAATATTATAACAGAAACATACTTACCGATCTTTATCCAATGAAAATTTTGCCATAAATATTATTTTCTGGTCACCTACCCGACATGTTTTTACTTGGCATATTTCGAATTTAATTTTGTTCATTTCGGTATATGGATTGCCACAGAGAAAACAACGCTAATTATATTTAGTAATACACCTTCTAAAGGGATATTAAATTAACTATATCATCAGGCCGACTCCCTCGCGGGGTAGGCAGAGAGCACAGAGTTCCAACAGGTTCTTTCCTTACATACCTCTTGCTTCCTCCACTCTCATAGTTCGTCTCATACACGCTCGCCGGTTACAGAGACTTTTGACTTGCCCTTCAGATAAGACACGGTCTATTTGGTCATGGTAAGATAGTCTAGGTCTTCCCCGGTACCTACATCCTTCCACTTTCGCATTGTATATGTCGCACTGTTTTGTCATTCTTTCTTCTGACATTCTTTCTATATGCCCGAACCTACGGAGCATACCCTTTCTCATCTTTACACCGATACTATCTTTCGTACCTACTCGCTTTCTTACTACGCTGTTGCGAATACGGTCGGTCAGCGTGACTCCGCACATCTTCCGCAGAGATCGCATTTCAACCACATTTATCCTGCTTTCGTTCTCCATCTTACATACCCAACTCTCACTGCCATATAACAGCGTTGGGACAAGCACTCCGTTGTGCATGGCCAGCTGCGCCTTTTGGCTTAAGTGCCGGCTCCCAAGTAGCTTTCTCTGCGCACCATTCACTTTATTCCCTGCATTCACTCTTCTCTCAATATCAGCGGTGTATTTCCCATCCTTACTGAAGGCGCATCCAAGATATACAAACTCATTCACTTGCTCCAGCACATCGTTACCAACCACAATCCTTACATTCGTTCTGGGTTCTTCCCGCTCAAACACCATTATTTTGGTTTTCTTCACATTCAAATGTAAGCTATTGTTCATGCAGTCGTCTCTCATAACTGTGACTATTAAATTAACATTTGTTTTAAATTAGTAATAGTAACTTTATATGTATTATAGATACAATACTTCAATTTGTCAACTCGAAATGACAATTTGAATTGACATATCAGATTAAATATGGCAGAACAGTATAATGCACCTAAATTTAAAATAAGCAGACAGTTATATAGTACGTATTGAGGATACACGGCTTTTCCTTTCAACGGGTTTAAAAAGACAGCAAACCCAATACAAATCGTTATGCCTACAAGACTTTCGCCAGCCTGTCTATCTATATCATCACGCCAGATCCCTTGCGGAGTAGGCGGAGAGTAAATATACTTGTCCTATAATAGTACTTATTTCGTTAAGATTTTCAGTAGTTTGTCTTCTTTAAGATAAGGTTTTGTGGCCCATCTAGTCTATGGTCTTGATACTTTTGGCCCACCAGTGAATTTGAGTTTAACATGGCTGGTGTAGATAAATAAAGAATAGTTGAATCGCGATACTCGCAAATCCTATATGTGATGTAGAAGCGATAAATAGAGTGGAAGAACGTGAATCAAATGGACCTCGGCAATAGTCTCTATTACGGGGACTGTTTAAGATCATTTTGATGGAAAGTATGCGTTTTAGCAATTTGTTTCAAACACAAGTAACTACCACTTTCGGGATAGCAGCGGGATTTTTTTCTATTTAAAAAAAAAACGTTCTCCGCACTAAAAAAAGGGCATTGTTATAGATATTTTTGCAAACATAAATTTCGTATACACAAACACACAGACCGAAACCAAATGTTTGTGGTAGGCATGTCGATTTAATATCGATTATTCCAAAAGTCGAATTTTTTCAAGCCAAATAATTGATTTTTTAGTTCGATCTGAACCACTGAACCGATCCAGTAAATCGATTCCGAAAGCCATCGAATCGGATCGATTCACAATTTAGTCATAAAAAAGTGGTAATCGAAAATATGACCTAGTAGGTTGTGTAAATCAGGGATATAAATAATGGCAAAACACGTTTATTGAAAAAATACCACGTTCCAAACATGCTTTTATTTTAGGTCAGGTGTCTTTCTAATAATCTCTAAATTGAACGTACCAAGAAAGTAATCCAAAAATAAAACTCATTTAATTAGCAAAATATTAAGAATCGACTTCAAATCGATTAATCGAGAATCGATCTTTTAATCATCGATTTAATCAAGAATCGATTCTTGCGCGTTCGATTCGAATCGATCCAAAGATCGACTTTTCTTTTAATGAATCGACATGCCTAGTTTGTGGTGGATCTTACAAAGATTTGTCTCGTGCCAGGATCAAAACTCAAACCCTCGAGTATTCGATCCAAGGAGTCGAGTGGCCAACACTTAAACCACTAAACGAACGTAATTATGATTTTGCTAAGATGGTTAATATATCCTATCTGATGTGCTTGATTTATTTGAAGGGCAAGTCAAGTCTCCATAACTGGCGAGACGAATTATGAAGTGGAGTAAGCTTCTCTAAGCTCTGTAAAAGAAGAACTTGTTGCAACTCTGCACACACTCACCCTACACCGCAATGTATCTGGCGTGTTGATATTAATAGATGATTATAGTATTATTAGACAATATAATGTTCTGTGTGCAGGTTACGACGAATCGGAATGCAGAGAAAAATGCTGTTACCCGCGACAACTGAGTCACTTCGATCGCGAACAAAACTCATCAGCCAGAGGTTGTACCAGGCGTTACGGAACACAGTGCAGGTCAGTACGATGTTCCGGCTGAGGCATTAAAGAGCATGCTAATGATACGAAATGCGAAAGTGCAGGAGACATGGTCAGGGCCGTAAGAGGCGACTAAAGGAGTATAATTAAATTATTTTATGGATAGATTAAAGATGCAGATTATGACTGCCTCGTTGGTCTAGTTACAAAGCGTATCGCTTTGTGATCACGTGGTCCTGGGTTCGAATCCTGGGCTGGACAAATGTAGGTTTTCTAACGAAAACTTCCCAGTATCAGTCCGGAGTCTGGAATTGTGCCCGGGATATGGCAGTAGCCTCGCCCCCTATTACATAGGACGTAACATCATTGACGAAAAATAGGTGTACTCAGTACACCTCTGCACTCCCGCGGTATAGTATAGGCGTGACGGTGTTTATTTATTTAAAGATCATATTTGTAAAATGTATACTGGTTTACTGTTTAATGAGTTGTAGCGACCCTTATACATCGCTACATAGTTGCGACTATCTTCCAATAGCTGGCGCTGACGATCAGCCATACATGTCTAGAACGCGATATTAGAGTGCGTTCTGTTAGGTCCGGCCTTCTGTAACTTAGGTAGACGCGACTTTTTAAGAGAATTGTTTAAAGAAGCCAATATTATGACAGTCCCATGTCAGTATATTTATAAAAAACATAATGTACACACGGAAAAATTTAGATCTATTTAATCAGCTAGCTGATAGGCATGGCTATAACACACGACATAGTAATAAATTGGATCCACCGCAATTTCGTCTGTCTAAAATTCACACGTCTTTCATGGAGTACTGTGTTAGATTTTATAATAAAATTCCACTTGACGTCACTCAACTTAGTGAAAATAAATTCAAATCTTGTATTAAACGTACGCTCTGCAAGCGAGCTTACTATACTCTAAATGATTATTTAAAAGATAAAAATGCTTGGATAGGTGTTGTTCCAGCTCCACCAGAATGTGGATAACATGTTCAGCTATTATTATTTATTATTCCCTCTCTTCCTTCTAGTAGTTAAATAAAATTAATCATTTTTCGTCCTCATTTCTTTATCTGTAAATGAGAGAACCATGTAGCCATTCTCATGCATAGTTTAACTTAGTTAATTTAATTTAGACTCACCTGATACTGCATTGTTCTCCCATACCCCACAATAAAATGTAGATGTAAAAATTGTAAAAATACTATTTTAAAAGAGTAACCGTGGAGTTTCTTGCCCTTCTTCTCCACAAGAATGACATTCCGAAGTGGTGGTAGAGTCTTTGTTACTATTTTGACGATTCATAAATACTGTAATGGTTTACATGAATAAAAAATATTCTGATTCTGATTCCGGGCACTCAGTTGTCATAAAATAAAAAACAATTAGATTACTAGACACTTATTTATTATTTGTTCCACAATTATTGTAACTGACTACACTTGTAACGCGTTGCTTTTGTCGCTCACACGCGAGACCTCCTGAAGGCCTTTACCGAATTCAGACCCCGTTAGTAGCGTAGTTTTCACTACTGAGCCAACCGGCAGGCAGATACCAGGTCCGTAGTTGGGCAGCAATTAGACTAATTACCAAATGGATAGTGACTGACTTTTGTTGAAAATTCGGGGTTTATAAAGGCATATATTGCTGATTTGATTTAGCAGAACTGGAATAATGTGGGAACTGCCATTTAGCAATATAGTCGTGGGAGTTAGGGATGTACGTCGTGTAACATATATACAAGCCCCCGACAACAACTCGGGGTAGAGTGGCAGGCCCTGCTAGACAAAACACCCGTCTGGCTGGAAGATCTACCCTTTGACAAATCCTGCCACAACGTTTCTGCCAAAGAGTATTAGTAAAAAATTGTCGTGGCGATCTTATCACGACGACCGGTTTGTGCTGCACGCATCCACCTCTTTCACCTCACCCGCGACCTTTACCAGGTCATTGGTCTATGTGCATACAAACACTCGCCTATATCCCACTCTGATAGGCAAAAATTACAGTTCACCATGTGTAAAAAAAAATATGGTGTGTTTTTTAAAATGGGATGTATATATAGATCTATCTATCTATATCATCACGCCAGATCCCTTGCGGGGTAGGCAGAGAGTACAGAGTTCCTTTGTCAGTTGAAGCTGTAAAGGCCCCGCGGCCAACAGCGCAGATTATTTACACACACACACAACAAGTACAGAGTTCCAACAGGTTCTTTCCTTACATACCTCTGGCTTCCTCCACTCTCATAGTTCGTCTCATACACGCTCGCCGGTTACGGTTACATATATATAGATAATGGGATAAACCCGCCACATATTCCCACCATTGTAACTCATGTAAGCCAAGTGTTTGTGTGTGTGTGTGAATGAGCTACGCTGTTGGCCGCGGGGCCTTTACAGCTTCACCGGACAAGAGGGCGAGCGTGCAACCACTACGCTCGAGCCAGAAGGCCAAGGGGGCAACTAGCTTAAGGGCGCCTCAAGGAGGAACGGCCTCGGCTTGGGCAGTCGCTATGGGGAGGGCGTATACTAGGTGTCTCGCCGTGGTGCTCTGCACCGGCCGGCGGGCAAGGAATTCTTCGACCTCGTCGGTGAGGTCGGTGTCTGATCCTATGTGCGATATCTGTATCCGAAAGAAGGGATGTAAGGGCATCGAAAGGGATAATGTAAGCGAAGTTCCATAATACGGTGTGTTGAACAGTCCCTCGGAAGGACCGTGCTGCAACGGGGACACGTGCCACTTCATGCCGATGCACCGCAACCTGACGTGTCGCGAAGCCAGCGAGTGCAGCCACGCCTCCGTCTGTTCCGGAGACTCGGCCACCTGCCCCGAGCCCACGCCGATGGCCAACTACACCAAGTGCAACAATGGTAAGAGAATGGTGCAAACCATGAAGCATGAACTCGGCTTCATCTCACGCTTTCGCGCCTACAGAGCGACAAGCATCTTTTGGCACGTAGATAACATTGACAGAGGGGCCGTTAGTGTGAAATGAGGGTTACCATTTAATTTAGTTTTTTCTACTTTCAAGGAGATATTTCAACAGGTGGGGTCCGCAGGGATACTAATTAAAAAGGAACTTGATTCAATTTTATAGCAAACGACAACTCTGTGACTGTTATGAAGTGACATTTCACTTGATGACAGCGTTAGTTCAGATTTTGGCCGCGGGCCAAAAAATCCTTGTACGACTGTATTATATTTTTTTAACCATGTCTGCGTTCTCGTGTAGACTATACTAATTATTTTTGTAACGGCAACACGCCATTGTGAATAGTTGGTCGAGCCTTCGCTGAGACAGATTAACTATCTCACCACGGTGCGCAAGGATAACGTGCGTTTCGAGAAATTAGACTACATGAAAAAGGGGAATACTATGGAAAGTAGACATTATGGGAAGTAAACATTATGAAAAAGTGGACATTATGGGAAGTGGACAATATGATAAAGTAGTAATTTTAGGAAAGTAGTAATTTTGAGAAAGTCATCATTCTGAGCCTAACCCCCTCGGTAATATAATCCCCAGTTGATAAGAGCTTTTCATTTCGAAGCGCTCGAATGGACGGTTTCAATATCTAACTCGATGATAGGCTTGCCTACTACCAGTAGAATTTAACATATTTTACACTGGAAATCTGTCAAAATACTACTGACAGTAAGCAAATCTATCATTGAGTTGGATATTGAAACCGGTCATAAATAGGTTAATAGTTTATTTATTTCTCTTCAAAAAAGGTACTTACAATCTCAGTCGGGTCTATATCATAATGGTACTAATAGCACCTTTGTGAGAGACTGGTAACTGCACTAGGAAAGTTATCCTGTCCGACATATTACCAGGCCCAACTATAACATTGTTACACGATTGAATAGATTGATTGAAGACATCGATTAGTACGAACTGGTTATCAGATTATTATATGTATAATGTTCAGGTAAGGTAAGCGGTGATAGCCTAGTGGTTTGACCGTTGGACTGCAAAGTCAGAGGTCTCGAGTTCGAAACCAGGCAAGCACCTCTGTCTTTTCGAAAGCATGTGCGTTAAAAATTACCTATCACTTGCTTTAACGGTGAAGGAAAACATCGGGAGGAAACCTGCATGCCTAAGAGTTTCTCGAAGGTGTGTGAAGTTCGCCAACCCGCACTGGGCCAGCGTGGGCAGCCTAAACCCTCTCAGTTTGAGAGGAGGCTCGTGCCCAAGGGTGGTTCAGTTTCCTAACTTATTGTTATATTGTTCAGGTACTCAACTGTGCAAGAACGGGGAGTGCAGCCTCTCGATATGCCACGCTTGGAACATGACGGAGTGCTTCCTCTCGTCCACGCCGCGGTCGCGCGGCGACGGCGTGTCGGCGGTGGTCACCAACCGGCGCACGCTGTGCCAGCTGGCCTGCCAGACCGACTCCAACCCGGACTCGTGCCAGAGCACCGCGGCCTTCGCGGATAGAGTGGGCCTGCCGAAAGGCGGAATCAGCCTGCGCCCCGGCTCCCCGTGTGACAATTTCCAGGTAACCTACCTGTGAATATGCCTAAATAAATTGGTAAACCTTTTATAATAAGCAAGGCTTGTATTATAGAAAGCTTCCAGATCCTTGTATTACAGAAACTTTTGGTTAGCAAAAAGACAAAAATGAGTTGCAAAGGTGATTTTTTTTTTTTTAAACGTAGCCCCACACTAGGATTTATTCCTGTGTCGTGGGTGCGTTTACAAACATGAAAATTCACATACACAAATACCCAGACCGGAACAAATAATTGTGGATCACACAAAGATTTGTCCCGTGCGGGACTCGAACCCGCGACTATTAGACGCAGTGGGCAGAGCGGCTTAAGCTCTTAACCACTGCGCTAAATCGTCCGTCAATTATAGAAAACTATTTCAGATATGTTAGATTCTACCAATTAGTTTGAAACATAAATTATTACTAGCGACAAACCAACACGGCAGTCAAGAGCATAAACTTTTACATGTGCCCAACGACCATAATACACGATCTATGACTTCTGGCAAATTTATTGTTCCCAGAGTTAGCAATTACTACGGTGACAGAACAATTAAAAAACGTCTGCCTTATTTACTTAACAGTCTACCAGATGAGATCAGACATGAAACTGATAAACTTTTAAAAGAAAACTAAACAAGTTTCTGCTGAGTAAGTGCTAACAATGTCAGATAGGTTAGAACTTATCACAATATATTGTTAAAACAAAAATTGTTTTAATAAAACTCAAGTGATGAATTCATAACCGTTTAACGTTTGACGGACGATTTAGCGCAGTGGTCAAGAGCTTAAGCTGCTCCGCCCACTGTCACATATACACATGGTCGCGGATTAGAATTCCGCACGGGACAAATCTTTGTGTGACTTACAATTATTTTTTCGGTCTGCGTATTTGTGTATGTGAACGCACATGTTTGTAAACGCACCCGCTACACAAGAATATCATAGTGTGGGGTTATGTTTAAAAAAACCTAATATTAGTATTTTCTTTACATTAGATTTCGCTTCTTTTTTAAATTCATGTATTTTTGCACCTATTACAGTAGTTTTTAAACCACTTTACAGACTGGCAGAAAATGCCTTAAGCATTAAATCTACCTATAAATATAAAAATAAATTAATATTACATAAAAAATAAATAATTAAAAATAATGTAGGCTCTATTTTTAATAATATATTGAGTACCACGAAATAATTATGTTTAGCTAGAGTTATCCGATCTAATGAGGCTAGTGGGATACATATGTTTAAACTACTGATGCTTCGTTGTTAAATATATATATATATATAATACTAGCAGTTTCTTGCGGCTTCATACCACAACAGCGCCACCTACCGGGATCAACTATAGCTAAGAACCATCTAGGTCAGCCATGTCTAACTGGTGGGTCAAAATCATGAAGGTGGGTCGCAAAACCTAATCTTAAAGAAGACAAACTACTGAAAATCCTAAAGAAATAAAGTACTGTTATAGGACACGTATATTAAACTTCCAAAACTATTTTTAACACGTTCGCAGGCCACATTATCTGTTTTCGAAATTGATTTGGGCCTCAGGAAAATGCTTAGTGGGCCGCACGTTTGACGTGCCTGATCTAGGTGACTCGATAAGTACAAAAAAAAAACAACAAAATAGGTTAAGGCGTTTAGGAGAAGCAATATGAATAATGAATGTGTTCATTATTCATTAAACGTGGTCTTGAACTGTGGAGTACTTTCTTTTTTCGTAGGGGTACTGCGACGTGTTCCTGAAGTGTCGCGCGGTGGACGCGGAGGGCCCGCTGGCCAGGCTGAAGAACCTGCTGCTGAACCGCGCCACGCTGCAGTCCGTGGTGGCGTGGGTCACGGAGCAGTGGTGGGCCGTGCTGCTGGCCGGCGTCGCGCTCATCGTGTTCATGGGCGCCTTCGTCAAGTGCTGCGCCGTGCACACGCCCTCCTCCAACCCCAAGCGACCGCCCGCCAGGTACGTGTACTCGAAGATTAACGAAGGGACTGCTCCTAATTTACCTCAGTGCCCATACCCAATTTATACACAGCTCACTTCCGCGCGAAGTGAGGGAAGGTCAGTCGTATAAACGCGCCACTTACGTTCGACTTCCCGCACCACACTATCACTGCCGGGTGGTCCCTTCGTTGGTAGTTTTTTAAGCGGGAGTCAAAAGACTGACAGGCCACGGCCGGTTTGTGTGGCCAGTTTAGAAATCTTTTTTGACATTATGGGGAAAAAATAATTTTGGATAAAAAACTTAACATAATAGCTAATCAAACATATAAAATTCAAAAAAAAGTGAGGGTGGTACATCAGAAAAATAGTATAGAAAAGCCTTGGGGATATTTTTATGAAAACATTGTTTCGGAGAAAAAAAAATCTGTTATCGGGAGTTGTTTGCAATCACAAGAGACACACGGAGTGATGCTTGGAGTGCGAAGGGTGTATGTAAACAGTCGACGCAGTACTGCTACTGCAGTACTGCTCAATGCTTTTGGCGGGAAGTGACGGCGCAGTAGCCGTGTATAAATCGGGTATTACCCTATGTTGGCAGAAGCATTTTATATTTAAATGACAAAAAATCACCGGTATATCCCACTTTACAAAGTTTCAAACCCTGACACCTATATACAAGGTGTAACATAATAAACGCAAGACCTCAGACACCCCGATTAGAGAATTGCTTCATAAAGTCAAAACGAAAACCAAATTTTCAAATTTAAAGTTTTTTACCCTTTTTTAAAGCATTTTTATACCCCAATTAACATTGAAACTTGTACGTGTATGTGTACGTTTTGAGAAATATGTTTTAGGAATACGTTTAGAATCTTCTTCTTGCTATGAATCAAGAATACATTTAATTTTTTATAGCGCACTGACTTTTCCTTACCGGAAAGCATTATTTGAAAATTTAAAAAAAATGTAAAATACATTAAATATTGTTGGAATCGATTCAGTTACTGATTTAGAACAAACTACTTTCAGGTCTTGCGTATATTATGTTACAGCTGTATAAGAATTTAGTTACATAACTTATTCTGCGGAAACACGAAAATGGGAATGTTAATAAAGTTTTTGTTGTGAATTTTAATTTAGTGCCTACTCTTCTGCGATCTCTGGCATGGGACATCGAACCAACGATGTTTAATTATACTTAACTCAGAAGCAAACATCACCTCCCGCGTTGACATCGGCTATGTGATTTTCTGAAAACTAGGATTCTCTGAATGAATACTTTAATGTAGTTATAAACATACTCGCTAGTTTGAAAGCGGAGCGGTTTTAGATGTAACAGGGTACATATCGCGCGAACGCACTATCCATCCGGCCCTAGGCTAGTCGCGGTCGCCTGATGCTGACGCCAGTAGTGCTATAATGGCGTCTTTCTTAAGACTTGGGTACATAGCGGACGGGGCAAGAGTACTAATGTACTGAAATACACGGGAGATGATACACAGTTTGGCGTGACGGCTGCGTCACGTCCTGCATTTGCCGTCTGACGTCGCGCCCGACACAATTCCAAACGAAGTACGGCAGGAACGGGACGCCAATATAAGTGCCAGCGGTATGCTAGCATTCTCTCGCTTGACGGCGGGCGACGCAGTTGGCAACGGCGTGCCAGAAGTGTGACGCACGCGTCGCCATCCCCCTATCCCCGTCGGCTATATGGCGAAACGATAATTTCATTTCACTTTTCTGATCTTTTATGCCGAATTTGTAATTCAGGGATAACATTGTGCCACAAAATAAATACGTACAGAAAGCTGGCTCCTAATAACGTACGTACATATAAATAAGTGCTTACGACGATCTCGGATCGTGACTATCGGACCACCATACCGACTTCATCTAAGTTTTGTGTCGACGTCGACGCTTATGCAAGTGCAGTGCAGTGCGCGCTCGGATTCGGACGTGCCACACTGCATATACGAATTATTGCAATTCGCGATTTGTGCGAGTATAGCCGCTGCACTTCATTTCCGCTATGAGTTCCGAAAAACTCATAGCCAACGAAGTGTTGGCGTTTTTACAGCACGCCATCGATACCATGAATGAAGTTAGGATCGAGCAGATATGCAAGTCTAACTTCAAACAGGAAGAGATCTGCAATGCTAAGGTGCTGCTGTACGAATGCCGTCTCGCAGGAGGGGCGAAAAGGCAGAGAGAAGTCTCCAAGACATAATCAGATTGCTGAAGGAGACCGTTCCCGACGACGTGCGCGCTTTTGTGGCGAAGCAGCTGCATAGGCTGCCCACATTCGACTATGTCGATGTCACCAGGCTGCTCAAGGATATAACCAACCTGAAGTCCAGTGCAATTGAGGTTAGAGGTTTCGGAAACTACCATCCGCGAACTACGAGAAAAGGTGGCGTCATTGCGTGGCGCTAGCCCAGAAAGTAGGTCGCACGAGGCCTGTAATGTGAGCGGTCGTCGCGGGGCGCAAAATGCATCCGTCGGCAGTTTCGAGTCAGCCAATGCGTCGCCAGCTGTTGCAATGGCCCCGCGCGATGCACCGCGCCCCGCCGCCCGCAGCATACCGCACCCCGCCGTCTGCAGTACACCGCGTCCCGCCGCCTGCTCCACAGCCCCGCCGGTGTGTACACGGCTTCTCTTCGTCGTGATTACGCCGCCGCTGCCGCCCGCGCATCGGAGAGGGCAACTGGGAAGGCACGTAAGGTGCCTCGGACCATCACGAAGGGTAAAGTTAATGAGGGGATGGCTTCATCAAGGTGGAAAAGAAGAAGAAGAAGCCTCCTCGAAGAAACCGGTGTGGGTCTGCACCGGTCGACGATGGCACACTCCTGCGGTCAGCAGTACCGACGACGCTGCTGTACGTGTCACGGCTACACTACTCCACCAAAGCCGATGACATTATGGAGTATGCCCGCAAGAAGTCCTTGTATACTCTGAGGGTCGAAAAGCTGAATTCGCAACACAATGCGGCTTTTAATTCCTTTGTTGTGCGAGTTCCCACTGTCAAGTTGGAGACCTTCACGAGCGAGAACTTCTGGCCGAGGGGTGTCGTTTTTATAAAATTTCGCGAAAGTCTGAGAGACACCCCCGTACAGCGCAACATGTCGCCGGCAACACATGTCACTTAGTTTATAAGTTTTTTTATATATTATATGTATGTTAGTCTGTAAGGTATATATTCTATGGGCCCGTAGGTTTAACTAAATATTTTTGTAAAATTTCAGTTGCCTGGATTAAATGACTTATTATTATTATAATTATTTGAACCTATTTTATGATTTTGGTGTCGAGCAGGAGGCTATCGGAGACGCTGCGGCGGCCGATGAACACGCTGCGGCGTATGCGGAACGCGGCGCACGCAGCGCACGGCGCGTCCCCCGCGCGCGCCGCGCCCCGCGCCGGCCACCGCCGCGCGCAGGCGCGCACGCACAAAGGCTACGCGCCCCCGCTCACCTACGCGCACCGCGACCTAGGTAAGAAAGACCCGCTAAATAAATGCGGCCCTTAGAATAATGTAGAAGCCGCGCGCAGTCATTCAACAAAATTCAACAAACGCCCCGCACTTCCCACCCGCGTAATGTTGGCGGCGCCGAAATATTACCACTTTTTGGGATAAATGTTGATGACATTGGAGTTCGTGATAGTAAAATCATTCTTGCGGTAACTTTTATCTTAATGCACATTGAACTTAAGAAACAGATAGTAATTTAACGTAGGGAAAATTAATTTCATCATCTTAACTAAGTATTAAAACCGTGATGTAGGAGTTAACTATATTAATACCATTTAATACTAGAACTTATAAAGTCCTTAGCAATTAAAACTAGAGAAAAATAAAATTGTTATACTAGCAAGACTAACTAAATGGACGCCTCTTTTACTATGACAATTACAGACGGAAGAATTAATGAGAATTCTGAATGCGTTAGATACGTATGAAAAGTAATAATAATAATAATAGTTTATTAACCAAAAATACAGATACATGGCACAGAAGCTTGATGTTTTTACCAAGTCAGGTTGTGATAACTAACGTTAAAACTAAGAGGTTAAAATACGAGTATGTTACATTTATATGCTGAAATAGGTTGCAGAAAATCTGTATTCAATTAATGTAAAAACTCTGCCTCTTAAACTAGGATTAACCTGTATTTTAAGAGACAGTGTTCGGCTAAAAGGTATTTAAGTAGCTTGATTTAATGCAACTGGTGAACGGTGAAGGTCTACCATTACAATTTATGATGTGTGTGTGTGTGAGTGCGAGAGCGCACGCGCGCGTGCTTGTGTGTGTGTGTGTGTGTGTGCGTGTGTGCGTGCATGTGTCAGAGACAGAGTGTTTGTGCGCTTATACATTCATAGTGCGTCCTATTATGCAATGTAAGTTAGTAGGAACTCCGTAGACATATAGTCTTTCTGTAGTAGCCATTCTGTTACTTTTGATTTAACAGCATGAGTGTTTAGGTTTATTAGGTTTAGTTGTTTATGAATTTTCCTATAGATGTGAGTACTAAGAATGTAGAAGTGATGTTTGGCGAAAGTAGTTTTGTGCTTGTAGGCTTGTGGGATTTTTATTCGTTTGTTGGGGTCTGACGGCGGCAAGCTCGCGTGTTTTCTTAGGACTAATTGGAGCAGGAAGAGCTGTCTGACAGTAAGCACCTTACAATCGGAGTACAGTTTTGATGTTGGATATCTATAGGGTTTACGTGTCATAACTTTAAGGATGGCTGTTTGTGCTCTCTCCACTCTAATAAAGTTAGATTTTGTTGCTCCTCCCCATACGGAAATACAATATCCAATAATCGATTGGCACAATGCAAGATAAACCATCTTTAGTGTGTCAAAATTGGCGGACTCTCTGAGAGATTTAAATATGTGTATAAGGCGTATTGTTCTTGTTGTAAGGGCATAATTTAATTTAATGTGAGACGCGCAGAGCAAGTTTTTTCGCACGACGGTCACAGTGACTACTCGCGTAAACGTCTTACTACCTGCAGGTAGTAATTGTTGCTTCAATTTGGTGCGCGCCCGCGGCTTCTAGATTATATTTATTCTAAGATGCGGCCATAGCGCCCATTAATATCGGTTTTAACTAACTATTGAGTGTACTACGTATGTCCTTACAATACTAGAGAAGTCGGTGATTTCAAAGCGATGTATTTTTTCTTTTTTTCCCCCGAGTCTTCGATATTATACACTGATTTTTATCATAATATTGATGGCATCCACTATCTGTTCTAGATTGGATCAAATAAAGGGTACTAATCGCTAGCTTCTAACCTCTCACTAAATTGGATCTTCTTCAGCCGAAAGACATCCACTGCGGGACAAAGGCCTCCCCCTAAAGTCGCCACGACGACCGGCTTTGTTCTGTACGCATCCAACTTCTACCCGCGACCTTCACTAGGTCATCGCTCCATCTTGTAGGGGGCCTACCCACTACTCCACGTCTTCCGGTACGTGGTCGCCACTCGAGAAACTTTCTGCCCCAACGGCCGTCAGTTCTACGAGCGATGTGCCCCGCCCACTGCCACTTAAGTTTAGCAATTCTGAGTACTATGTCAGTGACTTTGGTCCTCCTGCGGATCTCCTCGTTTCTGATTCGATCCCGCAGGGTAACTCCGAGCATAGCTTTCTCCATCGCCCTTTGGGTGACCTTGAGCCTTCTTATGAGGCCCATCGTAAGCGACTATATTGGATATGAAATAAAACTATTTTTTCGGATTTTATCGCGGTTTATTTTGATTTTTAAGTTCCCGACGTTTCGAGTGCTTTGCAGCACCCATGGTCACGGGAAGGACGGAGGTGTTAGACGTCCAAAAGGCATAGTTGTTCCGGGGTACCCTCAAACTTCTTAATTATTTTTGTTTTTGTTGGTCCGACCTACGCAGAATGAGCTCACGGTGTCTTGAGGTCTTGCAGTGTTATGCTTGGTTTTGGATTTGATTATATTAATTACTGGATCCCAAGTCGATGGAAGCACCCAACCATCTTCTCTATTGAAATTAGGATGTTTTTTATTTCAATAGCCTCGCGAACCATCCTTGGTAGGAATCGGTGTTCTTTCACGAGGATTTGTGGTCTATCAAATCTAATGTTATGGCGGGTGCGGTCAAGGACATGTTCACAGACTGCAGACTTCTTTGAGCGACGGTGTTTTAGGTCAGCTATGTGCTCTTTAACCCGAGTTTTTACTGGTCTTTTTGTTTGTCCTATGTAAGAGAGACCACATTCACAATCAAGCTTGTATACTCCTGCATCTTGTAGAGGGATGTGACACTTGACAGATGGTAAAAACTGACTGATCTTCTTCGGGGGCTTATAAAATGTTTTAATTGAAGCACGCTTCAAGATGTAGCCAATCTTGTCTGTGACTCCTCTTAAGTAAGGTAGTACAGCAGGGAGACGCTCGACTGTGGCTGGTTTCACTCGGTCACTGTGACGTTGGCGTGGGACTCGAAGCTTATTGTCGTGCAGGACTTGCTTGACATGTTGAAGCTCGGCAGCCAGATGTTTCTTGTCACAGATCCCTTGTGCTCTATGAAACAAAGATTTACCCACGGTAGCTAACTGTGATGGATGGTGGTGAGATTCACCGTTTAAGTACCTATCAGTATGGGTATTTTTTCTATAAACCGTATGGCTTAAGGTGTTGTTGGGGTTACGGATTACTGAGACATCTAGGAAAGCTAGGGAATTGTTTGCCTCCAACTCCATTGTAAATTGAATTTTAGGGTTAATGGAGTTAAGATGATTAAGGAATACATTAATTTTGTCAGATGGTAATATTGTGAAAGTATCATCTACGTACCGCTTGTAGAAGCTTGGCTTTACAGGTGAAGTACGAAGGGCTGTCTCCTCAAAGTCTTCCATGAATATATCGGCAACAATGGGAGATACAGTGCAGCCCATCGCCACGCCATCTACTTGCTTGTAGAACTGCTCCTTCCACAATAAGTAGCCAGATGTAAGGCAGTGTCTCAATAGTTCTGAGTATTCCGCTGGCATGTTGTTCTCCGCTAGTTTCCTTTCTACAATTTCGACACAGTCTTGTACAGGTAGGCATGTGAATAGTGACTGGACATCGAAACTGACCATAGTTTCATTGTCAGTAAGATGTAGATTTTTGATCTCACTAACAAAATGGTATGAATCCTTAACATGTGCTCTTGTGTGTCCTTTGAGTGGCGAGAGCACTTTCGCTACGTGCTGAGCCAATCTGTAGGTTGGTGTGTTGATTTGGCTAACGATTGGACGTAGTGGAGCATTCGGTTTATGTATTTTTGGGAGCCCATACAACTGTGGTGGTTTTGCGCACGAAGGTATTAGTAATTTGACGTCCAGATTCAATGTTTCGGAGTATTTCTTTATTAAATCAGAATCAAAATAAACCGCGATAAAATCCGAAAAAATAGTTTTATTTCATGTCTAATATTCGCGTAAATCTAAGAACTCAGACTATATTGGATGCTAAATAATAGTCCCTAAATTGTATCACATTTTGAATTATAAATATTGCAACAGCGTCGGCGCCGGCGGGCCCGAGCGGTCGTCGTGAGCCGTACACGAGCGCGTACCCGCAGACGTACGAGCTGCGGCCGCCGCAGAAAGTCTGACAGTACGAGTACTGCGCCGCGGTGGCCGCGCCGCCCGCCGACACGCAGCTCGAGCTCGTCGCGCTAGCGCCTGGTATTTCACTATACATTTTGTGTATTTTCTGCTATAATAATAATAAAAATATCAGCCTATACTGCCCACTGCTGGGCAAAGGCCTTCTCTCACAAATCGAGTTGAGAGAGGTTAGGTCTTACTCCACCACACGGACCCAGTGCGGATTGGTGGAGTCAGGTTTGTGGTCACCTGCTGTTGGAACTTATCAAGCCGCCTATAAGGCTTCCAACTCGGCTTAACGACTACCACATTAAGTGGTAACCGGGACCAACGGCTTAACCTGCCTTCCGAAGCATTTTCTACTAGTTGTCCCAAATTCAAAATAATTTGTGTTAGTGACATGTGTTAGAAGACCCTGCTCTTTCCGTACGTACCTCCTTTATACATACAATTATTTGAAGTAAATTAGAAAAATAACAATCAATAACAAAACATGTTCATGTGTACCGAATGAATTTACATGAACGTTTTACTGATTCATCATTTAACCTTTGATCTCCCAATTCCTTTACATAGGGCATGTGCTACAGCATAGTGTCTTTGTGTTAACACTTATGCAATAGGGAATATACGTGTATTTTTTTTATATTATTATACGATAGATTACAACAATATATAATTGAAAAAAAAATTAACCGTCTAAAACAAAATGTAAGGGGCAAAAAAAATGTTGAAGATAGCAACAGATAAGAGCACTTTAAACGCCCGCCATTTTGGCGCGCTTGGCGTGACGTCAAAGTCTATAATAACAATCACCAGTTGATTGTTATTATAGACTTTGACGTCACGCGTAAACAGCTGTAGAAGTATTGTATTCGGTAATTTATTTTTATTTTGTATTTTGCGACTATTATACAATGGAACAACACCTGTTGTGCCTAGGTGTAAAAATACAATAAGAAATACACACCCGATAAGTGCGGACATAAGGAGAAAGTGGTGTAAAATCAGAAAAATAGACATGGTATCTCCATCAACTTGTTTATATTGCTGTGAAGATCACTTTAACGTAAGAATTAACTTAAATAATTTAAACTAAAATTTTGTCTTTGTATAAATCAACAACAAAAAATAACAATAAAACTAACGCAATAGCAAACATCCAACAAATATGCACTTGTTGACATTTGTATTGAAGACTTTGACGTCATATTCGATCTGACCAATAGCGTGGCGTTCCAGCTACTTTGAATTTCCCACTCATTTTTTGTACTTTCAATAATTATTATTTTCTTAATAAAAAAGTAATGTTATTAAAAAAATATTAGTATAGACATTATTCTAATGCGATAAAGTTTGTAATAAAAAATATTTGACCCTTATTTGAATTACACGCATATTCCCTATTGTGCATTGCGACACCGGTACCAGTTGCGGTACCCGAAAAAATTTTGTTGCAATTTTGAAATCTTATGCTTAACTTAAGTTTACTTTAAAATGGCAATCTGGTACACTATTAGAAGAAAAGCTCACTGCACAACTACAAATTTTGTATGCTTACGATATGGTATTGTTGGTTCTGCAGCGCCTGGCGTGCCGCTGCTTCTAGGCTACGTGTACCGCGCGGAGCCGCCGGCCGCCGACCACAAGACCGTCACGGTGGCGTCACAGACTACCATCACCCTGCACTCGCCCGAGTCGCTGACCGTCACCAACCCGCAGCGCGCGCACGCCGACATATAGACCGGAGTGCGCGGCGCACAACGATCGGGCGTCGGCTACAATATTTCCATGATTCAAGGACTTCTCCCCTATCGCTATTCGTGGTTTAACGTGGATAAATTCCAACGGTTCTCACATACAGTTAAAAAAGCCAATACGACTACACTCCTTTAGTATTATTTGCATCCAAAGTTTCCAATTGTGTTGGTTTTTTGAAAAAGTGTGTTATTAATTTTGAAAAAGTGTAATATTAAGTTATGACGGACGATTTAGCGCAGTGGTTAAGAGCTTAATCCGCTCCGTCCGTTGTGTCTAATAGTCGCGGGTTCGATTCCCGCACGGGACAAATCTTTGTGTGATCCACAATTATTTGTTCCGGTCTGTGTTTGTGTATGTGAATTTTCATGTTTGTAAACGTCGCCACGACACAGGAATAAATTTGTTTTTCCTTTTTAAAAAAAAGGAAAAATAAATTTAAGTTTGTAAAATGAAATTTATTACAGGTAGTTTAAGTGCAAAATGGCTATTGAGACGAATATAGGCCAGTTTTCAAAATGCCTGTTCTTGTATATATTGTTTTTAATACCATATTCCAATTTAATACTTCAAAAAAGAGTGCGGTCGTATTTGTTTTTTTAAAGTTAGTGTATCGAGGGAAATCTCCACATCATCGTGTAATTTTGTGATCGCAAATTATACGATTTTTGGCGACGTGCGGGACCACCTTTACGCTCGGTAAGAAAGAATCTTTTGTAATTTATAAGGAATAAGTTATTTGCTCAATGCGGATTACTGCGATCGGTCCGGTTAGTTTGAGCTCAACAGTAGAAAATATCGGCGAGCGAGACGGTGATCTATCAAATTATTATTTTTATAGAAAAAAAACGATGGGGAACTCTCAGATGGCGCGATGTGTGCACCAGTGATACTTTTTAAACTATTCAGTAGTAGTATTGCTCCTGTAACCGGACATTTATGTATATTTTTGTATATAAATGGAGAAGGTATACAAAGGCTACGATGTAAAAATATCATACGACTATAAACTGGAATGTCCTCACCCTCCTGGGTGTTAAGTATCCTACGTTGTTTTACTAGAATCTCCATAATTGTAATTTTTACATAAAGTTATTTTTAACATATTTAATGTAATGTAAGTGGAAAGTCGAGGTGCCATTATACTGATTCGTATTCCTGTTCCTTTATACATTTGTTCTTCATTTCGCTCCATCGTGATAATACATTTAATTGTAAAGCTCCCTACACACCAAATCGGCTAAAAATAAGGATATGTATTTGGCGGGCTTGTCAGCGGCTACACGTCGTCGCAAGTCGAAAAACTGGTCGGCATTGGATGAGTAACTTTGTCTCAGCAGGGAATGACTGACACGCGTTGAACGTGACCTGTCAAACTCCAGCCCTGGATCTACGATTTTTTGAACCGGGGCAGAAACTTGATAGTGGCGCCTATATAGCGTTTGAGATATAATGGTTGGCATTTTTTGTGAATATATAATAAGAACCATTTAATGAATTTGTACTCTTTATTATCTATTATCTAGTAACTTTTTCATTTGTGTGACATGAAATTATATACCCGGGATTTTGGCGCCCTCTGATACTGCCGCCCGGGGCGGGTGAAGATCCGGGGCTGTCAAACGCACACATAACGTAGGCGCTTCGTCCGATGGCCCGCATGATTGTCGCTGAGAGAAAGTCGCTGGGCTGTGTCTACGGGTGTATTCGGTGTGTAGAACTCCCTAAGAGATCATTCGACCTCTTTATTAGTTAAGGGCTCAAATCTACACTTTCAAAATTTGCATTTAGTCTTCCTATGGCGAGTAATGTACTTTTACATTTCATTTAACTTTATCCTATTTTATGTAGAATTAAAAATAACAGTTTTGCCAAATGATCAAATGTTATTAGACTGAATCTTTCAATCTAGCAATGGTAAAGATTTGTGAACAGTATTTATGTTTGAATCTTGTAATACTTGTATTTGTATGAGTTGTAAGTGAAAATGGCTCAAGAATATTGTATTGAACAATGATGTTTAATTTGATTTATGTATTGAGAAAGTTGCATATCACACTCCGTTCCCTGTCCTGTAACCTGTACCGAGTGTTGTGTTGTCGTACAGTTGGATTGATCTCTTTGATAGATTATGAGATTATGTTAACAATCATAATTGTGTAGTTGTTACTTTTCGTCGTGCAAGCCAAAGAGCATGATGTATTTTATTATTTCTATACATTTTAATATTAGGAATCGGTCTTATAAGTATACCATATTAATGCCATTTTATTAGTGAATGTCGAAACAATATTCAAAACTCTTGTAATTGTACTATAATACTGTATATTTGTATGTAAACTGAGGGGTAATGTTTCCGTTGTAGAGTGACTTGACCAATCGTATAACCGGCGGATAGCATTATATTCGCCTCTAAGTAGTACTCAATGGCATTATTTCTCCTAAATGTAAGCTAGATTACTGTAATAGATTATTTAAATAACAATGTGAATATTTTTAATTAACAAGATGAATGTTACAACATGTGATTTCAAAATAATAATAAAAAAAAAAAACAATAAATTTTACATGAATTTGGTAGTTTTATTTCTAGTCTTCTGGTATTCATGAATTCGTTTTTAGTCTTTTATTGCCGTCTCGGGTGTGAGACTCATGTGATGGAATTATGAAATGGGTTGTTATTACTCGATTTCCAACAATCAAGCGCGTCACTTCGCGGGTTCAAGCGGGATGAAGTAGACGTTACACCCCGCCCACTTCTCACTTCTACATCTATCTACTTGACTTCAACATCCAGTCAGAGTGGAAAAAGCAATGGGAGAGTTCGGTCGCCTCACAGGGTAACATCACCATAGCCGACCCCTCAACTGTAGTATAAGGCTTTAAAGAGCAACGGCTGGTGTGGTCCTCCATCAACTGACCGGAGCCGCAAGGTGCAATTATCAACTTTACATGTGGGGCATCATTGTCTCCTTGTTGTGACTGTGGAAACTCAGTGCAGACTAGCTAACACATCGTGGAGGACTGTCCCACTCGAAAATTCAGCAGCAGATTCGAGGGGCTACACCAGTTGACACCAGAGATGATGATGCTGACCCCGCCCACTTTTGTATTTGCCATCTAGCTGAGAATGACGAACTGACTGTAAACCACACCCACTGCGATGACGTCAGGGCCTAGTTGAAAGACACTGTGCACAGTTGCTAGGCCGACTCCTCTTTATATTTGATTCGTGGTCTATCAAGTAGTTTTCGAGAAATTACCACACACTATCCAGTCTTACATAAGTCTATATTTGAGAGGAATGATAATATTTCCGCATGTGCGAGGATCTTTACAAAGTGGTTTAGCTACATAAGCTACATGTGAGCGTACGATCGTCAACAATAACAGAGTTTATTTATTTAATTCTTCTTGCACTATTGGTACAAAGGCGGACTTAATGCCTGAGGCATTATCTACAAGTCTACCGTAGGGTGACGAAGAAACGAGTGAAGTAGGTGCAGAACCATAGGACCAAAAAAAAATGTAGAGGATAATATGTAACATATATATAATTAGTAGAATAAATATTATATCGAACTGACATATAACGATATAATATAGATACAGATAAATACATATATAATGTATACATATAATAATATAAATAATAAGTACACATATACGTAAACTAAATTAATATTGAGATGATTCCGCCAAAGTTTTGTGCAGATAATCCTGTACTTTGCTTTTGAAAGATAAACTATTTGTGGCCATCCTGATATCCAGAGGTAGTGAGTTCCATAGTAAGATGGATTGGACAAAGAAAGAAGCGTGAATAAAATTAGAATGGTTAGAAGGCGATTATTAGAAGAACGAAGGAGTTTATCATGATTAGAGCATGGATATTGAAAATGGGAGGAAAGATAATCAGGTGAAGCTGGAGAATAAAGAATGGAGAATAGCATTGTCAGTGCTCGTAGAGCTCTGCGCTTGCGAATAGGCAACCACCTTAAATGTTGATGTAGTCACTGTAGCCAAAATCGTCTGGATCATATCAATACCCTAGGGCAACGCTAAAACGTAGTGATTATATACTCTTTGAGCAAAGCTTAATTTTATCTTTAAAAATAACGATTACCGTGTATTTTAAATATCCACCCTAAATTATATTGAGGCTATTACGAAATAGATATACAATGAGAAAGTGAAAGGATACCTATATATTCTAAATATTCCTGAATATACCATATATCCCCAATAAGACCAGCTATCTAAACTGGTGTACACATTAAATCTGTGTCTGTACATTAAAGATATTTTAGCTAAATTATAGAGGTCTAGGACTCTTAACACAGGAATTAAATCATATAATTTTTCACCATTGCATGTACATTTCCCATGAAGGTAAAATTACCTGGAGGGAGTCATACGACGTTGCCGCTCCGCCGGTCATCGTTCAACACATTGTCTTTTTTCTCTCTCAATTACACGGATCACCATGTTGAGTGAATGAGGAAGCTATTGTAAGGTTGGCAACGTCGCCCAGTACGTGTGCTTCGTAGCCTGTTGTGACCTATGTTTGGGCCATAACAAATGCGCCCCGTCCGTTTCAGCGGTTAAAATATAAATGAAAATTATTGTGTTAAGTAAATATACTTTAAAACAGTGAAATCATGTCGTTTTGTGCTGTATTTTGTAAATCAAGGACATGCAAAGGAGAAGGGTAAAATCCTGAATTATCATTTTACACGTATGTATTTATATTATTTATGGCCTCTTATTATATTATAGGGAAGTTTCACAGCAAAATTATGGATTTAACATTAAATATATACCTCATATAATCAATATACGGTGATAATTAACTGAGTTTAAAGCTTTAATTTGTATTTTAAATATGCATTATTTTACGCTTCTCCACTAGTGATGTTCTACAGCGCCTATCGCCTACTGTCGATATTAATAAATTAATACTGAAACAACAATTCCTATTTCACGTCATAATGACTAAACGAATTTCGATGAAATTTAGTAAGGATAACTAGATAAACACTGTCACGTCTATATTCCCCAATCGGGGGTGGGACCTATTTATTATTATTTCATCTTTATAGCGTTTTACCTAAAATAAAACTACTTACCTCACTGGAAGCTTTATATTGAGATGGCATATAGAGCCTCGGTTGCGAAATGAAGTTTTGCCCTTTGGGTAGTACCGCTTTTACTGAAGATTAGAGGTTTGACCTCTATATGAGTTGAAATTGTGCCCTCCACCCCGCGCGGGTGCGTTATAGATAAATCTGAACCCTGAAAAGCATGTTGATATCCGTGTGAAGGAACTACTGTTTTCGTGATTTAGAATCCGTGTTTGAGTGCTAAAACGTTTGGAAGGTACCTCCAAGTGAAAAAGTTTTGCGGAAATCTTTGTTAAGTGTCCATTACAGTAAACTTAACACGAAGGACGCATTTAAAATATTTAGCGACGTAATATTGCAAGTTCTACATTCAACAAATTAAGAAAATGTTTTTCATGTTTTAAATGAACACCAGTTTGATTATGGTTTTTTTGAAGACCACAAATTATTAAATTAAATTAAATTATTAATAAAATAAATATGTGAAACGTATTTCAAATTAAGAATTCATTATATAATGAAGAATGCAGTAGTAGAATCTAGTGTCAGAAATTTTTATAATAAGCTAATATAATTTAAGGGTCATTATTATAATTACAGTAAAAAAAAAATTAAGAACTCGAGTTAAAGAACACGTAGCTGACCTAAAACACCGTCGCTCAAATAAGTCTGCAGTCTGTGAACATGTTCTTGACCGCACCCGCCATTACATCCGATTTCATAGACCACATATCCTCGTGAAAGAACACCGATTTCTACCAAGGACGGTTCATGAGGCTATTCAAATTAAAAAACATCCTAATTTCAATAGAGAAGATGGCTGGGTGCTTCCATCGACTTGGGATCCGGTAATTAATATAATCAGATCCAAAACGAAGCATAAGACTGAGGGACCTCAAGACACCGTGAGCTCATTCTGCGTAGATCGGTCCAACAAAAATAATTAAAAAGTTCGAGGGTTCCCCGGAACACTTATGCCTTTTGGACATCTAACACCTCAGTTCTTCCCGTGACCATGGGTGCTGCAAAGCATTAGAAACGACGACAAAAATTAAAATCAAAAAATAAACCGCGATTAAATCCGAAACATAGTTTTATATCGTGTGTAATATTCGCGTAAATCTAAGAACTCAGTATTAAAAAAATCTTATTTAAGTGCCATATTGGTCTAGTAGTAATCTGGACCTCCAGGTGATACAACTCGAGTTATAGCACTTTTGATATATTTACACATTATGCAGCAGAAAAAATCTGCTATTTTACAATCTGATGTCCATGTCTCTTAAAATGAATAAGTTTTTTTTGTGCATATTAATATAACTAAGGATTTTTCAGAATTAACAAAGTGTGTGATGTTCAATTTGTGATATCTTCAATTATCACAAATTGAACTAAACTGATTGCTCCAATTTTTTTTCTGTCTTACTGATTCAACTTTAATTATTCCCTTATACACAATCAGCAGGGGTAGATTAAAAATGGTGTGAATTGATTCGACGGACGATTTAGCGCAGTGGTTAAGAGCTTAAGCCGCTCCGCTTACTGTGTCTAATAGTCGCGGGTTCGATTCCCGCACGGGACAAATCTTTGTGATACATAATTATTTGTTTCGGTCTGGGTATTTGTGTATGTGAATTTTCATGTTTGTAAACGCACCCACGACACAGGAATAAATCCTAGTGTGAGGCTACGTTTTTTAAAACAAAAAAAAATTATTACACATGTGTCAGTGTACACTAATGTTATTTAATAAATGAACATATTTACTATAGATTCTCAGGTAACTTAAGGTTTTCTGTTCGGTTCGGATTAATATATTTTTTAATCATCAATTGTCTTTTACGTTGATAAGGCGTGTCCTAGTAATTACTTCCCTATTAAAGTACACTAACGCAGATCCATAAACTCCCACATAAAATTGCTACGCTACCTCAGCGACATGCGCTGACCATACATCCTAGTTTCATGACTAAAGTGCATTGAAAAAGCGCACGTGCAAACGTAGGGTAAATGTGATGTAAAAATTCAAACCACTGCTACGCCTATATTCCCCAAGCGGGAGTGGGAGTGGTGTACTGTGTACACTCACTTGTCGTTCAACAATGTAAGGTCTCATGTAGTAGAAGATGAGTCTATTGATATTATACCGAGCACAGTGCCAGACTCCGAACTAGATTTTTTTTATCGAATAATTACTATTTTCCGACATAGGATTCGAACCGACGACCTTGTGATCGCTATGCGTATTACCAATGAGGCTTTACTATTGTATTAAATTGTCAGTCCCAAGCTAGCCATTTTCGTCCTATTTCCATTCTTCCTTTTCTTTCAAAAGTGCTCGAGGCCTGCGTTCACAAACAATTGTCGCATTTTATCTACTCTAACAATCTAATTAGTCCTCTTCAATCTGGGTTCAGGCCTGGCCATAGTACCGTCTCTGCTCTACTTAAAGTGACTGATGATATCCGAAGAGGCATGGAGGAAACCAAAGTTACTGTTCTTGTCTTAGTAGATTTCTCTAATGCTTTCAACTCCGTCAGTCACGATGTCCTACTGTCCATACTTTCCTATCGTATGTGCTCACGAGAGTCACTGGACTGGTTTTCTTCCTATCTTCGGGAGCGTCAGCAGGCTGTTTTGAGTGACGAGTTATCATCAACTTGGCGCTGTTTGGAAACTGGCGTTCCTCAGGGTGGTATACTTTCTCCTCTTCTGTTTTCTATTTTTATTGATCTAATAACCTATGAACTTCAGTGTGCGTATCATCTTTATGCCGATGACCTGCAGCTTTACCCGCAAGACAGTGCCGATCGTATCCCTAACATTGTTGGCAAATTAAACCAGGATTTGGGGGCAATCAAGAACTGGTCTGACAGGTTTGGAGTGACTGTTAACCCGGCTAAGTGTCAAGCCATTCTCGTAGGCAGTTCTAGAACTATTACCAAAATAAATATGGCAACTCTGCCGTCACTCATGTTCAATGGTAAAATCGTACCCTTTAGTTCTAGTGTCAAAGATCTCGGCTTGCACATTGATACTACACTCAGCTGGCAAACCCATATCACGGCCGTCGGTCAAAAGGTCACCGGGATGTTGCGATACCTGTATCGGCTTAAAAACTTGCTCCCCTCCAACACTAAAACAATGCTCGTGCAGTCCCTAATCCTACCTATATTCGACTATGGTGATGTGTGCTACTACGACCTGAATGCAGATCATCTCAACAAACTCGACCGTCTTCTTAATAACTGCATTCGATTCATATTTAATTTACGTAAATTTGATCATGTGTCTGAGTATAGATCTCATTTAAGGTGGTTGCCTATTCGCAAGCGCAGAGCTCTACGAGCACTGACAATGCTATTCTCCATTCTTTATTCTCCTGCTTCACCTGATTATCTTTCCTCCCGTTTTCAATATCTATGCTCTAATCACGATAAACTTCTTCGTTCTTCTAATAATCGCCTTCTTCAATGCCCTTCTCACCATTCTAATTTTATTCACTCTTCTTTCTTTGTCCAATCCATCTTACTATGGAACTCACTACCTCTGGATATCAGGATGGCCACAAATCGCTTATCTTTCAAAAGCAAAGTACAGGATTATCTGCACAAAACTTTGGCGGAATCATCTCAATATTAATTTAGTTTATGTATATGTGTACTTATTATTTATATTATTATATGTATACATTATATGTGTATTTATCTGTATATATATTATATCGTTATATATCAGTTCGATATAATATTTATTCTACTAATTATATATTTGTTACATATTTTCCTCTACATTTTTTTGGTTTTATGGTTCTGCACCTACTTCACTCGTTTCTGCATCACCCTAAGGTAGACTGGTAGATAATGCCTTAGGCATTAAGTCCGCCTTTGTACCAATAGTGCAAGAAGAATTAAATAAATAAATAAATAATAAATTGTACATACTAATATCGATGTTTACAGATTTGTTTTTAAGATTTGCATTATAATACGTATGTGTGAACTTATATAAATTACTCGTAGTAATTCGAAATCATAATTTATATGAGTCAGTTACGATTTTGCATGAAGTAAATATTTGTTAATTATTGTCATAAATATTCGATGAATTTTCTTATCGATAAATCTGTACTAGTAATCACTTGCCTAATCACGCACACTAACGCAGATTCACAAACTCACATCGACATAAAATTGATATGCTACCGCGGCGATATGCGGTGTCTAGGCATTCTCCGTCTATGACATTTCCACAAGGATGTTCTGGCCCGCAGTCAAAATCGGAATTAACGCTGTCAAGTGAAATGTCACTGACAGTCGCAGAGTTACAGTTTGCTATGAAATTTACTAATGGATTTATTTACCCAAGTTCTTCATGTAAGATGGGTATTGTGACAGTTGTGTCAAAGAAAATTATACTTTATTCAATGACAATAAGAGGCATGACCCGTTTCTATACTTATGGTTTTACGCCTTAATCCCATTGAATGAAATATTAATTTGGTACTTACAACCGTCACTACCCATCTTAAGTGAAAAATACTAGGGTTACCGTCCGGGCCCACCTGTTGAAGTATCTTCTTGGAAGTAATTTTTTTTTAAATGGTTACCCATACCGGTACCCCATAATGGTAACCCCCGGGCCAAAATATTATTGAGCACTGTAGTATGTATGAATAAACCTATTATTAAAACAATATAAAAGCTTTTAATAGTTTAATAAATGGATAAACATATCTCTATATACAAGGTACAAAGTGTCGCATTATAGCTAAACTGATATTAACCTGTTGTGTATAAATATCGGAGTCAACATCTCATTACATTTAAAACTTACTTTAAGGATTCACTTTAACAAAGCGTGTTAAAAAGAACTGGCTTCCATCATATTTCATTATGAGTCATCCCTTAAACAAATACAAAGACAATACACAAAAAACATTTCGAAAGAATTCTTAGCTTATCTTAGCATTTCATATTTTTATAGTAGGGCTTTGAGATGATCCATATAAAAGTTTAATATAAATTAAAATGAATAGGACTGCCTCGTTGGCCTAGGTTCAAATCCTAGGTCAGACAAATGTAGTTTTTCTAAAAAAAAAATTCTCAGTACGAATCTGGCTCGTCCCCTATTACATGGGACCTAACATCGCCGACGAAACATCGGGTATACTCAGTACACCTTTGCCATCCCCGCTTGGGGAATGAAGGCGTGACGGTGTTTAGAATGATTTACCTCCCATAAGCCATAAATATTTTCAGATGTACATAGTAGTAAATAAAAATGCCCTTTTATATTTAATCCATAAAGGTAGTGGCTTAACTACTTATTCATTTCAGTTATAACAAAAATCCTCACTAACCCTACTGTCTATGACTATCTACAAATAAAATGTCTTTTCCTGTATACTGAATTTACATTTAAATTGAAGAGATGGACACATACATGTCTTCAATTTAAATGTACTTTACACATTATGTATTAGCCAAAGTACTAATTATCTATCTATCGTAACATTATATCCGGAAATATATTAATATAATGAAATAATATAAAACATTTATGAGGTCGACAAAATCATAGGGCCTATGGCTAATGGGGGGGGGAAACATACAGGGCGAACGGGTGCGTGACCCCAATGACAATGGGCAGTTTTATATGTAAAAAAGCAGTTAAATAGCTAAGGAATTATCATCACTCAATGCAGACCTAGCATATTAGCATAGTTGCTAGTTCTTTATCTACTTAATGTAAAATAGAGGGCTCGTCTGATCAGTTTTGACATAAAACGATCGTACGAACAAGGTCTCGAATGTATAATCCTATGATGATTGTAAATAAATACAGAGGTCACACATCCCTCGCTTCCTTTATCCCGACTGGCTGGTCGGTATCTTACTTCCTTTTTTCGATTTCATAACAGATATTTTAATGGAATAGCTATAACTATGTTTAAACAAAGTATGTTAAGGCAATTATACAACTAATTACCTAAATTTATCTTGTGCACGTAATTACGTCGTCCTACGATTAATTTTTAAAATAATCTAAATAAATTATACATAATATAGCATTTTGCTAATGTATCTGCCATGTAAACTTCAAGTTACTAATATTATTTATAGAATAAAAAGGAATAGTTTTCCAGTCTCATTAAAGTCTAAATGTGTTATGAATGCTAATTAACTATGTTAGGTGGTTAGTGTAATAAGGACTTAAATATGTATTGTCTGAATAATGCAATAAGTGATATTAATACTTCTTAAATTGGAATTTGTCTATACAACGACATCATATCATACTAAATAACTATATAAAGTATGCAATACTCTTAAACTATTGTTTCGTCATCATTCATTATAGATACACATTATAAATGCAACGCCATTTGCTCCTGTTTGTAAACTTCGTGATAAGCATTACGTATTAGCACGTACGGGAAGCATGACTCTAATAAATCCATAGTTAGGAATGGTGATTCTTGAACAATCAAATCGAGGAGCAGATAAACTGATTCGCGATTTTTGATTGCTTCCTTTTCTGTCTCCTGACCAAGACGAAGTAAGGATGACGAGGCCAATGCCAAAAACTCTTTCATGCGATCTTCAATATCGCCTTGACCGCATATCGTGAATAACGCCCCGAAAATATGATTTATCGCCGGCGCCATACAGTGAATATTATTAGCATGCCCTTCCAATGAGGGCCTGTAAAAGGATGCTTCGCTGCGAGCAAGTCTCGGCAAGGAAACTGCCACAAAGACCATTAGTAAACAAACTATTAGGTGCTCCTCTTCTTCAACTTCAGATTTGTGTTGGCGAAGAGCCGATGCTAATGTTGGATCTACTTTGCACGCCAATCCTGCTGCTGAACACATCTCTGATATAACTCGCATTGGATCTCCGCTAGGTAGCTGTTGTTGGAAATCTTTAATAGAACTGATCAAGAACGGAATTCGTCGTTCTAAAACATCCATGAGCGACTCCTGCGCTATTTGTCTGAAGCTCAAGATGACACCTATTATTGTCATCCTTTGTAATACATTGTCTACATGCTGTAATCTCTTAAATTGTTCCCTCATTATCTCAGGTTTATCAAAGTTTGTTCTCAACATCTGCAGAACCTCTTTGTTTTGTAATACCAACTTCTTCAGCTCCTGAACTTGGCTTGAAATGTGCCACATAAGAGTCTCACTGAGTAGTTTCATACCATATGGGCCAATAAGTTCGGCTAATGCTCGTAACTCGTTTATATCAGAATATTCTTCGGCATTAAACGGGATCGCCCCCTCTGCTGTCAAACTTACGAAAGCTTTTTGATTCATAGAAAAGCAGATACTTCCAGCACTCACTCTCCTCAGTAAAATCTCAGAGTACCATTGTGTGTAAAGTGAAGCAATCGTCTTTTCACCATGACTATCTGTATTTTGTGTTTGCTGTAATAAGCAATTATTGAACACTCTTGTTATGTCAATGTGGACATAATTCTCGACAGTTTGAAGAACATTCATATAAGCCCGTACGCTGACCAGTAACTCAGATGGTTTCGCGATTTCACTAGTGTCCTGATTGAACATCACCATGCCAACTAGAGCTTTCGAGAATCGTGTTTCTAAATGCTGGTGAAGATATTCTCTGGGTGCGAATGTGTATTCCCATACATTTACAGTTGCACAATAGTTGATGGCATAGCACAGTTCAGTTAAGGCCATGTGCAGCTTGTCCATAGTTGTCAACTCCTCTCTAGTCTTTCTGTAGCTTTCAGCACCAGGTTTAATGATTTCTATTGTGTTCTTCTTATTTTTGTCTTTCTTTTTTCTGTTGGCTAGTTGTGCAATAGTCTGTGCGCAATGTTTCGGAAGTAATTTGTCGCTCATTGTGCACTGTTCGTCACAAATTGTCGTGATTATGTTTTTAGCTTCTTTTGCCATCTCATCTAAAAATATATTTACTACAGAGAGACTCCTTTCTCTGATATGATGTCTTTCCTCAGGGCATAATTCATGAGTGCAGTTTTGAAAGTGGCTGCATATAAGAGGGAATGCAATAATATAGCGATTCTGTGCTGGGAATTCCAGGCACATATGGAATTGACTTTCAAAGATTTTGCTATAGAAGCAGAATAATGATAAATCAGATGTTTCGACCATAATCTCATCAAGGTTATCAACCATTTTTGTATGAAAAACCATTTTATCAATAAATTGAGCCAGTTCTCTTTGATCTACAAGACTGAGTGGGGCTTTAGCTACAGAAGTATAAGCCTGCAATCGGAACCAATCTAAACGAAATGCTCGGAAGTCGAACAGTTCATTGTCTTCCACTTGCTTCACATTTAAATTGCTCGCAGTGCTACAAAGTGATGAAAGTATAACATTTTCATCATCAGGGTTCACTTGTAAGTTCTGTATCATCAAGTTTAAGGCAACTGCATCAAATCCAGACAAATATTGCACATAATATCTCTGCATGACTTGGCTGTACTTCCGTACTAAGGCTCTCAATTCTTCCATGTGAAACAGGAGCTCTGGCAACTGACGGTCTACTAAATCTTCAGCTGACTTGCCTTTTACCTTCTGTGGGGGGTTATCATTGTGTCTTAATAGCCAAAATACTTCATCTCTTGCATAACAGAGACCAATGAATATCAATAGAGCCTTGGGTCCTAACAACCCTGGCTGATCTGTTAGTATAAGACCTAGCTCTTTCAAAGCTGTTCTTAAGAACTTCCTTCTCTCTCTATGTTTGTACCCAGCTTTTTGTACTGCATGATGGTAGCAGTCTTTTACTTCAGATATTCTTTTGCCATATCCCTTTATCCCATCAAAAAAGCTCTGAATATAGCTGTGAATATAAATCACTTCATCACGGAAGAGTGCCAGAACCCAACCAGATTCTAAGGCACTCACCCACATTTTATTTGCATGATCTTGTTGCAGCATCTGATGGGAAAGTGCAAAGCCAAATATAACCCATCTCTCTAATGATTCCAGTGATACAAATTCACAAGACATAGTATTTGTTTCAGAGGGTTTTAGGAGTAAAGCTGGGTTACTAACCAGACTTAGCTTCTGTTCAGACCTCCAGTGTTCCGCAGCAAGGTTCCTAGCTGGGTAGACTTGCCACAGTGAATTCAGGGCACTAGACAAAACTTTGTGATGTAATAGAAACTCTTCTGAAAGCTTTTTCAGTGGGATATCATAATCTAGAATCATTTGACCCAAACGTGGAAAGCTTTGATCAATTTGGTTGTGAACCATTTCATGCGCAGCATTGAACAGACCCAACACTGCTTTACGGTCTTCTACTCGGGACAGCAAAATCATTAATGATACGTAAGTGGTGACCAAATCAAGATAATTTTTTGTTAGTTCAAAATTTAAAGTTAAATCTAAAGTAACTTGACATGTATCCATTATGTTGAGTAGATCGCACACATTATCTTTAAAATCTAATAAATCTACAAAGGTGTAGTAATATAGAGACAGGGACTTAATTATTTCGTTTCTTATATTTGTTATAGCCTGTAGGCCTTTTACATCAATACTTGGGAATCTTCTAACAATATTTTTAATAGAAGACTCTAGAGCTTTGTCCGAGAGGAAGGCTGGTTTTGACTTGGCATCTCCACATGCTTTCTTGATGTTGTAAATTCTTGTCAACATACCGATGCCTCGGTCATTTAGTATGATGAGCTTTTCTGCCAGCTTCTGCTGGCTGATGTGTACGGATCTTGACATTGTGGACATGATTCCTAAAACAAATGCTATCATTAAATGATAATAGAGTAGGCGATCCCATTACTTATCACTTCCCACACATGCACAAATAGACTCAGTCCAGTATTGTGTGATTATAATTTTAAATAATAACCATGACATCATTTAGTACATATTCTTGTATCTACATAGATCACCAACTATCAATAAGGAACATCCTTGTTCCAGAACACATTGAGTATAATCCTACTAGAACCATTTAGTGTTCACATTAACATTACAATGCTACATAACATAGTTGCAGTAACCAAGTGGTACATCAGTAATAGGATTATTAATCAATAGTGACCGACATTCGGTTGCTGGTAGGTACCTACGAAATACGCAAACGCTTGATTCGTCAATCATTAGTTAATTACAACAATGCCTCCATCAGAGCGGATGTAAACTTTGGTATTCATTATAGTACTGACTAACAATATATAGTATATGGAATATACAAATAAAGAATATAAATATTGAAAGCTTGAATCACCTACTTGATTACACTGCGCCGTTTCACAACGTAGCAACTTCACTTAATATCAATGTTTCATGATTTTTATACACATTTAGGGTAAGCCAATCATATTAATCTATTATATCGTTTCACATAAAGGTTTCCATTAGTAATCAAGAAAAAGGGAGTGCCAGAAACACTATCACCTCTGCACGGAATTTACCAGTTTGACATTAACGATTTGACGTTTCTTGCTGTTTGGTGCTTGTCTATGGTCCAAAGTTTGGTGGTATTTTTAAGGCCCTGGATATGAGACCTAATATTAGTGTCGTCAAAACGCTCTAGTCGGCGCTTAAAACACTCACGTCTTCTACGTGTTTCAACGCTCGTGAACGCCGACTCAGCGCTAAACGCTCGACTTCAGCGCTCATTTTTACAACACTACCTAATATCCTATGAGTAGGGTTACCGAGATTGCCCTACCGTGTCGTGTAATAACATTACATGATTGCTAAGACAGGGTCAAACCACGTTTAAATTTCAAAATATACCACCAGGAGGGCACAGTCATGTTTTTTTCAACTTGAACCCTTAAGCGACTCGAGTCATCACGGTAGCAGAAATCGCGTGTCACGAGAGTGCGAATGTACAATACCAACCTGAAAGCTGGGCTTCCTCTGCAAAAAATAATGAGCAGGTAATGGTCAGGCAGAACGGAGTACAACCAGTTAAAATAGATTTAACCTTCCACTAAGAAAGAGCTTTCACAATATATTATTTGCCGTCCACTGCAAAAGGAAAATTAGCAAAGGGCTCTAAACGGAAATTGACAAATAGGTGTGACTTCCGTTACAAGGGACTTGCAAAGGTTGGCGGTGGATGGCGCGGGAGGGGCACGGGCAGGTGGGGGCGTGCAGCGGAATCCTTTATAGACTGGTCGGCGACACCATGTCGCGATGAACTCGTTTTTACCTATTTTTACTCGTTTAGTCCGTTTCACTTACTTCTTTGATAGTGGAAGCGCCACTGTGAAATTTAAAGCGGGGTTCGTACGGAGCGAGTAAAGCGGAGTTCGTACGTCCACTCCATTTGCATAAGTAGGTGATTTCATTTTTACTAGTACTGTGTAGTGTACTTTCTGCTTAACTCTTTCTTAGTGGAAGCGCTTTTATGAAATTTACAGTCGCAAGTTAAATAGACTCCGTAAGGAGTTTGCTCGCAGTGGAAGCCCGGCTGAAGAGTCGAGTGAATGAACAGTCTTTGAGTTGAGTACCGTACAACATATACATACAATACACATGTCGAGTTTATGTTTCTTGCTTGTGGTTTAACTTGCTGAAACTGCAACTGCACTGTCTTATCAATAAAAAAAGCTTTTGAAACTATTATTCATTTATTTTCCTATATATTTATTACAAAAAAATATCATACGAGTACCTAGTCAACTTACAAATAAGTACTATACTTGTACTATTTGTTTATGTTGTTTTTTAAATGTATATGTTACCTAGAAGAAGTTGTTTATAGCAATAAGACCGCTAATTGTACATACCAGTCTTTTATAAGCATTGTGTCGTTGTAATTCTGTTGCTATTCTGGCTAGTGTGCGTCACGAGGGAAGATTCAAGTGTAAAACCAAACAAATTCCTATGCGCGAGGGTGCTCGCGGACGCCAGCTCACGCAGGTCAATTTGCTGTGGCGGCGAAACGTCTGTCGTTTCTTCTTTCTTCGACACGGCGATGGGTGGTGGCTGGATCGGTGCAAGGGGCAACGGCTTTGTCGCCCGCGGCGCTGCATTGATGGCGCGCCGCACGTCCACGTCGTGTGGCCTGTCGTCGATGGCCAGGACGTGAGGTCGCGAGTCGTTCAGCCAGCTCCCGACTCTTCTCTTAGTTTCTTGCTCGTCTGATATGCACGTGTCGGCGTCACTCTCGCTTTCTTCATCTTCGACTTCGATTCGTGATATTTTCGCAGCTGCTAATTAGACTTGCAATTCCAGTAGCTCCTCCTTGGCGCGGGCGAGCTTCAATTTTTGTGACTTCGTGGAGAGCGTCTTCTTCGTTCCAGTCTTCTTGGACATTGGTTTTTTCGTTTTCTCCGTCGCGGTAGTGTCTGTCCTGGTGGTTGTTTCCGTCATGGCAGTCGATTCCGTCGTGGCGGTCGACTCTGTCGCTGTGGTCGAATCTGACGATTTGCGACTGGGGCCGATGCTGCTGGTCTACTGGCGGTGGAGCGTGTGACTGCAATGTTTCTTTCTTCTGCTTGTGTCTTCTATTCTCAGCTTCGTGACGATGATCTGGCTGCCGAAGGACCAGAATGAACAGGATGAATATGACACGGCGTGCGCCCTGTTGCTATTCTGGTCAGTGTGCGTCACGAGAACCAAACAAATTCTTGAAACAGTGCTCCACCCACTAGTTGTGACCCTCTTACGACGGACGATCAGAGTTTCTTCTCTTAATATATGGGTTCCCAGTCGCTCGAACGTACGCGGCGCGATGTCGCGCGCGCTTAGGTACAATTTTATAGGGTGAGAACTAGCGGGCTTTGCCTTTCTAGGGTTACACTCTTCTAATTCTATGTATTTACCTTTTAGATGGAATTACTTACTATTGCTTAGGTGTTATAACTTAATCTTTTACAATATCTATTCTTACTTAATCTATTACAATGCTTATCTATATACAACATGAAGACGTCGTCCCGAACACTATTCTTTGTAATTTTACTAGAGTACAATAAAAAGTACTCTATCTATTTATCTATCTATACTATCACGCCAGATCCCTTGCGATGTAGGCTGAGGGTATTGAGTTCTCATAGATTTTTTCCTTACAGGCCTCTTTGTCTTCCTCGACTCTCTGCCTGAACTATTCAAATAAAAATAAATAAATGTAGTAATAAATCGCTTCGGATTGGGTTAGATCAATACAAGCAACCACGCTAAGTTGGGAATGACTCAGTGGTGTGCCTAAGGTTCCAGAGTAAGGCAAGTCCGATATATTAAACAAAATTCTCTTGTGCTTGGCGTGATAAAATGTACTTATTGTTTAACTAATTACTTAACTAATTTCCCAGTATGAGTCCGGAATCTGGAACTGTGCCCGGTATATGGCAATGGGCTCGCCCCTATTACATGGAACCTAATATCGTCGGCGAAACGTGGGTGTACTCAGTACACCTCTGCCACCCCCTCTGGGGAATAAAGGCGTGACGGTGTGTGTATTTACTAAAAGAAATAATAGTCCTCAAGTGGATATTCATGAACCTTTTAATGTAACTAGTTATGGTCTTACTAAGGTTATTTATATTATTATAACTAGCGTTGTTATCATTCGAAAAAATGAGCATTAATTCAACATTAGGACTGACAATAGTGAACGATCCAAGGAGTTATGTACATTGATTTATTAAATTGTGTTTTCAGCTATCTACTAGTCTAAGAAATATACATATTAAGTGTAAGTTTAGAAGATGAAACTACTGTATTTTCAGAGTAATGATCAAAAATTTTACCTTATTACATACATACATACACACATGCCTTTATCCTACTAGGGTAGGCAGAGACTACAGTTTGCCACATACTACGATTCTGACATACCTCTTTCGCTTCATCTACGTTCATACATTTCCGTCGATTAAGAGTACTACGCACTTGACCCTTTTCCAAGAGACTAATACCTTCCTTCCTTTTCCGACGCTTCCACTCACATTTGCTCGATATATTCCTTTCATTAGCTGCTTGTCACACATCCTCTCCACATGACTATACCAATTCAACATCTCTCTTTCAATTCTAGTCATCACGTAAATACACTTAAATAACCTTGAACTTGAAACTTAACTTAAATAACTTTGACGGACAATTTAGCGCAGTGGTTAAGAGCTTAAGCCGCTCTGCCCACTGCGTTTAATAGTCGGGGGGTTCGAGTCCCGCACGGGACAAATCTTTGTGTGATCCACAATTATTTGTTCCGGTCTGGGTATATGTGTATGTGAATTTTCATGTTTGTAAACGCACCCACGGCACAGGAATAAATCCTAGTGTGGGTCTACGTTTTTTTTTAAAAGAAAAGAAAGAAAAGAACCTTAACAACAAATCTTCTCGCCCACTTAGCAAACGGAATGAAGTTCATCCACTCAAACGTATAGTAAGCGCTCCACTATGAACACAATCAATGGCCAACTTCATACGCATGACCAGCTTCATATTTGGTACCAATTTCATTCTTAATTTTTGGAATGTGTCAAGGTTCTATCTCAGTATAGGGTAGACATGTGTAACACTGCGCTACGCCGCGCAATTGCGCCAACTCAGTTCACTGCACCGGTTGTGTTAACTCACTTCTTCAAAATGTGTTAGCGCACAGCACAGGACCGGAAAAATCGAAAGGTGTTAAGGTGTTGAGTTGTTAAGTGTCAAAACGATCGATCTCAATTATTCTCTCACTCACTCGCTGAAAGAGAACAATGAGCCAACGCAGTTCGCACACTGTGCGCTGTTTGTGCTAAGAACTTGTGAGCGTGGCGTGTAAACTGCACCTGAGTTACTGAGTTAACGCAAGGAATTTTGCTGAGTTACCCATGCCTAGTATAGGGAATCGTAATGAGTTAGAGCGGTTTGGGCCAAGCCGCGTTAAAAGTGTGTGAGTGAGATAGCTTTGTTCAACACTTTCGCCTGCACTTCGCCTCGTTTCATTAATACCGATACCGCTTCCTTGTCGTAGGCGCGGTGCAATGCGTAACGCTATTTGTAAGTGTAGATTAGAAATATGCTTTCATTCGATTAGAAATAAGTGCGCGAACTTTTAAATAGTGCGATAAGATTTGAAGTTAATATTCTTAGTTGAGCATTTTATTAAGGCATGCCGAGCTATTGGGCTTATATTAAGGTACCATCACATTACATGGAATGACTCTCCTAGTAGCAGCTCAAGTTCATATAAAAGTAGAACGAGTCGACCCAAATGGAGGAATGCTTTGAGTTGACAAATTGAAACTCGACTTACCATCGTTTTCCTCCCTATTATTTTACTTTAATCTATGACTATGCCCAACGCATGGATTTAATACAAAGGATTGAGCACTCTGCGAAAAAAACGCGATGACAAGGATACTCACTAAGAGCCCTACGTCTCTTTCTAAGTAGGGTGACCAAACATTGGTACGATTATGGACTTGTTGACATATAACTAACGTATAATTCTCGGACACTGTTTATCGCCGTAATTCTGTCTTTCCACGCATATGCCACATCTTCAATGACCTACTGTTATATCTTTACTAAATCATATTATTGCTTCTGCCGCGGACGACTATGAAAGCGAAAATAAATACACTTTCCCCCTTAACAGCATTGAGACGGCCATCCAAAAAACCTAAGCGCCGATATATAGTGGAGGTTTGTAAACATCAATTTTTTTCTATTTGCTATTACCTTTTTTACGCTAGCTGTACGGCTACCAAATGAAAAAAGTATATAAATGGGTTAAAAAAAGTATGTATGTAAGTAGAAGTTTTGATCCTTTTAAGAAACAGGATCGATTGGCAACAAAAAAGTTTGTGAGTAAATTGCCCAATTTCTTGGTGTCTGTACATTTTTTTTAATTTAAATTCAGCTCCAAATGTCGCAAAAATTAAGGATAGTCTCTTGAGGCCGTTTTTCTGTAGCTACAACGGTTGAGATAACTGCCCTTACTGTCCCATCTAAAAATCCATCCTGTATATACAAACGATTTGAGAACCGTGTTCGCTTAGAACTCGGTTATAAATGGTTTACAGCGTATTTAAACTACATCATAAATAGGTATAGTGCGTATTAGTTTACCTGATGGTCACCGTACTGCATCGTAATGGGTGCGAACGAGACACCGGGCTCCGGGCTATAGCTCTCACTCATCATGGTTACTCGAGTTTTTTAAATCATAGAAAATTCAGTGTTGTGTCTGTGAGTAAGAGTTTAATTATCTATGGCAATTTTTTGACAGTACTCAATCCTTTGTTTTATATCCATGGCCTAACGTCATGCTAGCTAGGGACGTGACAAGAGGGGCAAATAATCGATTTTTTGATAATCGAATTTATTTCTTTATCTAAAAATCGATTTTCAGAAAATCGATTACTTAAAAAGAAATAATCGATTTTATTAAAAACCGATTATTTTTTAACAAGCCTACAATATAAGCACACTTTTTCGTAACTCCTTTAAAAAATGTAAATAAAAAAGCTATGAACAGAACAGATAGCTTGTATCATAGTGTGAGTGATTCGCAAAGTCATATACAAACAAAGTGTTCATAAAATATTGCGCGGAATTTCAGATCAGCAAATTGATCACTTAATTAAAAGATGTTTATAAACAAACAATCAAACATATATAACCGGTTAGTTTCGAATGAATACAATAGGTACCTTCCTACAAGTAACTTATCTTGGTTTGTAAAAACTTATTGATATCGAGTTTACCATAACACATTTTTTATTGAAAATGTTGGGGTTATAAAACGTATGACTTGAATGACAGACGTTTTTAGTTTAATTGAACGACTTTTACAGAGACCAGTATTTTGCTGTCAAAAGGACCACAATAATCATAAAATATTCATGTTACCTGTAAGACAGTGGGATGTTTTCGTTCTATGTGCTGTTTTAAATTTGTAGTATTACTACAAGTTCTTAATTCTTTCAAACAGTACATGCACATTGCTGTGGTATTATCCTTCTTCGTTATAAAATACTTTCGCCAGCCGTTTTTAGGTGTTTTAAGGTTAGAAGGCATTTATATTGTTTACCAACAACTATATTATCTCACTCTTAACATGTAAATAATAATGAACTTACTTTGAGGTTTTTTTCATCCGCCGCTAAGATAGCGCTGTTTATGAAAATCGATTAAAATACGTAATTTATATAATCGATTAATTAAAAATCGATTAATATTACTATAAAAATCGATTATAAAAAAATCGATTATAAGAAAATAATAATCGATTTAAATAAAAATCGATTATTTTGTAACATCCCTAATGCTAGCTACATATTATCATTAATCTGTGGTCATGTCATTGATTGATTCCGGCAAACTTGTTGGTTACTTACTTTGTGATTTTATAATTTCTTATAATTGAAGGAAATCTGTTTCTATACTTTAGATGCTATAACCTCCTAAATAATTAATTATTCATAATCAACTAGCGGCGCATAATATCCTGCAATCATGCCGCGGATTATGATAAAGGGAGGCGTTTGGCGCAACACAGAGGTTTGTAAAATATCGTAAATAAGTTAGTTCTTTTCATCAATTTAATCGTGATTGATACTGTATTATAATGTTTTTACTTGTAGGATGAAATTCTTAAAGCAGCGGTAATGAAATATGGGAAAAACCAATGGTCCCGAATTGCATCGCTGCTTCATAGAAAGTCTGCAAAACAATGCAAGGCTCGTTGGTACGAGTGGCTGGACCCGAGCATCAAGAAGACGGAGTGGTCGCGGGAGGAGGACGAGAAGCTTCTGCACCTCGCCAAGCTGATGCCGACGCAATGGAGAACTATTGCGCCCATTATTGGACGTACGGCGGCTCAATGCTTGGAAAGATACGAATATTTGCTGTTAGTATATAATGCCTTTTCATTTTTAGGACTCCTTAGAGCCTGTCGTCTCCTTGGATCCCTTAAATGCTACTGGAAAGTGGAACAGTGGAACACCTTTCTGAACATGTATATACTTGTAGTCACATCACACTGCGGAGCAATGTTTTTTAGTTGTGTTAAAGAGTCATCATGAATCATCTTGAATGCGGGCTTTAATGAATTTAGAATGACTATCAGCCTCCCGAACAAGCCAGTTTCCGGAAAGGCTTTAGTACCATAGACCACATACATATGCTGCGGCAGATTGGCTGAAGATAATCGGCCACTATGCTTGGTGTTTGAGGACTATGAGAAAGCCTTTGATTCTATCGAGACTTGAGGGTTCTTAGATCTCTCCAGCGATGCTGTATTGACTATCAGTACATCAAAGTGTTGAAGTGCCTCATATAAACACGCCCCCATGTCAGTCCGAGTACAAGAGCAGTGCGCGAAGGCAATCCCCATAAAAAGAGGAGTAAGACAGGGAGACATCATTTCTCTGAAACTGTTTACAGCCACCTTAGACCTTCATGCTCTTGGAATGGCGAGGACTTGGCATCAACATAAATGGCAAATACTTCACTCACCTTTGATTTTCTGACGACATTGTAGTCATGGCAGTCGCTGGGAATTTAGGAGGAATGGTTTGGTGACCTCAACAGAGTATCCCAACAAGTGGGTCTTAAAATGAACATGGAAATAATGTTTAATGTCCATGTCGTATCCACCGCATGCACTCACTGTTGGGAACTCTACTCTAGAAGCTGTCAACAAATACATTTACCTGGGACAGGCAGTCCAGTTAGGTAGGCCCTACTTTGAGAGAGAGGTCTATCGACGAATCCATCTCGGCTAGGGAGCGTTTGGGAAACTGCGCAACATCTTCTCATCCAAAATACCTCAGTGCCTCAAGACTAAAGTTTTTAGTCAATGTGTGTTGCCAGTGATGACATACGGATCAGAGACGTGGTCTCTTACAATAGGTCTCAAAAAAAAGCTCAGAGTTGCTCAGCAAGCTATAGAAAGAGTGTTACTCTATGTGATCGGATCAGGAATGAGGATATTCGTAGAAGACCAAGGTCAGTGACATAGCTCTCAAGATTAGCAAGCTGAAGTGGCAATGGGCGGGCCACATAGCGCGAAGATCGCACGGGCGTTGGGGCAGCATAGGATGACTGTCTGCCAGATGGACTGGCGATCTTTTGAAAATTGCAGGAAGTCATTGGATGCAGGTGGCATTGGACCGGTTACGCTGGAAAGTGATTGGGGAGGCCTATGTTCAGCAGTGGACAAGTATAGGCTGAGGGGATGATGATATAGCTGTAGAAACAGTTTGCTTGACTAAATACTTTTAATTAGGTTTTACATTACATACCTCTTTGGCTTCCTCCACTCTCATAGTTTCGTCTCATACATGCTCACCGTTTACGGAGACTCTTGACTTGTCCTTCAGATGAGACTAAGTCTACTTGTAAGTGGTAAAATAGTCTAGGTCTTCCCCTCATACTAAGTAATCCTCATTTCATAATGTATGTAAATATTGTTAGGTTTTTTATTTAATTTTACATTCAGTAATGATTAATTATGTTTTAGAGATCAAGCCCAAAAGAAAGAGGAAGGGGAAGATATGGGAGACGATCCTCGGAAGCTGAAACCAGGTGAAATTGATCCCAACCCAGAGACAAAACCTGCAAGACCTGACCCTAAGGACATGGATGAAGATGGTGAGAGATAATAATACCCCCAGGGAGTTCAAATTTCCAACAGGTTTTTTCGTTACAGACATCTGGCTTTTTCCACTTTCGTAGTTTGTTTCATGCCCCTTGCTGGTTGTGGAGACTCTTCACTAAAGATCAAAGAACCTTTTTTCTAAATAATATCAATGGCCTAATTTAAATTTCTTAAAAAGCAGTGATAGCCTAGTGGTTAGACCATTGGACTGCAAAGTCAGAGGTCTCGGGTTCAAATCCAGGCATGCACCTCTGTCTTTTCGAAAGCATGTGCGTATTTAAAATGAATTATCACTTGCTTTAACGGTGAAGGAAAACATCGTGAGGAAACCTGCATGCCTGAGAGTTTCTCGAAGGTGTGCGAAGTTCGCCAACCCGCACTGGGCCAGCGTGGTGGACTATGGCCTAAACCCTCTCAGTTGGAGAGGAGGCCCGTGCCCAGCAGTGGGACTGTTTCTTAACAGGGCTAATATTATTATTATTCATAATTACTATACTTGAGTATAGTTATGCAATAATTTTTCAATATTACAATCCATATTTAAGAGGAATTAATCTTTATTAACTGTAGTTTAAGTTTATTTTTTCAATGTACATACTAATTTATAGAAAGTTTATTGCATAATTGCCTTAATTCAGCAGTTAGTTTGGCTAGTTTAATAAAATTACTGTTCTTGATCGGTGAAGCTGTAAAGGCCCCGCGACCATCAGCGTAAATCATTCACACACACCCAATAGAATTACGGTCAAGGTTTGCCTAAGGGAAAATGTAGATTATTGGAGATAATATCATAGTAAATTATCTCAGTGAAATCAGATATGTATGTATTTGCTCTACATGTCTATTTTTACACCATATCTGTGCCTACAACTGGTGAGCAAGGAGGGTGGCCCCAATAAAATTGTTAAATACCTCTTATATTATACTAGCGACCTGCCCCCACCGACCTGCCCCCAACCCGGCTTTGCACAGGTGAATTATACAACCAAACCTCCTCTTGAGTCACTATGTCCATTGGGGAACCGTATAAAAATCTGTTCGGTAGTTATTGAGTTTATCACATTCAGATAGATTGACAGATGTGGCGGGGGGACTTTGTTTTATAATATGTAGTTATTATCCTTATGACTCACTAGCAGTTTCCCGCGACTTCGTACCCGGTCGACAACAGCGCCGCCTACCGGGTCTATGTTATATAGCCTTTATTACTTTTGGATAAGGTAGCTTTCCAATTGTGAAACAATCATTAAAATCGGATCAGTAGTACCGGAGATTACCCCGAACATCCAAACTCACAAACTTTACCTCTTTATAATTTGACGGACGATTTAGCGCAGTGGTTAAGAGCTTGAGCTGCTCCGCCCACTATGTCGAATAGTCGCGGGTTCGATTCCCGCACGGGACAAATCTTTGTGTGATCCACAATTATTTGTTCCGGTCTGGGTATTTGTTTGCGAATTTTCATATTTGTAAACGCACCCACGACACAGGAATAAATCCTAGTGTGGGGCTACGTTTTTAAAAAAAAAAAAATTAGTTTAGATGGATGTTCTATTTTGTTTGCACATCATTGATATGCTTTGCTGTGTCTATCACACCATGTCATCACTATCCCTTTTTATTCGTAAAATTAGAACTGGAGATGCTGTCTGAAGCACGTGCTCGTCTAGCCAATACACAGGGTAAGAAAGCAAAGAGGAAGGCTCGTGAAAAACAGCTGGAAGAGGCACGCCGCTTAGCCGCCTTGCAGAAGAGGCGTGAACTGAGTGCTGCTGGCATTGCTGTGCCTATCAGGTATCACTTGATATTGAACATTGTTACTAATATATTTATTTACTTATAGGCACAACTACAGATTACAAATTAGAAATTCAGAAGTATTATAGTAAGGAATAGAATACAGGTCAATTTGAAATCCGATTATAGTCAGGCACAGCTTTCGTAGATTGATAGATATTTAGTTAAAATAGGGCTATACAGTTATGAGATATTACAAAGGTATAGAAATATCAATTAATAACCAAATAAAAGTAAACTTAGATTAAGATTAAATAAAACATTAGAATGTCAAGTAAAGGATTCAAAAATGAATTATGTGTACAGGGATTGGATTAAATTAAGTAATTATAATAAAATAAATACAACACAGTACATTAAAGTATTTCCAAAATATTAATAAAAAAAAAATTAAAATGAAATAATAATTTAAAAATTTAGAATTAAATTTTATCTGATTTAAGAATTCTTTTACACTTATATAGATGTTCTCGGTGACTTTGATAAAATATGTCTAATTCTTTGCTGTGATTATTATACCTTCTACACATTCAAGCAACTGTCATTGTAAGAGGTTTTATTATTAATGACAGATAATAGTTTTATTACTATCTATCTATCTATATCATCACGCCAGATCCCTTGCGGGGTAGGCAGAGAGTACAGAGTTCCAACAGGTTCTTTCCTTACATACCTCTCTGGCTTAATTACTATATACGTTTTATTACTAATGACGTATAATATAAATAAATTATACTAATGACAGATCCAATCCCTACTGACTTAGATTCAGAGCGAAGCGACAATGTAATCAAAAGCATTGTGAACTTTATCTTCACAACATAATGCACAAAATTCTTCTGATACAAAACATAAGATTTATGCGAATGTACACATGCAAGCATTTCTTTTCTCGGTTGTTGCTTTATGATATGGGAACAGAGGTCAATATGGTATCATAAATTTTTAATTTCTTGATAATTGTCTATTATGTTGCCCCTCAGATGTTTAACATATCTTGGAAATTCTGTTTTCGAAAAGATTTGGGCGATTTTGGGTCTCGTTATAGCACATTGAGAGTTATACTAATTATTATAATATATAAGCTACTTGGAACCATGTATACTATCTCTACACATAATTACTTTTGTCTTTAGGCGCAAAAAGAAGCGTGGTGTGGATTATAACTCAGAAATCCCATTTGAAAAGAAGCCAGCGTCTGGATTTTATGACACATCCACTGAAGTAGTGGATCCGATGGCGCCGGACTTCTCGCGATTGCGACAACAACACCTTGATGGCGAGTTGCATTCAGAGAAAGAGGAGGTAAGTGGTGAACTCAATTCCTAAGAACATGACTGAAGTTGAATATAGTAATGGGTTATGCAAATCCTACTTCTTACTAATTTTAGAAATGTGAAAGTTTGTATGTTTACATGTTTGTATGTTTGTTACTCAATCACGAAAAAACGGCTCAATGGATTTGGATGAAACACAGATAGTTTATTACCTGGATTAACACATAGGATACTTTTATCCCGGAACAATGTAAGGTTCCTGTCTAATGTCAACGTGGGCGAAGTCACGAGCACAAACTCGAATCTTATAAAGGAATCAGTAATTATTTGATTAGACATTCCTTATTATTACAACACTTAAAAATTTACTTAGTTCTAGTGAAGACTCATGGTCTTAAAGTCAAAAACAAAAATCATTTTTTGGTCTATACAAATATAATTAATAAAAACTAACAGTGGCACTCCGGGAGTGCCGACAGAAGTGAAAACTTGAATAATTACGTGTGTATTTTTGTAACCGTCAGGAAATATGTTTTGAATTTTTGAAGTGAAAGCTTCTTTAGGCGCGTTGGGCATTTTTTGAGATGGGGAAAACAATGGAACTCGCGACACTGTTACCGTTACCGAAACCTCTGTATATAAGTATGTACATATATTGTGTATGTACGTACATAGATACACATGCACGTTGGCATTTTTTATATACAGAGGTGTCGGTAACGGTAACAGTGTCGCGAGTTCAATGGTTTTTTCCCATCTCAAAAAATGCCCAACGCGCCCAAACAAGATTTCACTTCAAAACACAAATCTTAAATATTACATTTTATCCATTTACCACAGGATCCAAATGTAGTATCCATTTAAAAACACGGCACCGAACTCATAGAATCTAGTCTTTTAACATCAGTGGCTTTTTTTAAAATATAATGTGTTTGTTTCAGAGGGACAGGCGTAAGGATAAACAGAAGCTGAAACAACGTAAAGAAAACGATGTGCCGCAGGCCATGTTGCAAGGGGATCAGCCGGCGCGGAAACGCAGCAAGCTGGTGCTGCCCGAGCCACAAGTCACTGACCAGGTACTTGTACTTTTCAAATATCTTCATCAGCTTCTTTGTATAGCATTTTTTTTTTAATTATATATGCCAGATGGCCAAACCAAATATATATATATATATATATATATATATATATATATATATATATATATATATATATATATATATATATATATATATATATATATATATGGTAACAATATAGTCTTATATGCATATCAATACCAGACGTGCACAGCATTTACAATTTTAGATTAATGATGGATTTATATATATATTTATTTATTATTTATTTTATATATATATATTTTAATGCAGTATTAAATATTTTTTATACTATACATAAAGGACTGCCTCGTTGGTCTGGTGGCAAAGCGCATCGCTTTGTGATCACGAGGTCCTGGGTTCAAATCCTAGGTCGGACAAATGTAGTTTTTCTGACGAAAAATTCCCAGTATGAGTCCGGAGTCTGGAATTGTGCCCGGTATATGGCAATAGGCTCGCTCCCTATTGCATGGGACCTAACATCGTCGGCGTAACGTGGGTGTACTCAGTACACCTCTGCCACCCCCTCTGGGGAATATAGGCGTGACGGTGTGTTTTTATAGATACTAATGGTTTACATGAATAAAAAATATTCTATGTAGTTTTTAGCGAGGGGCATTTTGCAGTAATGTTTTTGGCTGCTGTAAATTGTATGAGATAGATTTTAGTTTGTTTTCTACTCTTCCAAAACATCAATCAATCAAGACCTGTAATCAAAATAGTCCAAAATATGATTTCCTAGAATATCAATTAGGTATGTAAAACCATTTAGAAAAATTGTCAAGTATATTTTTTCTCAAGATGCTAATGAAATTTGTCGAATCTATGTAGTATATTAGTATATATATAGTGCGCATAGGGTATTAGTCTTGGCTAGTTTCTATTAATTTTGTTGTTAATTTTTGTCTAATAACCATGTTATAAAATATTCCCCCGAAAGAGTCCCCCATAGAAGTTGTATTTATCTATCTATCTCATCACGCCAGCTCCCTCGCGGGGTAGGCAGAGAGTACAGAGTTCCAACAGGTTCTTTCCTTAAAGACCTCTCTGGCTTCCTCCACTCTCATAGTTAGTCTCATACACGCTCGCCGGTTACGGAGACTTGTTGACTTGCCCTTCAGATAAGACACGGTCTATTTGGTCATGGTAAGATAGTCTAGGTCTTCCCCGGTAACTACATCCTTCCATTTCGCATTGTATATATGTTTTGTTATTCTTTCTTCTGACATTCTTTCTTATGCCCGAACCAACGGAGCATACCTTTTCTCATCTTTACACCGATACTATCTTTCATACCTACTCGCTTTCTTACTACGCTGTTGCGAATACGGTCGGTCAGCTTCACTCTGCACATCTTCCGCAGAGGTCGCATTTCGACCGCATTTATCCTGCTTTCGTTCTCCTTCTTACATACCCAACTCTCACTGCCATATAACAGCGTAGGGACAAGCACTTCGTTATGTATGGCCAGCTGCGCCTTTTGGCTTAAGTGCCGGCTCCCAAGTAGCTTCCCCATCGCACCATTCACTCTATTCCCTGCATTCTGCACCGCTGCATTCTATATCAGCGGTGTATTTCCCATCCTTACTGAAGGCGCATCCAAGATATACAAACTCATTCACTTGGTCCAGCACATCGTTCATCATCATCATCATCATCTCAGCCCATACTTGTCCACTGTTGAACATAGGCCTCCCCAATCGCTTTCCAGCGTAACCGGTCCGATGCCACCTGCATCCAACGACTTCCTGCGATTTTCACAAGATCGTCGGTCCATCTGGCAGGCGGTCGTCCCACGCTGCGCTTGCCAATACGTGGTCGCCACTCTAGAATCTTTCTGCCCCAACGCCCGTCCGATCTACGCGCTATGTGGCCCGCCCATTGCCACTTCAGCTTGCTAATCTTAAGGGCTATGTCGGTAACCTTGGTTCTTCTACGAATCTCCTCGTTCCTGATTCGATCGCGTAGAGAAACGCCGAGCATAGCTCTCTCCATAGCTCGCTGAGCAACTCTGAGCACATCGTTACCAACCATAATCCTTGCATTCGTTGTATTTATTGCAACAATAATGTGAGTGTAGTTATTTTTTCAAACTGCATGTATGGCAAAGCAGCGACAGTGGAAAGGAATCGTGCGCTTTTTCAAAGGGTTTGTGTTATTATAATGTTTTGCATGGGTGTCCTGCAGGAGCTGCAGCAAGTGGTGAAGCTGGGCCGTGCGTCAGAGGCTGCGCGCGAATCTGCAGGCGGGGCGGGCGCGGGCGGGGCTACAGATGCTTTGCTCGCCGAGTACGCACTCACGCCCGCGCCTGCCACCGCGCTGCGAACGCCTGCGCAACACCAGGACAGGTCAGCCACCACTTTTATCATTGACCCTTCCTTTTTTGCATCCCACTATTCTATTGTACGACCGCGGTGTTCTTAGCGATCACCAAGGTTAAGCAGTGTTAGACTCGGTCAGCCTGAGATGGGTGATCGTTTGTGGTATTTTCATATTCGAGCGTCTCCGTGCTTCTGAATAAATAATAATAGCCTTGTTAAGAAACTGTCCCACCGTTGGGCACGGGCCTCCTCTCCAACTCAGAGGGTTTAGGCCATAGTCCACCACGCTGGCCCAGTGTGGGTGTTCGAACTTCACACACCTTCGAGAAACTCTTAGGCATTCAGGTATCCTCACGATGTTTTCCTTCACCGTTAAAGCAAGTGATCATTAATTTTTAATACGCACATGCTTTCGGAAAGACAGAGGTGCCTGCCTGAGTTTTAACCCGATACCTCTGACTTTACAGTCCAACGGTCTAACCACTAGGCTTACACTGCTTGTGCTTGCTTATTTACATCAATGCTTATTAATTTTGTTCTATAACATGTTTATGATTTCAGAATCCTAATGGAAGCACAAAATGTGATGGCTCTGACTCACGTAGATACTCCGTTGAAGGGCGGTCTGAACACTCCACTTCATCAGAGTGATTTTTCGAGCGCTCTGCCCCAGTCCCAGACGGTTGCTACACCGAACACACTACTCGTTACACCATTCAGGTAAGGTCGAGTTGTATGTCACCTTTTAACTATCTATCTATATCATCACGCCAGATCCCTTGCGGGGTAGGCAGGGAGTACAGAGTTTCAACAGGTTCTTTTCTTACTTACCTCTCTGGCTTCCTCCACTCTCATTCACTCCTCATCTTGTTCTAATTATTTCAGATTAAGCCCAGTAAAGGGCCTAGTTTACCCACTGTATTTTTTCACATAGGATGGGTAGTGACAGTTCTAGCTGCCAAACGAAATTAATATTTAATTCAATGGTGTTAAGGCATAAAACCATAAGTATAGAAACGAGCATGCCTCTTATTGCCATTAAATAAAGTATAATTTCGTTTGGCAATTAGAACTGTCAGTACCCATCCTAAGTGAAAATTACTATTCACTAACTCGAAGTAATAACGTTAAATTGCCTTCAACATAACGTTATAACCGGTACTTAAGGCCGTTTACTATATTCAAGTCATGGATACATTTGCCTACTACGGATAGAATTTTGACATATTTTGTATGGAAAATCTACCGAAATTCTACTTACGGTAAGAAAATCTATATCTATATCATCACGCCAGCTCCCTCGCGGGGTAGGCAGAGAGGGGTACTGAGTTCCAACAGGTTCTTTCCTTACATACCTCTCTGGCTTCCTCCACTCTCATAGTTCGTCTCATACACGCTCGCCGGTTACGGAGATTCTTGACTTGCCCTTCAGATAAGACACGGTCTATTTGGTCATGGTAAAATAGTCTAGGTCTTCCCCGGTACCTACATCCTTCTACTTTCGCATTGTATATCTGTTTTGTCATTCTTTCTTCTGACATTCTTTCTATATGCCCGAACCAACGGAGCATACCCTTTCTCATCTTTACACCGATACTATATTTTATACCTACTCGCTTTCTTACTACGCTGTTGCTAATACGGTCGGTCAGCGTGACTCCGCACATCTTCCGCAGAGCTCGCATTTCGACCGCATTTATCCTGCTTTCGTTCTCCTTCTTACATACCCAACTCTCATTGCCATATAACAGCGTTGGGACAAGCACTCCGTTATGCATGACCAGCTGCGCCTTTTGGCTTCTCTTTGGCTTTGAGCCGGCCGTTAGTGAATAGGTAACGCTAACCCTGGTTCGTGGGCATAAGTTTTGGTATTGTCAATGTGCCTCCTTTGTTTCACCTGCCACAAACCTATAATAAAGCGTTTAGCGTTCTTTATGGCTTCAAAGCATTGTAGCGTGATGTTAAATAGGATATAACCTTCCTCAAGAATTGGGCTATCAAATGCCAAAATATATTTTTTTTTCAGATTCGACTGATACTTCCAGAAATTAGCGCGTATTATTATGTTAATATAGATATATTATTGTTGAAGTATCTTCTTCGGTAGCAAATATACGTCGTGATTGTCTTATTCGATCGCTTTTTCCCGCATAGCATGTCGGTTATAGGTTTTTTTTTTAAATTTATAACAAAAACAGTTTCTATTTACTGAGTTCTTAGATTTACGCGAATATTACACATGAAATAAAACTATTTTATCGCGGTTTATTTTGATTTTTAAGTTCCCGACGTTTCGAGTGCTTTGCAGCACCCATGGTCACGGGAAGGACTGAGGTGTTAGACATCCAAAAGGCATAGTTGTTCCGGGGTACCCTCAAACTTCTTAATTATATTTGTTTTTGTTGGTCCGATCTACGCAGAATGAGCTCACGGTGTCTTGAGGTCTTGCAGTGTTATGTCTTGCGGGGAAGATATATTTTTTTTTATTTAAAGTATTGTTTTTTTTGCCTTCAGATCTTCGCGCAGCGAAGTATCGACTCCAGGTAGCTTCAACACGCCGAGTCATGGAGGAACACAACCCGTATTGACTGTGTGTATGACACTATTTTATTGGCTTTCAATATATATTAGAACTTTTTTCATGATCTTAACATGTAAATTGTTTACAGACACCGGGTCTTCGTGACAAACTAAGCATCAACCCTGAAGACGGACTAAGCACAGGAGATACACCACAAATGGCCAACCAGTTGCAGAAACAGGTAAAGTATTTTCTACATAGGATGGGTAGTGACAGTTCTAATTGCCAAACGAATTTAATATTTAATTCAATGGTGTTAAGGCATAAAACCATTAGTATAGAAACGGGTCATGCCTCTTAGAGCCATTGAATAAAGTATAGTTTCGTTTGGCAATTATGAGATTAAGAGATGTATGAACGTAGATGAAGTGAAAGACGTGTGTCAGAATCGTAGTGTGTGGCAAACTGTAGTCTCTGCCTACCCCAGTGGGATAAAGGCGTGAGTGTATGTATGAATGTAACCCCTTTTTTAAGCACTTTTATACACCCCAACTGACAAAGAAACTTGTATGTGTTTGTGTGCGAATTGAGAAATACATTTTATAAATGCATTTGAAATCTCCGTATTGCTTTGAATCAAGAATAAATTTAGTTTATTATAGCGCACTGTGATAGCCTAGTGGTTAGACTGTTGGACTGCAAAGTCAGAGGTCTCGGGTTCAAACCCAGGCACGCACCTCGTGACTTTTGCAAGCATGTGCGTATTAAAAATTAATTATCACTTGCTTTAACGGTGAAGGAAAACATCGTGAGGAAACCTGCATGCCTAAGACCAACCCGCACTGGGCCAGCGTGGTGGACTATGGCCTAAACCCTCTCAGTTTGAGAGGAGGCCCATGCCCAACAGTGCGACAGTTTCTTAACAGGGCTAATAAAAAAAAATAGCGCACTAAGGCGGTAACAGCATTTTTTGCGAATTAAAACAATGTAATATACAATAAAAATAATTGTAATCAATTCAGTTATCGATTTAGAACAAACTACATTCATCATCATCAGCCCGTGTCCGTCCACTGCTGTACGTAGGCCTCTCCCATAGCACGGCACTGAGCTCGATCTTTAGATTGTTCTCCAATCCCTGCCCGCTGCCTTACGAATATCTTCGCCCCACCTAGCTACAGGGCGCCCTACACTACGTTTGCCGACACGCGGTCTCCACTTAAGAACCAGTCTGCCCCAACGGCCATCGGTTCTGCGGCATATGTGACATGCCCACTGCCATTTCAGCTTGCTAATTCGCTGAGTTATGTCGGTAACCTTGGTTATCTGACTACGACGGACAACTACTTTGAGATCTTGCGTTTATTATGTTGCCTTGTATACTATAACAACATAAATTAGTGCACATTGTACCTTACTCGTATCACTTTTAAGTTGTATTTGCAAAAAGCGGAAGCCTGTTAATTCTAGTACCGTCCACTTTTGCCTGCCTTTTAGTGGTGCCATTTTTCGTTCGGCGAGCGAGTATGTGCTTACAAACTTCTAATTTGGTGGTGTTTTGTCATAAAGCAAAAGAGTTCAGTGCGCAACGCTCTACAATCCCTGCCCACTCCGCGCAATGACTACGAGATCGTAGTGCCGGACCAGGACGGAGACGAGCCGCCCGAGGGAACTTCTGCGGCCATGCATGTCGAAGACCAGGCCGATGCTGACGCCAGACTCATGAAGGAACAGGAAGAACTACGTAAGTATTTCAAATGGTTTCAAAATCAAGCAGTGTGGTCATAGGAATTATATGTGTTTGTCATTTTTAAGTATAAATGTATCATGTAGGTTTATTAGTAAAGAGATGATGCTTATCAGAATTAGTCTGGGATCAGTACCATCATACTCAGTGGTTCAGTTAAGGTAAAATACTATAACTGACGGTATATATGATACACAATTTTAGGCCAGTATTACAGAACGTAAATATTTCGTTAATCTAGTTTTAAAAACTGATTTTTGTATTAAAACGTTAGTTTTAACTAGATTGACTGATTTTCATTCTGTAATATGGGGCTAAGCCTCTGAGCAATGATTCAAAAAATCCATTAAGGAAGGCACGAAAAGCTGCTCGTTTCGGTTACCATGTAGTGTGTATGAGATAGATTAGGAGTTAAATTAGATAAAAAAAATATAAACTGATTATTTGTAAGCCCCCGCAGGGCTTATACAAAACTAGCAGTTTCCTGCGACTTCTTACCCGGTCGACAACAGCACCACCTACCGAGTCTATGGTGTATAGCCTATGTAACTTTTGGATAAGATAGCTTTCCAATGGTGAAAGAATCATTAAAAGTTCAGTAGTACTGGAGATTACCCCGAACATCCAAACTTACAAACTTTACCTCTTTATAATATTAATATAGATAAATTATTTGTTGTTTGAGTTTAAAAGTCGTTAAGCCAAGTTGAAAGCTTTATGGGCGGCAAGTTCCAACAGCAGGTAGCTACAAACCTGTCTCCACCAATCCGCACTTTTTTATGTTTATGGCATCACGACGACGCGTATGTTGCCAATGTCAAGTATTACAAATATTCATTTTAAAATTAATTGACAAGGATGATTATGAAATTGATGAAGTGGGTGTGTGTGTGAATGATGTACGCTGTTGGCCGCGAGGCCTTTACAGCTTCACCGGACTTAAAGGCGAGCGTGCAACCACTACGCTCTAGCCAGCCAGAAGGGCAAGAGGCGACATACTCGAGGGCGCCTCGAAGAGGTGCCCTCGGTTGGGACAGTCGCTGTAGGGGGACGGGTGCACTACTAAGTGCACCGGTCAACCGCCGGCTATGGGAGGGGATCTACTACTACGTCGTCATCGTCGCCCGTATTCTGAGCGGAAAGAAGGGATGACAAAGCATCGGGGGGGTCGGTGAGAACATGTCGCGGCCGGCGGTGGCGGCAGGGGTCGGGGGGGAGATCGTAGTCGGCGGTGGCTACGATTAACGGATTCGCATGGGTAGATGCGTTCGCGAAGTGACGTGTTGACGCCTTTTTAATAAAGGCGCGAATAGGTTCGAGACCTAGATCGGAGTGGAGATCGACGTTCCGTACGAACCAGGGGGCTCCTACGGCTTTACGGAGGAAGCGGTTTTGAACCACTTGGAGTTTATCGATGTGAGAGGGGGCCGAATGCCCGAACACAACACACGCATAAGTCATGATGGGTCGAACGCAAGTTTTGTAAAGTGTCACCTTATTTCTAAGGGACATTTTACTCCGCTTGCAGATTAACGAATGGAGACGACCGAGCACAAATGATGCTCGGTGACGGACCCGCTTGATGTGCGGGCCGAAGGACATGGTACTGTTTAGGGTGACCCCTAGATATTTGACCTCTTTGACCCAGGGAATGGGTCGGTCGAACATGGTCACTTGGCCGAGATTACTTCTAGGGCGGCGCAGGGAGTGGCGCGGGGTGGCACCTCTGGAGAAGAACACCGCAGCGCTCTTGTCCGGGTTCACCTCAATACGCCACTTCCTGAACCAATTCCCTAGGGAATTGGCGGATGCCTGAAGGTGTCTGGTAATGAAACCCTTATTCCTATGCGAGACGTAGAGAGCGGTATCATCCGCGAATAGGGCTAGATGCGCCTTACTCGAACGAGGAATGTCGTTCGTGTAAAGGCTAAACAGGAGCGGAGGGAGAACTGAGCCCTGTGGGACTCCAGCACTAATGGAGTGGGAAGTGGAGCGCGTCATTTCGACGCGATAACGGAAGGCGCGATTCGACAAGAAGTCTCGTAAGATGAGCACGAGTCTGTCCGGCACACCCAATTGGTAGAGCTTGTAGATTAAGCCGTTGTGCCAGACTTTGTCGAATGCCTTCGCGACATCTAGGAAGAGGGCGCCCGTGTAGATGGGTTTGGGTCTATTCAGACCGGAGAGGATGTGCTCCGTGATGCGGTGCACTTGGTGGACGCAAGAGTGTTTGGCTCGAAAGCCAAACTGCTCGTCGATAAGGATACCCCTGGACGTTACGAAGTCTTTGAGCCTCGCCAGAAGTAGGCGCTCGTATATCTTGGCCAGGGAGTTGAGGAGACTGATAGGGCGGTAGCTCGCGGGGAGATTGCGAGGTTTGCCGGGCTTGGGAATGCCTATGACGTCCGCCTCCTTCCACTTAGCGGGGAAGGTGCAGTTCGTCATGGCGGCGTTCAAAATGGCCACCAGGAGGCAGATGAGTTGGGCGGGCAGGCATTTCAGAACGCGATTCGAAATGCCGTCAGGGCCGGGGGCTTTTTTAGATTTAAGACCCATAATCAGATCTTCGACCTCCGTTTGCGTGATAGGAGGCAAGGAATCGACGGGGGGGAGGGATGCCCTGCGCTCGACTTCCCTGTCGACCGCGTCGACGGACTGAGAGCTGGGGGCGCACTGGCTCTCGAGGGAGTCGGCGAGAAGCTCGGCCTTTTCGTCGTCGTCGAAGGCTGGGGGTGCTGCGCCTGAAGGGCGGGACAGCGGGGGCATGTCAGTCGTGGAGTCGGATTTGAGGCTACGCGCCAGCTGCCAGTAGGCCAGATGCGACGGCGCGATGCCCTCTAGGAGGACACCCCACCGTTCCTCCCGGACCTCCGCGACACGACGCTTTACCTCTCGTTGTAAAGCGCGCATCCGGGCCCGATTGGCTTCGGTGGGGTAGGAGTCGTACGCTCGGATGGAAGCATTCTTGGAACGAATGAGATCCCTAACATCGTCCGGCAGTCGAAAGCGGTTGAGGTAGAGATCTTCCGCCTCGACTTGCTTGGACGATCGACTGACAGCCGATCGGATGTGTTCGGTGAAGGCATCTACGGCCTGATCGGTGTCCTGAGGGGACGGGATGGAGTCCGAGCTGAGAGGCAGGGGGGGAGGGTCGGCATCCGCCAAGGCCGTGCTTAGCGCATGCCAATCCACCACCGTCTTTTTGGGTCGCTGAGGGGCGGAAGGGGGGGAACCGAGTCTCATGACTACAGGTCGATGGTCAGAGTCGAGTTCCTGGACTACTTCCAAGGAGTGCAGCCGTAGGGTGACACCCTTCAGAAGCGCCATGTCCAGGACGTCGGGTCGGTTATTGGGATTGTTAGGATAGTGGGTAGGGTGCATGGGTGCGATGACGTCAAAGTCGAGAACGTCGACCAGGGCGTCAAGGCTCCTACCGTTCGGGGAAGTGGTGAGACCGTTCCAGGCCACGTGCTTGCTGTTGAAGTCACCCGCCAGAATGACGGCGCTTCCCAGATTGAGGAGTGCTTCAAGGTCACTCCTGAGAACGGATTTAGTGGGGGAAAGGTAAACGGAGGCGATCACGATGGGCTGGTGCCCCGTGAGAGAGACGCGACAGACCGAGGCTTCGATGTTGGTGAGCGCGGGGGGATCGAGAGGGATGCAGTGCAGGGACCTCCTGTAGTAAATGAGAGTACCGCCTCCGCGGGAGCCGATTCTGTCATTGCGCACGAGGTTGTAGTTTGCGATCCTAGGATCGCGTTGTGCGGGCTTCAGGAAGGTTTCCTGCACGAGGAGGATATCAAGTTGGTGATCTCGGAGGAAATCAGCAACCTGATCTCGCTGGGAGCGAAGGCCATCGGCGTTAAAGAACGCCAGGGATAGGTTGTGAATTGATGAAGTGCCTCACCCTGGATAGTAAAGCGATGGATACTCTACATACCATTTGCGACGGCCGTTTTGAGGGAAATAGAAAAGGCACGTTATTTATTTATTTTTAATTATTTGGGGGGCTTACAGCTAGCATAACAGAGATAATAGTATAAAATAGTTACAATTAGTCAGTTACAAGCCTCCACATATAGACTTAAGATATAAATAATTTGCTGAATCGCTAATAACAAACAAAATAATACAAACTAAAAAAATGAACAAGTTTAAGGAAACCGTAAATAAACAAACAAAAAGAAAGATATAATAGTCAGTTAGGAGGTGGTGAAGTGTTTGGTGAGAACAGCATTAATAGAGGTGGGGCAACTAGTAAATAGATCTAATGTAAGGTGTTTGGACTTCATTAATTCATTAAACATATTACATGTGCGCAGGAAGAATGAATTACAACGATACCAGGTATGTGAGAATGGAGTATGGAGCAAGTGTCTAGGGCGGGAATATTTAAATATATTTTTGCTGTAAGTTGAGGGCAGTCGACTTTGGACTGCGCAATTTTTGTTAGGTAGCGAACATCGGAAATTTTTCTGCGAATGTATAAGGAGAGTAAATGGAAGCGAGCGCAGCGATCTTCATATCTCAAGGGCGGAATTTTAAATTTGTAACTTAAATGTTTCGAGCATTTCTTTTGTATGTGTTCGAGTCTGTCGGAGTGGATTGCGTAGTTGGGATTCCATATCTGACTTGCATACTCGAGAATATTCCGAACATACGCACAGTAAAGCAACTTGATGGTCTTCATGCTAGTAAAGGAACCACTGTTGCGAATGATAAAGCCAAGAGAGGAGGAAGCTTTACTGACTATGTGGTCGATATGGTGATCGAAAGACAGTTTACTATCTATGATAACACCAAGATTTCCGCACTATGGCTTCAATGCTGGTCAACGGATTGAAAGAAGGTGAAGAGTGCACACGTATTATCATCGACGAGGCACTCATGAACCACTTTGGAGCCGTAGTGATGGCCATCAAGATAACTGGCGCGAGAGAGGCTCTTCTCGTCGGCGACTGCAACCAACTGCCGTTCATTGATAGGGAGAACCTGTTTCGACTGCGTTACAACCGCCCAGACTCCGTGGCGCGTGTCAACAGGGAGCTGCTCTGCACTCACAGAAACCCAATGGACGTAGCGTATGCCCTCAACGAGATATATGGGGGCATATACTCGTCCAAATCCCTCGTGAGGTCCTTGAGCCTCAGTAAGTACACGGGAGCGCAAATTCCGAAACACCAGGAGAACACCCTGTTTCTGGTGCACACCCAGGCCGAGAAGGAAATCCTCCTCGGCCAGGGCTATGCGTCGGGAAACGGGTCGCGCATCCTCACCGTGCATGAGTCTCAGGGACTAACGAGTGAAAAGGTGGTGATAGTGCGAGCGGTCCCCAAGAGACTGAAGCTCCACGGAAGCTATCCACACGCGGTCGTAGCTATATCTCGCCACACTGGAAGTTGCGTCTACTACACAGACAGCTGTGAAGGGGACGCAACGGCTACACTAATAAGCAGGGCGAGGGCAGCTGCGACCAAAAAAATAAAAGAATACAACATAAAGATGGCTATTCGCAGTCGAGACATGGTAGTTGTTAAAAATCATTAATATAAATTAAAAAAAAAAAAAAAAGCCTCTACTGAAGTACCGCTACAAACAAATACCAAGCACTGTAACAATAAGCTAATAATAAGCGGCATGTACCATACAAGTGCAAATACTACACATAAATTACACAAAAAAAGGTGCGGGACAAACCGGGCCCGCAGTGTCTAATTACAAATAAAAAAAAAAAAAAAAAAAAAAACACCACGATTTCTGACAACATGAACGCGAGGCAAGAATTGATTGTTGATTGAGTAGTTGAAGGTTAGAGTGCAATTCTTCCTGGAGAAACTAATTACTTGGCATTTGGATATGTTCAAGTCGATATTACTTTGTTACAATTACCTTCACTCGTGCACATATAAGAATACATAATGGTTCATATTTCACCAACATTACACATTATAATTCGAAATAACACAAGTTTTGGAAATTATAACAAATTGACGACATCACTCTTCGAGATCCCGCTAAAACTTATCCGCACTTTTTGTCCGGTGAAGCTGTATAGGCCCCGCGGCCAACAGCGTAGATCATTGACACACACACACACACACACACACGCACGCACGCACGCACGCACGCACGCACGCACGCACGCACGCACGCACACACACACACACACACACACACACACACACACACACACACACACACACAAATCCTCCTCACTGGGTCTATGTGGTGGAAGTGCGACCTAATCTCTCGGTTCGATTTGTGAGAGAAGGCTTTTGCCCACTACTGGGACATTAAAAGCCATTTAGTTATTTTGTAATGGCGAGCGTGTATGAGACGAACTATGAGAGTGGAGGAAGCCAGAGAGGTATGTAAGGAAAGAACCTGTTGGAACTCTGTACTCTCTGCCTACCCCGCAAGGGATCTGGCGTGATGATATAGATAGATAGAACAATAGTAATTTAGTCCAATAAAAACACCTATACCAAGCGCAAAATGACAATAAAGGAGGGGCATGGCTCGTCAGTTGGCCGGTAGATACCATCTGTATTCCAGATTTTACTATTAGTGTTGTTACAGAGATAATTACTATTCGTTTTTTCATCACCTGGGCTTTTGTTACACCGTGTATATTATATTTTCATGAATTACTTGATGGGGAGCATAGCACGTGTCGAAACGGCATAAAATGTATTTACCAATAGGGTAGACAATTTGTAGCACGTACACGCACGCATAAATTGACAGCTCAAAAATATTAAAAACTATTAAAAATAATAAAGTTTATAGTTAATCCCGCTACTATTCCGGATTGGTTATTGCTTCCGAGATAAAAAGTATTTATTTAGTATTTTAAGTTAAGATATAAGTTATTAGCATACCAAACTTCATTGAAATCCATTTGGTAGTTTTTGCGCGATTGAAACACAAAAAGACATACTGACAATAATTCCAAAAAAAAATCTTTCTGCCTCCGTATCGATAAGGAAGTATGACCAATCAAAATCGAGTCTTATCTGATGGAAAAGTCAAGAGTCTCCGTAACCGGCGAGCGTGTATGAGACGAACTATGAGAGTCGAGGAAGCCAGAGAGGTATGTAAGGAAAGAACCTGTTGGAACTCTGTACTCTCTGCCTACCCCGCAAGGGATCTGGCGTGAGGTTATAGATAGATAGATAGACCAATCAAAATTTCAATAAATATTCAATGTATAGTATTCGGCTCGGTAAGTATTATTATTATTAAGACGTATACCTGATGCAGGTCGCGCGGCGATGGCGGTGCGGTCTATGGCCGTGCAGCGCGGGCTGGCGCGGCCGGCCGACGTGAACGTGGCCGTACTGCGCGGAGCCGCGGCTTCGCTCACGTCGCTGCAGAACGCGGAGGAGCTGCTCAAGGCAGAGATGGTCACCATGCTGCATTACGACGCGCTGCGGGACCCGCCGCCCGGTATGTATCCGACGTGCTAATTGGTACTTTCTCATTTAGGTATTACGAAGAAAAGTGGTCGATTGATGTCTTTGCATCGATTGAAAATGGACTTGGAATAAATGCCAATTTCGTCTTGCTCTCTATTATATTGGAACAAAAAATCGTTTGCGAATTTTCGGCGTGCACATTACATATTGTTACGTTTTCGGGGTGATTAAATGCAGAATAACGTGCGAAGTACTTTATTAGGCGCTGTACACACAACACAGTACGTCGTATGTAAATACACACGCAAACTAATCACACACTAGGTAGTACTACTCTCGTTAGTACCCAAATACTGCTTCCAAGTCGCTGAGTCAATCGTAGTATCGGTATATCGTTACTTAAGTCGCTGGTGAATTCCACTAAGATCGCTTGTTGTCCGATTTGATCGCTTTCGAGAAGAGACTGTGTCCGTCCCCGCGATCTGTGTTCCTTTTATACTAGTAATAAAGTACTAGAACGGACGCGAACCCTCTAAGTACATCGATAGAAGTACATCGAAGAATAGCCGGCGCGACTCACAAAGCGGTATTATTATTACATACCGATTTGTATGTGGACAAAGAGGTACTTGTACACCGCGACCGCGCGCCGGCGATTATTAAAGGGGAGGAACCTTCTAGACGTTTCAGCACTTAAGCTCGGATGCTAGATCTTTCTAATCAAATCACCGGGGGACCTAAGGGTGTGTTATGCGTTTTAGAATCGACATCCTCGATAAATACTTTTCAAGATATCGGGGTATGTTCGGGTCGTAACAATATTTACCTTACACATATTAGATATGAGTCATCCATGAACAGACTGCACAATAGATGTTTAATGATTCTTACGTGAAAACTTCTTTAGGCGCGTTGGGCATTATTTGAGATGAGAAAAAAACAATTGAACTCGCGACACTTACCGTTAACGACACCTCTGTATATAAGTATGTACATATATTGTGTATGTACGTACATAGAAACACATACACTTTAGCATTTTGTGAGATAGAAAAAAACCATTGAACTCGCCACACTGTTACCGTTACCGACACCTCTGTATACAAGGTGTAACATAATAAACGCAAGACCTCAGACACCCCGATTAGATTCTCTCAATTCAAAAGTAAAACCAAATTTCTAAATTTAAAGGTTTTTACCCTTTTTTAAGCACTCATCATCATCATCATCTCAGCCTATACTTGTCCACTGCTGAACATAAGCCTCCCCAATCGCTTTCCAGCGTAACCGGTCCGATGCCACCTGCATCCAACGACTTCCTACCATTTTCACAAGATCGTCAGTCCATATGGCAGGCGGTCGTCCCACGCTGCGCTTGCCAATACGTGGTCTCCACTCTAGAATCTTTCTGCCCCAACGCCCGTCCGATCTTCGCGCTATGTGGCCCGCCCATTGCCACTTCAGCTTGCTAATCTTAAGGGCTATGTCGGTGACCTTGGTTCTTCTACGAATCTCCTCATTCCTGATTCGATCACGTAGAGAAACGCCGAGCATAGCTCTCTCCATAGCTCGCTGAGCAACTCTGAGCTTTTTTATGAGACCTATAGTAAGAGACCACGTCTTTGATCCATATATCATCACTGGTAACACACATTGACTAAAAACTTTAGTCTTTAGGCACTGAGGTATTTTGGATGAGAAGATGTTGCGCAGTTTCCCGAACGCTGCCCAGCCGAGTTGGATTCGTCGATTGACCTCTCTCTCAAAGTTGGACTTACCTAACCGGACTACCTGTCCCAGGTAAATGTATTCGTCGACAACTTCAAGAGTAGAGTTCCCAACGGTGAGAGCGGTGGGTACGACATGGACGTTAAACATTATTTTCGTTTTGTCCATGTACATTTTAAGACCCACTTGTTGAGATACTCTGTTGAGGTCGCCGAGCTTTCGTCCTAGATCTTCCAGCGACTCCGCCATGACAAATTTTAAGCACTGTTATACCTCAATTAACAATGAAACTGGAATCGATTTACTTACCGATTTAGAACAAACTACTTTGAGGTCTTGCGTTTATTATGTTACACCTGGTATAAAAAAATCAAAAAATATTTCCTGACGGTTCAAAAAAAAACACTTTGTACACTGTTCAAGCTTTTACTCCTGTCGGCACTCCCGGAGTGATTTTTTTTAGTAGGACATTGATTGGACTGTTGCTTTTATATTACCCTATAAACTATAGGGTTCCTAGTCAATGATACACACCACGACCGAATCCTTTTTGTAATTTTAATTTTTAGATATATAGATAAATTCTTTATTGTGCACCAATAATGTAACAAATAGTGATTGGACATAAACAACATTACGAGTAACACAAAGAGCGGCCTTATCGCTATTGAGCGATCTCTTCCAGGCAACCTTAAACTTTAACCTTTTATCCTCAGGCATAGACAAAAAACGCGCAGTACAGTTACAGGCATCCCACTTAGCATATTTGGAGCAACATCCTTACGAAGAGTTCACATCGGAGGAACTGGAAGCCGCCAAGCAAGAGATGAAGAAAGAGATGGAGGCAGTGAAGGCGGGGATGGGACACGGTGAACTCAGTATGGACGCGTATACGCAAGTTTGGGAGGAGTGTCTTGCGCAGGTGAGTTTCGGGAACCGATGTTTCGATAATATATACAAGCTGTAACATAATTACCCCAAGACCTGAAAGTAGTTTGTTCTAAATGGGTAACTGAATTGATTCCAACAATTTTTAATGTATTTTACAATTTTTTTAAATTTGCAAAAAATGCTTTCACTCCTTCAGTTCGCTATAAAAAACTAAATGTATTTTTGATTCATAGCAATAAGGAGATTTTAAATGCATCCCTAAAACGTATTTCTCAAAACGCACACATACACATACAATTTCATTGTTAATTAGGGTATAAAAGTGCTTTAAAAAAGGGGTAACAATCTTTAAATTTGAAAATTTGGTTTTCGTTTTGAATATATGAAGCAATTCTCTAATCGGGGTGTCTGAGGTCTTGCGTTTATTATGTTACACCTTGTAGATATAATTTCTTAAGCAGGTATCAAATTATGCATTAGGAACAAATCTCGCAGAATTTTCTACATTACACTGTAAAGTTTAATTCCAATATATTGACGGACGATTAAGCGCACTGGTTAAGAGCTTAAGACACTCCGCCCACTGTGTCTAATAGTCGCGGGTTCGATTCCCGCACAGGACAAATCTTTGTGTGATCCACAATTATTTGTTTCGGTCTGGGTATTTGTGTATATGAATTTTCATGTTTGTAAACGCGCCCACGACACAGGAATACATTATAGTGTGGGGCTACGTATTTAAAAAAAGTATAAATATCTCAACCGCTGACATATCTTAAAGGACATTGTTCTGCGCCCATACATGATTTGCCCCAGAACCAACAGCAATGAAGAGGTTTTGGCGGGAAGTCGAAGAGTGATGTTGCCAATTTGTTTTAATTTCCAAAACTTTTGTTATTTCGACTTATAATGTGTAATGTTGGTGGAATATTAGCCATTATGTGTTCTTATATGTGCATGAGTGAAGGTAATTGAAACAAAGTGATAAAACGTGCCTTTTTGACTTCCCTCTAAACGGCCGTTGCAATTGGTATGTAAAGTATCCACCGCTTTACTCTGCAGGGTGGGGTACTTCATTAATTTCATTATCATCGTTGTCATCAAGTTCATCGGGGAGTTGAATTAATTTAAACAAACACGATTATATACCTCACTGGACACTAGCAAAATACACTTAAAATTAGTGTGTAGCCATAACTTAAAGAAGAAGAAGAAAAACAGCAATGAAAAAATGCGTGTATGGTTTCAAATTACCTGCTAATTATCTTCATGCATTTATTATTAAACGGACAAGATGGGGAATTGATTGCATTATTGCAAAAAATATATTAGATTTTGAGGTTATAATTTAGTAGCTGACAATACATTTGTAAAATCGTTATTTAAAATACAGTGGCAATAATCAAATCGATCATTATTGAATGTAATCGATTGAATACAACCGATTGATTGGATTGACATCTCCAACCGAAATTCGATAACGACGTTGACATTCGCAAAAGACGTTGGCTACTGTAAGTAGTCACAGTTCTTTGAAATATTCGTTTTGGATTGCAAATTGTCCATTAGATATGTATGTTGCAACTACTTTGATAAAAGAGATAAATCATTATGGTATAGGTCACATGTTTGTTGGTTCTGGCGCCATTTTAGATGATGTCCTTTAACAGTGTTTCATATAATTTTATTTCTATCTCTATCTCTATCATACCGCCAATACCCTTGCGGGGTAGGCAGAGAGTAGAGAGTTCCAACAGGTTCTTTCCTTACATAACTCTCTGGCTTCCTCCACTCTCAGTTCGTCTCATACACGCTCGCCGGTTACGGAGACTCTTGACTTGTCCTTCAGATAAGACCCGGTCTATTTGGTCATGGTAAGATAGTCTAGGTCTTCCCTACATCCTTCCACTTTCGCATTGTATATCTGTTTTGTCATTATTTCTTCGGACATTTTTTCTATATGCCCGAACCAACGGAGCATACCCTTCTCATCTTTACATCTTTATCTTAATAATCCATCTATAATTTTATTTCATTTAATTTACACAGATAATTAATTGGGTTTGTAAAGAGTACGATTCAGTACAAGGCAATGACTCGCATATTAAATTTTACTATGGTTATATAATAAAGTAAGACCGACTTAAAAGTATGTTAATGAAAAAAATAACACTCCTGTTATAGGTACTCTTCCTTCCTGGGCAAAACAGATACACTCGTGCCAATTTAGCGAGTAAGAAAGACAGGTTGGAGTCTGCGGAGAAACGACTCGAACAGAACAGAAATCACATGGCGAAAGAGGCCAAGAAATGTTCCAAAATGGAGAAGAAACTTAGGGTACTCACAGGTAAGCCAAAACTATTTTGATTACTATACAAGGTAGTATTGTTAGTTGGTCTAAATCGGTAACGGAATTGATTCTAACTCATCATCATCATCATCAGCCTATAGCAGTCCACTGCTGGACATAGGCCTCTCCAAGTGCACGCCACTGGGTACGATCCTCGGCTACTCGCATCCAGTTTCTGCTTCTAACTATTTTTATTGTAATATATTTTTTTTTTTAATTTTAATTTGATTTTTTTTTAAATGCTTGCAAATAATGCTGTTACTCCCTTTGGGCGCTATAATAAATTAAATTCATTCTTGATTCAAAGCAATACGGAGATTTAATTATTTTTTTCTAATAGCCATCTCTCTATTCGCACACATACACGTACAAGTTTCAATGTTAGTTGGGGTATAAAAGAGCGTAAAAACGGGGTTAAAATATTTACACCGTCACGCCTATATTCCCCAAGCGAGGGTGGCAGAGCTATACTGAGTACACCCACGTTTCGCCGCCGATGTTAGGTCCCATGTAATAGGGGGCGAGCCTATTGCCATATACCGGGCACAATTCCGGACTCCGGACTCGTACTGGAAAGTTTTCGTTAGAAAAACTACACTTGTCCGACCTAGGATTTGAACCCAGGACCTCGTGATCACAAAGCAATGTGCTTTGTCACTAGACGAAATATATTAAAATTTGAGCCTTATGTCGTTGGACTGATAGTTGACTATGATATACCAAATGGTTGAATTTACGAGTTCACCTATACGGCAAGATTATAGATTAGTATTGAACATCCTATATCTAGCCACTGTTGAGTGTAAGTCTCACCTTTCATCACGCCATTCGTTCCGGTCCTGTGCTAGTCCATTCCACAATTTGCCAGCCACTTTTACAATGTCCTCGCTCCATCTCGCTGATGGTTTCCCTTTGGGCCTTCGTCCTTTTCTGGGCCACCACTCTGTCACGGCCTCGGTCCATCTACCACCACCTCATCAGGTGTCCTTAATCTTCTTTATTGTTATTTTGTATTCTGACTTCCTGATATTATTATTGTCTTAGCATTTTCTTACCCAACCACTGTTTATAATTTTACTTTTTCTTTATAATGTTGTGCATGTCTATAATGGATGTAAACACTAGTTTTTCCCCTTCCATGTAATAAAGACATACTTGTGTTGGCATTGTTGATATGCCTAAACAATAAATAAATAAATCTTACTACATTATTTAAGCAAGTCTATTAAAATTTTGTTTTCAATAGATTGTACACTATTGTATTACTTACATTAAATGAAGAAATGATATGGTGGTCATGCTCACTAGAATGTCTTTGCTTGCGGTGGCTGTCTGGCGCGGGTCACTCCTTTCCCTCTAATATGGTCGAAGGGAGTGATGGCTGTTCCAGCAGGCATACTCGTGAACGGGTGCTGCTTGTGGAGCCTAGTACATCTGGAATCCTATAGACACTTTTTACAGATAACATGATTAGATAAATCTAATCATGTTATCTAGCTCCAGTGTCATCACACTGGAGCTAGATTGTAAACTAACGTAACTAAATGGCGTAATAGGAAATATGCGTGTATTTTTTTATATTATTGTACGATAGATTACATCAATATATAACTAAAAAAATGTAAGCGTCAAAAACAAAATGTAAAGGGCAAAGAACAATGTTGAAGATAGCAAACAGATAAGAGCACTTTAAACGCCCGCCATTTTGGCGCGCTTGGCGTGACGTCAAAGTCTATAATAAAAATCAATTAGTGAACAGCTGTAGAAGTATTTTATTCTGTAATTTATTTTTATTTTGTATTTTGCGACTATTATACAATGGAACAACACTGTGTGGTGCCTAGGTGTAAAAATACAATACGAAATGCACCCGATAAGTGCGGATATAAGGAGAAAGTGGACCAGACTCCATTCCACCATCTTTTCTAGTCAATACTGCTGATAAAATTTGTAGGCCATTACACATTATATTTAACAAATGTATTTGCGAAGGCGTATTCCCCAAAACATGGAAATTAGCATATATCACTCCCATACACAAGTCAGGTTCCAGGCAAGACGTGGAACAATATAGGCCCATTTCCATACTAAGCGCAACCTCCAAACTATTCGAAAGGTTAGTACACACGGCCATATACCCTCAACTTCATAGAATTATAATTGAAGAGCAACATGGGTTCGTAAAAAAGCGATCAACTCTTACAAATTTAATAACATACAGTACATATCTTTTCGAAAACATGGATAAGGGTGACCAGATAGAGGCTGTGTACACAGACTTCCAAAAAGCGTTTGACAAAGTTGATCATAAATTACTACTCACTAAACTCGCGTTTAACGGTATACGAGGAAATTTGCTGCGTTGGTTTTCATCATACATATCAAACAGGAGCCAAAGTGTTATTATTAATGGCTTTAAATCAGACATAATTAAGATAACTTCCGGAGTCCCACAAGGGTCGATTTTAGGCCCCTTACTTTTTGTTCTGTTTATAAATGACATCCATCAATGCTTTCAAAATTCTAAATTCTTACTTTACGCAGACGATCTTAAGGTTTTTAAAATTATTAAAACAAATGATGACTGTTTACTACTACAAAAAGACTTGGATCGTTTAACAGATTACTGTACCCGTAACAAACTGTATTTAAATCTACGCAAGTGTTTTAGTATCAACTTCACTAAAAATAAACGTGTTCTTAAATTTGACTATTCCTTATGCAACACTACATTGACAAAGGTACAGGAAATAAAAGACCTGGGGTTAAATCTGGACTCAAGTCTGCACTTGGATAATCATGTTGAAACGATTGTTAATAAAGCCTTTCAACTCTATGGCTTCGTAATGCGGGCAACTAAAGACTTTACACGCACAGAAACATACATACACCTGTATAAAACTTTGATTCGTCCGCAGCTTGAGTACGCAGTCTCTGTATGGGATCCTTATTACTTCAAGTACAAGGATAAAATAGAAAAGGTTCAGCGAAAATTTTTATACTCTTTACATATGAAATAAAACTATTTTTCGGATTTTATCGCGGTTTATTTTGATTTTTAAATTCCCGACGTTTCGAGTGCTTTGCAGCACCCATGGTCACGGGAAGGACTGAGGTGTTAGACGTCCAAAAGGCATAGTTGTTCCGGGGTACCCTCAAACTTCTTAATTATTTTTGTTTTTGTTGGTCCGATCTACGCAGAATGAGCTCACGGTGTCTTGAGGTCTTGCAGTGTTATGCTTGGTTTTAGATTTGATTATATTAATTACTGGATCCCAAGACGATGGAAGCACGATGGAAGTGCCTTTTGGACGTCTAACACCTCAGTCCTTCCCGTGACCATGGGTGCTGCAAAGCACTCGAAACGTCGGGAATTTAAAAATCAAAATAAACCGCGATAAAATCCGAAAAATAGTTTTATTTCATGTGTAATATTCGCGTAAATCTAAGAACTCAGTACTCTTTACATCATAAAATGCACAGGAACCACTCGAGTTACAGTCAATTACTGAAAACCTACAAATTACCCACACTCGAGTCTAGACGAGCCCTCTTGCAAACAATGACACTACGGTTTATGTAATGGCGCCTTTGACTGTAATACCTTATCTAATAAGCTCTGCTTTATTGTTCCAAGAACAGTGCATCAACGACTCGTTAAAAAACGACGCCTTTTTGTAACAAGCATGTGTAGAACCAATGCCGGCAGGCGGTCCCCACTGCGACGGATGGTCGATATTTACAATACCAACTTTGAAGATGTAGATATATTCGCACTGACGGCATCGAAGTTTAAAAAAACGATTCTACATATTCTCACGCCTTAAAAGTATGTTACATCAAATTTACATTCATGTACAGTCGTGCTCACATATCCACGGACAAATTGACGGTCTCTGTTGTCAGGATTTTACACTATTGAAATACTCATGTACCACAATATATTTTTTATTTGTCGACATTAAAAATAAAATTAAAGTATTATTATTCAACTATTATACAACCAATTCTTATTTTATTCATATTTCAATATTAAGACTGATGTAAAAAGATACCGATAATATTTTATTTAGAATTTGTACTACTTAAAAACCTTAAGTACCTACTTATTCGTACAAGGTATCGTTATTTATTTCTAAATAAAACTTATCTAGTACATTATGTTTTTGTTTAAATGCGCTCTGAGTAAATTTCAATTTAATTTAATAAAACCAATGTTGTTTGTTTTGGTCTGATTGTACGTATGGATTTCGTGTTAGTGGACACGCCACGATACAGGAGTGATTCCTAGTGTGGAACTATGTTTTCATTTATTACTCTTTCCTTTCTTTTTTTTGGACTTCTTTTTTTAATAAATATTTTTACGTCGATTGATCTAGTAGTTAGCAACAGTCATCTTAAGCTGGCAACATTTGCTCTCTCTTATTGTCTTTTCCTTTTTTTTAATGACATTTTCATATCTTGTGTTGTCCGTGGATCCACTGAATACGATTTAATTTATTTGTTGATTCATGTTTCTTTTTTTTTTTCTCTTCTCTTTCTAATACTTTTTTAATTTTGTTAAGGCAATAACATACCCATTGTTTGCATGGACGCTTTTGCGGCGCACAGTGATAAAGCGCTACACAACAATCTCAAAATTTACTGTTAGCCATTTATTTCATTCCAGCGCTTTACTAACGCGTGCTGGGGGGGCGCTCGTGCATGCATGGGGTTATTGTCTCAGAGTAGTGGCGTACATCGCATGTGGGCAGTTTGGCCAGTATTAGTACATCATCCATGAGCTGGGCAGTACTTAACTCATTAGAATGCTACGTGCATAACATACACACACACTAATGATTACTACGCAAATAAAATAATAACAATCTTCATACTTACCCAAGAATATTATTTAATAACATATGTTTACATTCAGCATATTTTACGCTTGGCTGCCTGTATGCGGTGCGCGCCACTGTCGCACTGACTACTGTTTTAATAAAACACTAGCGGCATCTAGTATTAAGAAAAAAATACCTTTATCATATTTAATATGTGGATAACGTTGTTGGTTGCACATTTAAAACATTGTACAATACATCAGCTATCATTATTGTAATGTGTTAACTGTTTATTATCCCAAATAAAATAAAATAAAAGTGGTGTAAAATCGGAAAAAGAGACATGGTATCTCCATTAACTTGTTTATATTGCTGTGAAGATCACTTTAACGTAAGAATTAACTTAAATAATTTAAACTAAAATTTTGTCTTTCTGTAAAGCGACTACAAAAAATAACAATAAAACTGACTCAATAGCAAACATTCAACAAATATGCACTTGTTGACATTTGTATTGTAGACTTTGACGTCATATTCGATCTGACCAATAGCGTGGCGTTCAAGCTACTTTGAATTTCCCATTCATTTTTTGTACTTTTTATAATTATTTTCTTAATAAAAAATAAATGTTATTAAAAAAATATTGGTATAGACATTATTCTAATTCGATAAAGTTTGTAAAAAACATATTTGACCCTTATTTGAATTACACGCATATTCCCTATTGTAACCTAAACGTTGTATCCACACAATATCATTAAAAAAAAAAGAGAAATAGAAGTAAATATCAAGAAAAGCCCGCTGAGTTTCTTCGCCGGATCTTCTCAGTGGAAGCCGCATTCCAATCCGGTGGTAGATTAGTAGTTAAATTAGATTTTTTAAAAAAGTAAGTTGTGTGTTTGTAAGCGTCTCCGCAGGGCTTATACAAAAAATTATTTGAGTTTGAGTATTTTGCTGTAAATGAGATATGACGGAACACGTAAAGACAGCATTGTAGCCGGATGCTAGCTTAGGGTGCGGTGACCAAAGGCAAACCAGAACAATAGTTATTTTTTTATTTCTCTTCCCACAAAAAAGGTTGTGGATGGCACTAAATTCTAATCTTGTCTTGGGTGCTCACGATCTTAACTATAGTAGTCGCCACCGTCGCCAAATTAATTCAGTTTATAAACGTAGAAAACGAAATCTTGTTTCCAGGTGGTTATCAAAGTCGAGCAGCATCACTGGTAAAGCAGTTCCAAGAGCTACAGGACCAAATAGAGCAGGCGAATCTAGAGTTGTCCACATTCAAGTTCCTTGCTGAACAGGAGAAGGCAGCCATTCCACGTAGAATAGAGGTAAAACTTATTTTTGTATATGGGCGGACGACTTGGTTAAGTGGTGAAGAATTTCAGCCGCCCTACCCACTAGGTGGAATAGTCGCGGGTTCGAACCCCGCACGGGATAAGCCTTTATGTTAAGTCCATTCAAATTTTCCGCCCCGACGCGCATGGCTCTATGGTTGAAATATCACTGGTAAAAGAAAGAACATGGCGCATGAAGCGTAATTTATGCATCGCAACTAAGAAAAAGAAAATGAAAGGAATTCTACGAGGAAACACGTAAAATTTTAAATGAGTTTTAGCAAAACGAGTTGGGGCTCCTACTCTTTATGTGGTCCACAAATGTTTATTGCGGTCTGGGTGTTTGATGTATGTAAATTTCATGTATAAATGCAACCACGACCTAGGAATAATCCCTAGTCTGGTGCTACTTTTTCAAAAAGACTGACTTCGTAGTCGAATTATGGAAGACTGGATTTAGTAACATTAACTTAAAACCTTGATTAATACTGAATAGGGGGTCCTTTTTTACAAGCTTTTATTTAACTTGCAATGTTCGCATGTATGTGCGTCTGTTGTTCCGCTTCAAATCTTGTGATTAATTTTTCAAGCACTTGCGGGTATCCGATTGAGGTGAAATTTGGCATACGTATTATGTAAGTTCGACGACAATCAATAATATCTATCTATCTATCTATAACCTCACGCCAGATCCCTTGCGGGGTAGGCAGAGAGTACAGAGTTCCAACAGGTTCTTTCCTTACATACCTCTCTGGCTTCCTCGACTCTCATAGTTCGTCTCATACACGCTCGCCGGTTACGGAGACTCTTGACTTTTCCATCAGATAAGACTCGGTTTATTTGGTCGTGGTAAGATAGTCTAGGTCTTCCCCGGTACCTGCATCCTTCCACTTTCACATTGTATATCTGTTTTGTCATTCTTTCCTCTGGCATTCTTTCTATATGCCCGAACCAACGGAGCATGCCCTTTCTCATCGTTACACCGATACTATCTTTCATACCTACTCGCTGTCTTACTATCAATAATATGATACCATAAATTTGGTCACCATAATCATGGAGTCTGAAGGTGGCCATAGGAACATCTGAACTATACAACGTAACCCCCTCGTGTTTAGGCTCGTTAGATTTGCATCGATAAGTGCTATACAACCAGATAGATTTCAGGGTGGCACATTGGACCATTGAACCTCACAAGTACTCAATATAATCCCGCCGTGTTTGGGCTCGTTGGATTTGTCTTGACGAGTACTATACACCCGGATGGTGTCCAGGGTTAATAACAATGTCTTTAAAATTAGACGTTCCTTCATTATACGGGAATCATGAATATCTGTCATAGACCAAGCCAAATAAAACGTGTTTTTTTTTAGTCCTTGACAGAAGACGTCAATCGGCAAACGGACAGGGAAAAACAACTACAGAAAAGATATGCTGAGTTGCAAGCGGAGTTGGAGGACTTACACAAAGGAAAACAGCCAAAAGAAGTTGACGCGTAGATCACTCTAGAGGAAATAACGTACATTTTGGTGACCTTCGGGTGTATGGACATCGTTTTAATACTATATATCAATAAATAAAAAAAAACTTCTATATATAATGCACTAGAATCATTGTGAGGGAGTCTAATTAATTAGTTGTCATGTTCTGATAAAATACACATCAGTACCTTATGTTTCAATGTGCGATTTAAATTTTATCGTTATACTACAAAAGTCATAGTAACCATATGTAAACAGTAGAACATCTTAAGGTACAGCCAAACCAACGCGTCTAGCCGGATCCGCGATGGCGTGCACGGTGGCGATCAAGACCTGCAGTAGTATTTCTATGGACGTGTTTACAACAACGCGTCCTGCGTCTTCCACGCGCGATCTGTACGGCGCCTCCACGCGCGATGAGCGCCACCGCGGACCAGGATGGACGCGTTGGTTGGGCCGTACTCTTGGTACTACAGCCGGTGGAATCATGCTCGCAGACGCGCTCTACGCGGCTTCTCGGTACGTTGGGTTCTACCCACTGCAACGTAAGGAGCCGCGTAGAGCGTCCGTCACGTGTCTGTGTTGAGTGATTCTCAACTGAACCGTTAGTACCAGGATGCGCTACTGTTTATACATATTTACTGTGGTATAGTGAAAACGAGTTAATGTTATTTTTATATTTATTGCTGGCAATAAACTGATGTGCTGTGTTTCAGCAAATTTAAAGTCCATTAAGCTATACTTCATAACCAGCAATTTCTATCGTTATCGAGAGGGAATAAAATAGAATGTCATGCCTCGGTGCCAATTTCTATGAATAGATTGTCAATACAATAAAAACCTAAATGGATTATTAAATTAGTTTTATTAGCTGTTTACGCATAGCGTCCAACTCGTAGTGTCTATCGCAATAAAAACGCAGTTAGGGCTACGCTCTTACCGCGTTCTCAATATGCCGTATGCATAAATGCATTGGTAAATAATATCATATGAGATAGATACCATATGGTATTATAAGAGATTAAATGACATTACGTGCGTATTAAAATTTACTATCACTTGCTTATCACTTGCACTGAAAACATCGTGAGGAAACCTGCATGCCTAAGAATTTCTCGATAGTGAGTGCAGCTAGCCAACCCGCATTGGGCCAGTGTGGTGGACTATGGCCTAAACCCTCTCAATCTGAGAAGAGTCTCGTGCCCAACGAACAAGAAACAGTCACACGACTGTTTCTTATCAGGGCTAATATTATTATTAAGTGACAACGCGTAAGGAACACTTTTGTACACTAAATTCATGAAGTCAACTAAATGACGATTTTTTACTATAGCTTTGTCCATGGTGTATCGTACTGTAATTTTCGTCGCGGTAATGTGAAACGTTACTTTTTGCGAATCATTTTCCAGGCTCCCTTTTAAGGGTCTGTACAGAGAAATAACTGTAGTGGTCTTCAGAATTTCAAAATAAATTTTAATAAGCGTTTATAAAATAATTTATAATTACGATTTCAAATTTGATATTTCTATTTGGTTCAGTTCTCGTGTTTTTGATGTCGACGACTTTTTGTTCTACTCTTGTATAATTACGGGGTTTTTTTAAATTCAAATTATCTTTTATGCTCCTGCTATAATTACGTCATCATTTGTTGATTTAATAATAATATATAATGCAGATGTAGCCAATATTAAATACGTTTATTCTTATTCTTATCGTTTTGACGGCAGGCCTGTTATATTTATATAGAAGCTGCCCAAAATGCTGCTACTTCGACTGCATTGTCAAAGGCAGTCATCCAGTCCTACTGCAAGTGTTTGCAGAGCATTAGGCACGGAGTATGCAATTTCCGTACACCTAAAAAGATGATTTCGGTTATGTATCACAAATAAATAATATTGATTGTGACAGAAATAAAATAATTTATAAGTTATACGCATTTTTATTTCAGGTTTACTAGACATCATGATTATTTAAGAATATTTCGAAATCGCTTATAATTAAAATGCAATACATTCAAGATTCAAACATTACCAGTTGACACATTCAAACAAGGCGATAATAAATACTAAGTAAAACGATGTATTCATATGTTAACTATAATTTATATCACAGTAAATACCAATCAGGCCTGCTGAAAGGTTATTCTGAAGACTATTATATGGCAACGAAATATGGGTCACTAAGGAGTTACAAAACAATCTGTGGTCATATATAGAGCTAAGAACATGTGATAATTTAAATGCATGAAGCAAGTACTAAGAGGAGATGGCCTAAGCTAACGACTCTTTTGATTTCATAAAAGCATTGACGTCATCGTGGTGGGCGTGGGTTACCTGAGTTTGACATCGCTATTCGCTCCATTCCCACGTCCCGCTAGAGTTCGCATAGCTATGCTATATTATCTACTTTTTACTAAAAATAAACCCTTAAAATGAAGTGATGTATGTTATCTTAACATGCAAAAATTACTTGGATCGACATTCTGATCATACAATTAATATCAGATTTCAATTGTAAGTAGTTTTTTCGTAATTTATTATAATACTTCTATATTGAAAATGCCAACTACCGTAATGTAAGAAGGACGATTTAGCGCAGTGGTTAAGAGCTTGAGCCGCTCCGCCCACTGTGTCTAATAGTCGCGGGTTCGATTCCCGCACGGGACAAATCTTTGTGTGATCCACAATTATTTGTTCCGGTCTGGGTATTTGTGTATGTGAAATTTCATGTTTGTAAACGCACCCACGATACAGAAATAAATCCTAGTGTGGGGCTATGTTTAAAAAAAAAAAGTAATTGTACTTACAAGTAGCACTGACATAGACGAATCGTTTAGTTTTTACCAGTCTCCGCCAGATGGCAAATACAAATGTGGGTTGGGCGTAACAACCCTCTCGGCCTGTGCCACCCCGCGTAACAACACATTTCATTCTATAGAATAATCTGTTTAGGCCATCTCCCCTTCGTATTTGTTTCGTGTTTAAATACTATGATGATATGATTTAGCTACCGCGCACGTATCAAAATGCTTTCAACAAGAGTACTCTTGTAAGTTTTAGTTACCATACGGTTCATATTACTCCTAAGATATATTTGTTCTTGGCGAAAATGGTGTGAGCGAAACAAATAATATCAAATTCTAACGACAGTTCAAATCCATCCTTCCATAAAATCATCTCTATTAGCTACTGTCATCAGAATCACTGTCAATTTGTCTCTTTTTTGGTTTTTTCCGTTTTACGACTGGGCTATCATTGTCTGGTTGCGAATAGATTCTTCTTGACTTTTTCTTGGCTCTTCGTTCCTCTTCTAAGGCTATTTCAGCCAATTCCAGCTCGGATACTTCGTTCGCTTGCGTTAAACCGATATGAGAATCGACGCAAAAGCTATCCTAAAAATTATAACGAAAAATCTTTTCATTTTTGGTGAAATGCAACATTTTAAATACTCAGTGATAGATTATCAAGGATTCCATCGGAAAGCCGGGTAATAGGGATTTCTAAGATATGATAAGTGTAGATTTAAGGTGTGAAATTGAAAAAATATTCTCACAAAGTCTCACTAAAGAAACTTCATCTTTCCCCACCCCGAATTAAGTGCTGGTTAGTTACTTCTCGATTAGCGTGGTTATTTTAACTGTCGGATAGAGCTACTCAGAGTTGGTGAAATTCGTACATAGACTTACTTGCAACTTAATTAGTTTACTTTAGACTTAACACGAGGGTGGTGCCCCGTGATTGAGTGAACTTTATAACAAATGGCCTACCATTTCATATGTATCATCCTCTACATATTGCGATAATATATCTTCCTTGTTGAACCTCGATGGCAGCTCTGGTATCTTGAAACCTCCACCCTTTATAGGACTCCTGAAATAAAAAAAGCTCGTCAAACATACTATTCACATCATCATCATCAGCCCGTGTCAGTCCACTGCTGGACGTAGGTCTCTGCCATGGCACGCCACTGATCTCGATCTTCAGCTCTCCTCTTCCAATCCGTGCCCGCTGCCTTACGAATATCTTCGCCCCACGTAGCTACAGGGCGCCCTACACTACGTTTGCCGACACGCGGTCTCCACTCAAGAACCACTGCCCCAACGCCCATCGGTTCTGCGACCTGCCCACTGCTAGTTCAGCTTGCTAATTCGCGGAGCTATGTCGGTAACCTTGGTTCTCTGACGAATAACTTCGTTCCGGATTTGATTCCTAAAAGAAACTCTGAGCATAGCTCTCTACATAGCTCGCTGAGTGACCTTGAACTGATTGAGCAGCCACGGCCACGTTTCGGATTCGTATGACATTTTATGTCATATGTCATACAATTACACGTCAGTTTAAATGTAACAGATTGAAGATTTGCCTAGGAATCAACAAGTTGGTTGAAACATTGTCTTAAAAAATGTATTGATTACAGTTTGACTAAGTTTGTAGCTTGTTTACGGGGCGTCAGGAACGGATATGACGTATCCTAAACTATAGAAGCGTTTTTTATTAAGCACTTTACATCGCTATACGTGTCTCTATATTCCTTAAGCGGGAGTGGCAAAAGTGTACTATGTATGTGTCTCTACGCCGTCGATGTTGGTTCTCAATGTAATAGGGAGCGACCCTATTGCCATTATACGGAGTGCAATTTCAGACTCCGATCTGCTGCTGAGAATTTTTTAACAGAAAACCTAGATAAAGGTTTGTCCGGCCTAAGATTCTAACTCAGGGTTTTGCAAACTTTATTATGCCCTGTTATTTTAATGTTTCCCCATCGTGACCCACCACATTTTTGATGTGTAACATCTTTCCTCTCGGTTGCTGGGTATTTTCTGTGGGAGTGATTTTGGAAAAGGGAAGGAAATGTGTTACAGGAAGCCGGAGAAGCGCGCGTTATTTGATTTGACCAATGAGCGCGCGCAGTGGCGGAGAGATGGCTGTGAGATGGTGGCAACAGGAAACCAGGGAAGCGCGCGCTATTTGATTTGATGCGGATCTTTTTCATACTTTTATAGTAGGATAACATGTCAGATGTTACACATCATATGCGACTACTGTAAGGCTCGCTGATTTTTTTTTTTGTATAACATTTCCTATCGGTTGCTAAATATTTTTGTGAGAGTGATTTTGGAAAAGGGACGGAAGTGTGTTACAGGAAATCGGGGAAGCGCACGTTATTTGATTTGACCTATGAGCGCGTGCGGTGGCGGAGATGGCTGTGAGATGGTGGCAACAGGAAACCAGGGAAGCGCGCGCTATTTGATTTGATGCGGATCTTTTTCATACTTTTATAGTAGGATATGTCAGATGTTACACATCATATGCTACTGTAAGGCTCGCTGATTTTTAACCCTCCTATAGTATTTTTTATGTAAGATGGGTACTGTGACAGTGGTGTCAAAGAAAATTATACTTTATTCAATAGCAATAAGAGGCATGACCCGTTTCTATACTTATGTTTTAGCCCTTAATACCATTGAATGAAATATTAATTTCGTTTGGCACTGTCACTACCCATCTTATGTGAAAAATATTATAGTGCATATAGGGAAAATAAAAAAATAGATATCAATGTCCACGTCAATATGGTAGCGAGTGGGAGCAATACACGGGGAGCGGGGCGCAGGGCGTGTAAAACAAAACAGGGCGCGTGACGACCACCACTCACTCCTCAGTGCAACAGAGCGAGCGTTCGCATTGACACAAATGCAACACATCTCTTGATCATGAACGATTATGACTGATTGTAAACAATGAGACAATGTTGCGACCCGGTATTTTATTTTCGTGGCCCGTTGCCGGGTCGCGATTTACCATACGGAAAACGCTGTTCCTACTCAAGTGATCGTCACTCCCATCATGAATCAGTAGACCCCCGAGGAAGGTAATGTTTGTGAAATGTGAACATACTTGATAGATTTTAAGTACACGGCTTGAATATCCTCATGATGAGTGATATTCTCGTCGCAAATGAAGTCCGCTATACTGCCAACACTGTCATCGGACAGTTCGTCACCGCTGTTGTCTTCGTCATCAGAGAGTTCAGCTTCCATATCCAGAAATTCGTTACCTCGTTTCTTCTTTTTCTGAGAATAACAAAATTTTAGTTTTAGAGATGGTCTGTCGTTTATTTAAAGATATCCTTTGGTAAAGCTTTTGGATTGAACGCGTATCATCTGTAGCATGTATTACATTTTAGTTGTAGTTAACACCATCGCCAGATAGCAAACAGAAAAAAACATATTTGCTAATGCTATTTTAAATCCTAATTTATAATTTTGGCAAAATGGGGTGGTACCTAATGCCTTCCCAATAAGATTGTGTAAGCCAGTATTTAATTTAAAAGATGTAAACTTACTTTTCTCACTTTATGATTCGTTGTGGATCTTTCTTTAATACCGTTCATTTCAGGTTTTGGACTTCTGTATTCTTTCTTTTCATCATTAACGAAATCGTCGTCACTGTCATTAAAAGTCAGTTTTCGCTTTTGAGTTAATGCTGGTTCCTGTGAATTATTCTTGAAACTTGTATCAAGTTTACTTTTACTGATTTCAAATTTACTTTCCCGTCTGAACGTTTGCAAAAAATCTAATTTGCATTCTTTAGCGCCCGTACCTTCATTGGTATTATTTATTGGGTTTTTATTTTCTTTTTGTGATAAAAAATTTGGTTGTGATACAGTACAATTGAGAACGGTATTTTCAGCGTAACATTTATTTGAGTTTAACTTATCCGATGCTATAGCAGCTAGCACTTTTTCTTGGATCGTCAATGGTTTACTAATTTCAGAATTAAATTTTTGTTTCTTACAGAAATATGGCGATGCTGTTAATGAATCATCATCATCAATTTCTAATTTTCTTTTAGAATTTATAGGACTTAAAGTATCTTTATTGTATGTTTTCATAGTATTACTATTTAATTCCTCCTTTGGATCATATGGTTGAGTGGTGTCAGAATCACTATCGCTATCGAGTATAATAAGACTTTCGTTCCTTTTGTTAGCTTTAGCAGGGATTATACTTTGGCTAATATTATTTAAATTAGGCAGTGATCTCTTTTTATCTGCTTGAGTCAGAAGGATAGGAGAAGTGCTCCTATTATCCTCATTGGCTTCTATTGCATGAATAGTTGATTGTTTTTGGACAGATTTCTCATTACCCGGTTTATTTATCATTTCTACCAGTTGAGTAATTGTAAACATACTCTTATTACTCGTGTCAGCTAAACTAGTTCTCATTAAGCTTGATTTTTCAGTATTTTTAAATGTAGAAACATTATTTGTTGGTTCTTTTATTAGTTGCCTTTTTATATTACTAAATGGAGTAGAACTATGAGGTAGATCCTTCTTTGCGTTAAGCTGAAATTTGCGAACTTGACTGCATAGTATTGGTGATGTAAGATCGGTGGATTTTTGTTTGCCAGATAAAATTGATGGGCTCAGCTGCTGTTCTTTATCCATATAGTCCTCAGCTGGTTTTACCATAGAATTTAAGACGTCACTCTTATCTGATCGTTCTGGGGGTTTTGCAGGTGATATTTCTATTACATCGTCGTCAGCAAATATATCGTCAATGCTATCCAGACCAAAAAATTCTAATGCATCTTTAGTATCTTTTGGTTTTTCTTCCTTAACTTCAATTTCCTTTTCAATAGCTTCTTCTGGACTACTGTCAGCGAATATGTCTTCAATATCGCCTAAGTCGAAGTTTTTGTCCGATTCCATTGATATGTTGTCTTTTTTAGTTTCGATTGCAACAGGTGAAACAAAATCGTTTGGTGACTCAAAATCAAACTCTAAATCAAAATTACCGGTACAATTCTTATTATCTACATCCATACTTTTATCATCCTCAAATTTAAGTTGATTGCTGTCTGCCGTTGTCTTTATTTCTTCGCATTTTAATATAGAAGTTGCGTCAAAATCATCAATCAAATCAATATCTGGTAATTTAAGTTCTTTGAGAGATGTCAATAAGATGGGTTGTTTTTTGTGGTTTCTAATATTTTGTATGAGAGAGCATTCGCAAATGTTTTGGCAAATATAACATTTCTTTACAGCCGCTGTATTCTCTAAAGTCAAATCTACAAGTAAACTAATCAAGCGTGTAGATAAACTTCCATCATTTTGAATGCCTAAATCGTTTATAAGTTTCGTATAATTTTTGGTTGATTTCGTTGCGGTGCTAAAGAGAGCTCTAATGTCGCCGTCCTTTTTACTGGGAGATTTTATTAAAGGCATTTTTGGCTTCTTCTTCGATTGTTTAGTTTTAGCGGGCGATGAGAAAATTATTTTCTGTGTTGGTAATTCTTGACTGCCAAAACCTATAAAAACATGCGTAGATGTATATTTTAATGTTAATAATATACACTGATCATTTAGTATTCAAAAATTGCGAAATAATTGAATATTAATTGTGAACTTACTAGGATTTTGCGTAGAAGGTGGCATCTCAAATCTCTTAGCGTCGCTATACTGCAGTAGTTCCGACAATATCTGAGTGTCTCTCGAATGTCCTACATTTACAGTTTTCTGCAATGTCCTTTGCCACTCAAGCCATGTTGACAACTTTAGCTCACTGGAATTATTTCTTATTTTTTCTAAAATGAAAAGTATACCTAATTTTTCTCAGAATCAGAATAATTGTAAACATAGGTACATATAACTTTGACTGGTTTTTAGGTACAGTGTATGTTTCGCTATGGGATTATACAATCCTCAGTTTGTTCATTAAAATTGAAATTATTGAAGTGGTATAAATTGACATGCACCAAGTATTAATTGATCACATAAAAACACTCATAACAAACCTTTATTCATAGCCCAATATTCTGAAGGTTGACAGAAATACGTAGTATCTTTATATCCTTCTGGATATAAATAATTGAACTCATCTTCAGTCAACATCGCGGCGGCATCATAGTCCTTAATCGAAGCACTGGACCCGCTTGATGAAGCTCTTCCTAACAGCATACTTCGCAAGTCTTTTTGACCCTAAATAAAAAAAAAATACTTTGACCTTGTATAACATAAAACTATTAAAAATTGGTTGTAAATAGCCGAGGATCAGTGGCGGATTTACACATTTGCCGCCAGTAGGTCATTCAAATTTTGCCGCCCCTACTAACTTCTGCAATTCAATACCCTAGTTCACAATCATATTAATTACATTTTCTTTGTCAATGAAATTGCAATTTTATGATTTGTGTTCTATGGTCATCATTAAGTCAGCTTTTTCCCGTTATTACTATAATTGTGAACTTAAGAATCTTACCACTCACGATTTAGTGAAGTTTATACAGGGCCCTTGGGTAAGTATATTTTTGAGCCAAGAAAAGCTCAATCATGTACGACTTATAAAAAAAAAATTGAGTCAAATATGACGCCCCCCTAAAATTTGCCGCCCTAAGCTCCAGCTTGCTGGTAAATGCGCCACTGCCAAGAATCGTACTCAACGGTGTGCAATAGGGAATATGCGTGTAATTCAAACAAGGGTCAAATATTTTTTATACAAACTTTATCGCATTACAATAATGTCTGTACCAATATTTTTTTAATAAAGTTACTTTTTTTTATGAAAATAATTATTGAAAGTACAAAAAATGAGTGGGAAATTCAAAGTAGCGGGAACGCCACGCTATTGGTCAGATCGAATATGACGTCAAAGGCTACAATAAAAAAGTCAACAAATGCATATTTGTTGGATGTTTGCTATTGCGTTAGTTTTATTGTTATTTTTTGTTGTTGATTTACACAAAGGCAAAATTTTAGTTTTAATTATTTAAGTTCATTCTTATGTTGAAGTGATGTTCGCAGCAATACAAACAAGTTGATGGAGATACCATGTATCTTTTTCTGATTTTACACCACATTCTCCTTATGTCCGCACCTATCGGGTGCATTGCTTATTGTATTTTTACACCTAGGCACAACACAGTGTTGTTCCATTGTATAATAGTCGCAAAATACAAAATAAAAATAAATTACATTATAGAGAAGCAAACGTCACTTCAGCGCGTCGAAAAAAGTGTAACGACTTAAAAGTATGCCGACGTAGCTTTGAATCCAATAAATAATTTGGAGTAAACATATATCCATCTCTTTTACTCTTGTTCCCCACCATATCGACATTACGTCGATCCGATAGAGGTAGCAATATTACTAGTAGTAAGAGGCTCAGTGTAGCTTACTATATGATTATTTCCCACAATTTAAATGCACAATGAATATAATTTTTTAATGATGTTATGAATATATATATACATATATATTTTTTTAACTAACTTCTTTTCATTTCAGATAGAATCCAATACATGAATTAATAAAATAAATTATTATAGTACCTAATTCATTTTATTCTATATGAAATTATAATTGTTACACAGATTATTTGGAGTTTAGTTAATAGTGTCCATTAGGGTATGTGGTCAAACTATGAAAATATTATTGAATGAGTAATAAACAAAACACACCTAATGTTATCTATTGCATTAATTTCAAAATATGCAGGTTGATGGTTGCAGTCTATTTAGAGCGGGTGAAATAAATACAAAAATTTACAAAATACGTATCTCTTCAACAAACTCAGTAAAACGTTGTTGCCTATTTCCTGTTTCCACTTATTTATCCAGACGTTAAGAGTGGTAGGCCGCTCCAGTTACTAGACTGAATAGTCGCGGGTTCGATTCCCACATAGTACAAATCTTTGTGTGACTCACACATTTTGTTTAGGTCTGGCTATTTGTTTGTGTAATTTTCATGTTTGTAAACGTACCTGTACGGGCCAACCCGTCCGTTTGCATCATCAGCATTTTTACGTCACATGCATATTATATTAATTACGATCATCAGTTCGCAATCGGTTAGCAAGAGAATCGCGCGCGTGCTCACATACATACATATATCATATCATATCATACATTAATTCTCAGTTATCATTAAATCATAAAATAGTGATAATTTGGACTATCAATCAACCTTTTAATTATTACAATATCAAGTGTATCATTTGTCATCTTCAAAAAACGCTGTACGAGTACAGTCTAACCCGTACAGTACCCACGACATTGAATAATTACCAGGTGACGCATTTTCAAAAAAAAAAGGATAGAAAAAGTCTTGGTTAATTCCCCAATTGCTTTATACGACACACGTGAGAACAAATGGGGTGAAGCTATTCTTTACCGGATCCATTAGGCAATTATGTAACAAAGAATTGTGTACAATATTCGCTTTGAGTAAATAGCTTATTTATTTTCATAATATTCTAATGAAATTTTTGGAACTCTATACTTTCTGTCTACCCTGCAAGGGAACTGGCGGAAATTGCACCCTTTGGGATCAAAAAAAATAAATAAAATAGATTCGTATAGTACATAATTATAGGTGACACAATTATCCAACATTTTCCCATAAAGACGGGAACACCAAATGGTGTTTTAATTGGCAACACTGCGTCTCAAATTTATTTTTGTAACTTGAAATCAGTTTTTTATTTTATTTACTAGTAAACATATGAAAAAACAAAAAACTTATGTATGGAAAATCATTCCTCTTGCGGTATAGTCATTTTGTGACCTCAAATCGCGTTCTTACACCACGCATTTACCTATTTTGTGATTTTTTATTAATACGTGTTACTCGAGAGATGTCAGGCAGGCCAATGAATGATAAAAGCTTGAAACTTGGCTGCGGGCTTATTCTTAGCCGACATACATTTACGCCGTTACTGCTAATCTAGTGTTATGTATATCAATGGTTATTAGACTTTGACGTCACGCCAAGCGCGCCAAAATGGCGGGCGTTTAAAATGCTCTTATCTGTGTGCTATCTTCAAAATTTTTTTTTGCCCTTTACATTTTGTTTTTGACGCTTAAATTTTTTATGCAGTTATATATTGATGTAATCTATCGTATAAAAATATAAAAACATATAAAAACACGCATATTCCCTATTGGAAAGGTCTATGTCCAGGAGTGGACGGTTATAGGCTGATGGTGATGATGATAAGACGGTCTTGGGAAATGGGATTATCATCTCTGAGAATACTTTTTATAATAGGTTTTATTCTACATGTTTCTTGTACCTCCACAGTTGTACTTTCACCAGGTAGTTTTAGACTCGATTTTTCAGAATACAGACAAACTTGGTATACAGGGTTACTTGTAAAACACCAATAACCTCGCAGGACTAGAGAGCTAACATCATAAGCAACAACTTATGTTCTACCACTTTTGACAATTTCTTACATTTTATTTTTATACAATAATAAGTATTAATTTAATTTCCCGCTCTCTCGCTCCGAACTCTGCGCGCATCGCAAAGATTACGTAAACAAACCCCTGCGAAGCGCGGGGAAGGGGGTGCAGCGGTGAACTTGACCCATTTATCTACGTCGTACGTCAGTTTTGATGCACTCGAGTGCCACGATTTTTCGCCGCCGCCACGTCGTATCGTTCGATTTATTGTGCGGATTGTGGGTAGGTACCTACAGTGTAATTTTATTACCATGGCGTATTGGTAGTATCGAATACACGGAAATAGTGAGCATGCTTTGCTAGGTGTGATGACGATGAGGACACGTAAAACCAATGGTGTACAGTGGTGGTGAAATCACAAGCCGAGACATGCTCATTGATAAAATAATTTGGGCCTTTAATCAAATACAAAACGAATTTGCAAGTATTTTATATATTTATTATACTTTTTGCACTAAAGGTACAGAGGCGGACTTAATGCCTACGGCATTTTCTAACAGTCTACCTTAGGGTGATGTAGAAAACAATTACGGCAGGTGCAACGCCACATCAGGTCGGAAAAAAGAAAAATAAAAGGAATAAAAAAATATTTATATTATGTAGCCAAATATAAATATATACACATATACGATCCCATACATATATCAATAATTAAATACTATATAAATATATATAATAGATTTATATAAATAGATATGATATTTGAGTAACCTTACAAATGTTGAGATGATTCTGCCAAAGTTTTATGAAGATAATCTTGTACTTCAGTATTTAATGAGTATCAGGCTCGAGTTAATGAACAGTTGATATTTACGTGTGGTCTTTGTGTTGGTTGTGAAGGTGACTATTTTGAACGCTACGTGCGCGATACTCACCACCATGCGCGAGACTTGAACCTCAGAGGTAATAATTTGTAAATATTATTTTAATTGTCAATTATTTAATTATTGTAAATACGCTGATTCCACTTTTTAAATACGCCTCTATTAAACAATAAAAAGCAAAGAAAACCGAAGTACCAATATTAAATTGGTTTAATTAAACTTTAGAAAACGATAAAAACAATTTTTGTTAAGATTATCACATATTTTAGATGTTTAGATGCCTAATCTACATACAATATTTGTTTTTAATTGTTTAATGTAGCCAGTCCTAATCCTGGTAAAGTATGAAGGGATTGTGGACTCGGTGTAGGTACATAATGGCTACAAACCCCGTGAGAAATTGAAATTAACTAGATCTGGCGAAGAAAGTGTTATTATTATTAGCGAGCGAGGCGTCGTCCTTTCGTTTATGAATGAAACATAGACCTACAAATGTCACGACAGTACAACAAAAACTTGTAGAATAATTTTTTTTCATGAATGAGTTAATTCCGAACTCGTAGAACAAAAGTTGTTGCTTATGATGTTAGCTATCTAGTCCTGCGAGGTTGTTGGTGTTTTACAAGTACCCCTGTATAATTATAGATGTATTTATTAAACATTACTGCCTCGTTGGTCTAGTGGCAAAGCGTCTCGCCTTGTGATCACGAGGTCCTGGGTTCAAATCCTAGGTCGGACAAATGTTTGTTTTTCTAATGAACCTTCCGGAATTGTGCCCGGTATATGGCAATAGGCTCACCCTTATTACATGGGCTCTAACATCGTCGGCAAAACGTGGGTGTACACAGTACACCTCTGCCACCTCCGCTGGGGGAATGGGAATATAGGCGTAACAGTGTTTATTTTTTATTATTCGGGTTGTTTTTTTAATCAAATACAACTTTATTCTACTTTTCTGCATAAAACTAATCAAATTATTTTTCATGATAATATATTACCTTTTTAAGCCAGGAGGTCTGTAAGAAAAGAACCTGATGGAACTCTGTACTCTATGCCTACCCCGCAAGAGCCTGGCGCGCTGATAGAGAGAAAGAAAAGGAGAGGGGGAGAAGAGAGAGAGAAGGGAGCGAGAGGAAGAGAAATGGATGGAGAGGGAGGGAGAAAGGGAGAGATTGACAGAAAGCGAAGAAGAGAAATCTCACCTTCTTAACCTTATCTTCTTTATTTTTATCCTTAGGGTCGGGTTTCTTCTCCACGGTGATGAACATTTTCTGGCAGTGCGGCGTGTGGTCGCGCGGCATCATGCGCGGGTTCAGCTTGTACAGATTGTTCTCGACTTCCTTAGATTGCAGGATCCTTTTGTTCAAGCCGTCTCTTTGTCGCATGCAGTCCATTAACGTCTAAAACATTATTAATAAAGGTAGGATAGTGGTTTTGTTTAAAAAAAATGATAATGGCGGAACAAGTGTGAATGTCGGAATTGGTCTGTCAGGCTAGCTGAAATAGGGATATTGTCACGTAGGACTTCTGGGAGGTTGCGAGGAAGCTCGTACGGACGTATCGGAATCTTACCGACGAAAAAGCCCAGGGTGGCCGACATGGACACTTATGATGAGCCCCAGGATCTCCTCTAAAAACGGACCGGTGCCCCTTTGTGCTCCGAAGAGACCACCATCGGGGTAACTTCCCACGTTCCAAGACCTCAAATGCCCCCAGCAGATTTTGGTGCAAGGGAGCCCTCCCACCACATGTTACGGCGGGGGTCACCTGTTGGACCTTATTTTTAAACTCCAGGCTGGATACCTTTAATGTATCTTAAGCCTGGAGAGTCGTCAAGGGCTCATGTAGCCTATGTACGTCCTTAAGGGGTGTCTAAGTAGTTCGGCATAAGCACAGGGCGCGGGTGGAAATCCGAAAGGCATTTCTTTATTAATTTAAATTCAGATCGATATTATTGTGGTACATAGGTATAGTATGGAGTTCCAATACAAAGTATAATGATTATGATGGTACAGCTATGATCTGCTTTGCTGACATACTATAATTTATTATGAGAATTATATTAAATATTACAATTATATAAACAATACTATTTATAATGTCTGAAATATACATACATATTCAATTTTGATTTATTATCCTCGTCAGTCAGATAATCTGTTAATGTATAATAACATTTTTCATTTAAAAATTAATGTTATCACACTGTTTTCCCCCACCTTATAAACACTCACCTGATGTTCTCTCCCTTCTGTGACGAGTATATAGACTTGTCCACCGCGTTCCCGACCTGTTCGGCCACATCTGTAACAACACCGTCATGATAAAAGTATTTCAAGTCGACAGTACCTTGCCTCCCTGGGGGTGATATTCTACTAGTCCAGAATCTTTATCCAATGTAAGAACATTTGAACAGAAAAGATTTGACACAATTACCTATCAACCTTCTTTGCTTTTCGCTTGCTATTGATTCAGTTGAGCATTGATATTGGACGAGTGTACTTAGCGCTGTCAACACTAAGTTCTGGTCCCTCATTGCTATTCAGACCGACAGAATAGAGACAACAAATTGTATATTTACCGTTGATACTTAATGAGAACAATCCTCCGTAATAAAGGTCCTAAGAAAAGTTAAAGCTCATCCAAAATACAGGGGACTGCATGTAAATTTTGTGCAATTCTATTGCCTAATATTGTATCAGGTCTGTCCCTTTTCCGCTCTAGTAGAAGGGTAAGGGTCTGCGGAAGATGTGCGGAGTGAAGCTGACCGACCGTATTCGTAACAGCGTAGTAAGAAAGCGAGTAGGTATGAAAGATTGTATCGGTGTAAAGATAAGAAAGGGTATGCTCCGTTGGTTCGGGCATATAAAAAGAATGTCGAAAGAAAGAATGGCAAAACAGATATACAATGCGAGAATGGAAGGATGTAGGTACCGGGGAAGACCTAGACTATCTTACCATGACCAAATAGACCGAGTCTTATCTGAAGGACAAGTCAAGAGTCTCCCTAACCGGCGAGCGTGTGAGACGAACTATGCGAGTGGAGGAAGCCAGAAAGGTATGTAAGAAAAACCTGTTGGAATTTTGTACTCTCTGCCTACCCCGCAAGGGATCTGGCGTGATGATATAGATAGAAGGGTAACGTAGTAGACGGGTAGTGAGATGCCGATAGAACGTTAGTCAAAACCTACCTTTGCACTAGACGTATAGGCGATTTGGTGGATATATCGAAGCACAGTATGAGGTCCACGGAGCCAACATCCAGACCCTCTTCGGCCACGCAGGTCGCCACCAATGTGTTGCACGCTCCTTCACGGAATGCGCGCATTACTCGCAACTGTTGCTTCTGAGATATGACTGTTTTGCCGTCTTTACCTGCATCAAAAAAAAAGAAGTTTGCTTAGTTTTTAGTCTGTTTTGTTGGTTTCGGACTGTCGCAAACAGATTTCATTAGTACATTGGAAGCACGGAGTTCCTGATGAATAAAATTAGATACTACTATACTATGTATTGATGAGACATTAACTTATGAAGATTAATTTGCTGCCTTGTTGGTATAGTGGCAAAGCGCATAGCTTTGTGATCACGAGGTCCTGGGTTCAAATCCTAGGTCGGACAAGTGTAGTTTTTCTAACGAAAACTTGCCAGTACGAGTCCGGAGTCTGGAATTGTGCCCGGTATATGGCAATAGGCTCGCCCCCTAACATCGTCGGCAAAACGTGGGCGTACTCAGTACACCTCTGCCACCCCCGCTGGGGAATATAGACGTGACGGTGTTTTTTTATTTCTTTTAAGATTTTTTTTTGGGGTCGAACGTCGTACCATCTTTGTGGCCTTTCCTTTTGTCCTTTAGTGAGTATTAGACGTCTCTTAGCCGAAGATAAGTTGGATAAAAGCGTTTGAAAAACGAAATCAAAACTCACCCGATGCTCCCTGCCCCACGAACATTTGAGCCTTAATGAGAGGCCGACACTGCAGTAGGAGGCAGTGAACTAAGTTTACACTCTCGCGATATTCACAGAATACTGTAAAACGAACAGGAGAAATTAGCATATAACATTCAAAACTTCCAAGTCTACTAATAAATTGATTCCTATTGTTTATTCTATTACCTATGGCTCTAGTATCTTGTTTATTGTGTTTCGCTTTAGTAAAATGATTCATCATTAGTTCCTTCAATTTATCAAACTTCGGATGCCCGAAACATAAATTGTTCGGCATCTGAAACAAACGCTTTTAATGAAACAAAAATCTAAAGGTTTCACCACATAGCCGCAGCGCGACGGTGACGCGACCTTGAGTTGTAAAAAAATAAAAAATAAACACCGTCACGTCTATATTCCCCAAGCGGGGATGGCAGAGGTGTACTGAGTCCACCCACTTTTCGCCGACGATGTTAGGTCCCATGTAATAATAATAATAATAAGTCATTTAATGCAGGCAACTGAAATTATACAAAAGTATTTTGTTAAACCTACGGGCCCATAGAATATATACCTTACAGACTCACATACTTATAATATATAAAAACTTATAAACTAAGTAACATGTGTTGCTATGTAATGGGGGGCGAGCCTATTACTATGTAATAGAGGCGAGCCTATTGCTATGTAATCGGCAGCGAGCCTATTGCCATATATCGGGCACAATTCTAGACTCCGGACTCATACTGGGAATTTTTCGTAAGATAAACTATATTTGTCCGACCTAGGAATTGAACCCAGGACTTCGTGATCACAAAGCGATGCGCTATGCTACTAGATCAACGAGGCAGTCCTTGTAATGAACTGAAATGTACGGGAGACGCCACACAGCTGCAGCCACGCTCGGCGCCTCGGTAAGCGCCACCAGCGATTACAAACGAACTACGGGGGAGCAAGATGCCAATACGCGTGCGAGTGGGACGCTAGTGTTGGGCGGCCACCCGGCGGGTGCGACGTCGCTCCCGCAGTGTGACGTGTCCGCCGAGCAGCCGCCCGCTGGCCGAGCGTTTTCCGAGCGCTGCATCGGCTATTAGACTAAACCTTAATTTTCCAACTTGTATACTGAACACTAATAATAATAATAATGTTTATTTGCTAAGAATAGAAATTATTTAGACTACTCGTTGGTCTGGTGGCAAAGCACATCGCTTTGTGATCACGAGGTCCTGGGTTCACATCCTAGTATGTAGTTTTTCTAACGAAAAAAATCCAGTATGGGTCTGGTGTCTGGAATTGTGCCCGGTATATGGCAATAGGCTCGCCCCCTATTACATGGGACCTAACATCGTCGGCGAAACGTGGGCGTACTCAGTACATCTCTGCCACCCCCGCTTGGAGAATATAGGCGTGACGGTGTATAATAGAAATTACAGACAAACTTTTTAAACTAAATATAGAATACAGTACTTTACTAGGAAAATACCAAAAATTAGTCTTCAATTCTAAATATAAAATTTAAATTAAAAGAAGGTGAGTCTTCTGAATTAAAAAATTAACGAAAGCTAAGTCTGTAAAATTTAGGAGTTACTTGTGTCTACCACACTAGGCAAAGCCTGTCTCGTGGAAGTGAAATTTATCAGTGTTTTTATCAAAAAATAAGTTGCCGTGATCGATATCAATCTAATATAGAAATTAATAATAATAAAGATTTATTTTTCTCTTTTACAAAGTAATTACAAAATTGTTTTAAACTATAACTAATTACAATAACAGTATTATTTAAAACTTTGTAAGAGACTGGTATCTGCAATAGTTGACCCTGTTTGACAGATTACCAGGACCTCGTTCAATGGACTTGCGTTGGCTGGCTATTAGGTAATAATCACGTATATTTATCTATATAACATTAGTTACTTGAGATAAAAGAGAAGCAAGATAAAATGAATGTACTATGTACATTCTAAAAAAAATGTATGTAGGTGTGTGTGTTTGAGTGAGCGTGTGTGCGCGCGTGTGTTTAGGTCATGATTTTTAAAAGATCTTCGATTTTGGTGTAGTTCAGGCTTAATAACCATTTGTGCACCTTCTTTTTACATTGAGTTTTAGGTAAGGCATATATCAATAATTCTTTATTAATTTTATTATATAGATAACCACCAAGGAAACCGAAAAATTTATGTGAGAAACTTGTTTTTAAAGGAGTTGTAGGACATACCATATAATTTCTCCGCTTACGAAGAGAAGATGGATCAAATTTTAAAAGAGAGTGCCTTCTAATAACTGATTATAATACAAAAAGTTGACGAACTGTCAGCACTTCACATTTGTCGTAAAGCTCTGTCGTTGGATAAAAGAATGGAAGGAAATTGCTGACCTTTAGTACCGCCCTTTGGGCTCTTTCAACTTTAATTATAGAAGATTTCGATGCGCCGCCCCATATAGTTATACAATATGTTAATAAAGATTGGCATAGAGCAAAGTATGTGTTCTTGAAAAATCTTTCGTTAGCTAAATGTCTCAAGTTTTTAAAAACAAATATCAGTTTCCTGATTCTCGATGTTAGGACGTTCATGTGCGAGTTGAAATTAAGATTTTTATCAATTATGACTCCTAGGTATTGAGCTTCATCAACTTGTCGTTAGATGAAAGAATGGAAGGAAATTGCTGACCTTTAGTACCGCCCTTTGGGCTCTTTCAACTTTAATTATAGAAGATTTCGGTGCGCCGCCCCATATAGTTATACAATATGTTAATAAAGATTGGCATAGAGCAAAGTATGTGTTCTTGAAAAATCTTTCGTTAGCTAAATGTCTCAAATTTTAAAAACAAATATCAGTTTCCTGATTCTCGATGTTAGGACGTTCATGTGCGAGTTGAAATTAAGATTTTTATCAATTATGACTCCTAGGTATTGAGCTTCATCAACTTTACTGAGCTTAGGACAAATACAGGGAGACATTGTAGTGTTGTTGCAATTATGAACAGTGATTTCATGGGCGTCATTTATTAGATTATTATTGATGTTATGTAATGTAAAACTTATGTATTTAGTTTTTCAACGTTAAGTGACAGAGAGTTATTCTTCAACCAAGTAGTTACTATATTAAATCCGTTTTGCGCAAATTGGAATGTTTCATCCCAGGTGTTTCCACATTATTACCTCTGGTATAGTGCCATCAGGCAATATACTCCGGTTTAGAGATAGCGGATTAATTCCAAGGTCATCCCGAAGTCTCTCCAGCAGCGCTGTTAGTCTATCATCCGATTGTATCCATGATTTTTCTGGATGCTCATCAAAGAAGTTCAAGAATACTCTGGATCCATGTTGGCTTAACAGCTCCAAGCCGTGGTATAGAGCAATGAGGACTGTGAAGTCTTTCATTATGTAGTTGTGTTGTGGGTGTCTGGAGGAAAAAGGCTTACATTTAAAATATTATAAATATTAGCCCTGTTAAAAAATTGTCCCATCTTTGGGTATGGGCCACCTCTCAAATAGAGAGGGTTTAGACCATAGTCCACTGCGCTGGTCCAGTGCGGGTTGGCGAACTTCGCACACCTTCGAGAAACTCTTAGGCATTCAGGTTTCCTCACGATGTTTTCCTTCACCGTTAAAGCAAGTGATACTTAATTTTTAAAACGCACATTCTTTCGAAAAGACTGAGGTGCGTGCTCGGGTTCAAACTCCAGACCTCTGACTTTGCAGTCCAACGGTCTAACCACTAGGCTATCACTGCTTCAATTAAAATATAAGATATTAATTGAATGAGAGATCAATTAAAGGCAGTAACAGACCTCACACCACGTTCTTTGGTTTGAAACTCTTTGTACAACATCACAATACGCCCTTTGGACAGGTTTCCTAGATTATTGGGCAGTATGTTAAATTGTTTCAACCTTCTTGCATATCCATCTAGGATCTGAAAACAAGGGTATTTATCAAGTTAAGTTTGTCAGACTTCATTATATAACTGTGTATTGCATATTTTGCCTGTGGTTGTCATTTTCCATATTGTACAATCGGCAACGAAAGTCGCTAAACAATCTCAGCTTTTTAAATCGGTAATACTTTTAAATTTCACCAACATAGGCAAACATTGTCAAAACCAAATTACTAGCAACATATTTAAATAGATTTAGATCAACACAAAATAATGGATTTGATGCGAAACAAAAGTGTGCAAGCAATTTGAAAAACTGAGAATGTTAATCGACTTAGTTGCCGACCGTACATTTTGCGATATAGGTATTGTTAATCCATTAGAGGCACGATGCGATGAACGCGATAACAAGCAATCAATGGGATGCAATACGACGACGCAACAAAGCGACGCCTGGCATAGGACTATGGCATTTAAAAACAGACGTCTTGATGGCGATGTTTCAGAAATTCTTTGTCTATTACCTCAACATATTGCTGTCTAAGTTGCGTAAGCTCAGGTCCCAGTTGTATAACGACTGTGCTAATCTTACGCGCGTGGCTGTAAGGCGCTACGTCTATACAATTTTCTGTGCGAAGCTCTAAGTGGGCTATATGGAGATTCTTTACAACCTAGAATAAAGAGAGAGTCTTGGGTGAGTACTTTAATGCATTTTCAGGTAAACAAGTTTAGTTGAACCCCTACTTCTCTCATTTCGAATATTTATACCGGATACATTAGGCATCGGCGATGTCGAAGTATCCTTTGTCCGCCGGCCGGTGCAGAGCATCCGAGGCCGTTTCCTTAAGACACCCTAGAGCTAATTTTCCTGGATGGAGCGTTGTTGATGTGCGTTCGCTCTCTAAGCCAATGAAGCTGTCCTCTTATCCAACAGCATATATATGCGCACACACACGCATAAACCACTCCGTATAATGAAAATACCGTCAGTACTTTCTTTGTAGTAACTATTAAATATACTTTAATTATCGAATTGTCTTTAATAAGATAAACCACTGAATTGATTTAAAAAAGCCTTACAGTTTTAAATTACTAGTACTTGGAAGACCACTACGAGTAAGTTACTCGAAAGTGACTCAAAAAATTATGAATACCATTACAATCTCAATGTAATAATAAATTAAAAGAAGCAAATGGTTTTTGTGTGTGTGAGTGATCTACGCTGTTAGCCACGGGGTCTTTACAGCTTCACTGGTCGATAGGGTGTGCAACCACTACGCTCGAGCCAGAAGGGCAAGGGGGCAACTAGCTCAAGGGCGCCTCAAGGAGGAACGGCCCCGATATAAGAAGAGAAAGATATATCGGGAGGGTCGGTGAGAATATGCCGCGGGCGGCGGTAGCGGCTGGTAGGAGGGGCGTAGTCCACGGCGGCTACAATGGGGGGGGGGGGGGGTCCATAGGTCGGACGCGTTCGCTAAGTTGCGAGTTGTGGCCTTATTATTATAGGCGTGAATAGGTTCGAGACCGAGATCGGAATGGAGATCGACATTCCGTGTGTATAACGGGGCACGACGGTTTTTCGGAGGAATCGGGACTGGACAGCTTGGAGTCTGTCTATGTGAGAGCGAGTGGCGTGCCCGAACACCTCACAAGCGTACGTCATGATGGGAACTTTTGTAAAGTGTGCCTTATATTTCTAAGGAACTTTTTGCTCCGCTTGCAAATCAACGGGTAACGACCGCCAGGCACAAAGGCGGCGGTTCAGGGTGACCTCCAGATATTTAACCTGTTTGACCTAGCGGATAGGTCGGACGAACATGGTCACTTGACGTATATTACTTCTGGAGTGGCGCAGGAAGAGGCGCGGGGTGGCGCCTTTGGAGAACAACACCGCAGCGCTCTTGTCTGGGTTCACCTCAATACGCCACTTTCTGAACCAATGCCCTAGGTGGTTGGCGGCTGCCTGAAGGTTTCTGGTAATGAAGCCTTTATTCCTATGCGACACATATAGGGCGGTGTTGTCCGCGAATAGGGCTAGATGTACCTTACAAGAACGAGGAATATTGTTCGTTTATAAGTTAAGTAGGAGGGGCGAGAACGCTGAGCCTTATGGTACTTCAGCTTGTATAGGGCGCGTCAAAACGACGCGATACCGGAAGGCACGATTCTACAGTCTCGTAAGATGAGCACGAGTCTGTCCGGCACACCCATTTTGTAGAGCTTGTAGATCAAGCTGTTGTGCCAGACTTTGTCGACATCGAAGAAGAGAGAACCTGTATAGACGGGTTGGGGTTTGTTGAGGCCACTGAGGATGTGCTCAGTGATGCGGTGCACTTGAACGATGCAAGAGTGTTTGGCTCGAAAACCAAATCGCTCATTAATTAGAATACCCCTGGACAATACAGTCTTTGAGCCGTCCCAGAAGCAGGCGCTCGTAAATCTTTGCTAGGTATGTAAGGAGACTGATGGGACGGTAACCCGTGGGCGGGCCAGAGGTTTACCGGGCTTGTGGATGCCTATGACGTCAAGCTATTTCCACTCGTAGTGGCGCTGTTAAGGATGACCACTAAGAGGCAGAAGAGTTGGGCGGGCAGGCATTTCAGTACGTGATTAAAAATGCCGTCAGAGCCGGGGGCCTTTTACGGGTAGAGACCCTTGATCAAATCTTCGACCTCGGTCTGGGTAATAGGGGGTAAGAAATCGGTGGGGGGAGGTAAAAAGAATTCAACTTTACTTACATTGATAACATCCTCGACTTTACTGCCCGGTGTCGCTGACAATGCCAATAGCCTATATGTCTTATGTCCAATTTCATCCAATGTAGACAATATCTGGCAATACGCATAATTCCCTCTAGCTCTGTGTGCTTCATCAATGACAAGACATCGGATCTTATCGCACGGACATATCCCTGATTTGATATCATTGTATATAACTTGTGGTGTGGCAAAAAATACTCTCTTGTTTTGCCAATGTGTTTTTCTTGTGTTGACTTGCATGTGTCCTAAAATTAAGTTTAAATTATTAAATTATGTGATAGTGTCAGTGTCTGGAGACAAGGTTAATTACAGATATAAAATGCGTAAATGGCAAGATTTCAGTGCGGGGGAAGACCTAGACTATCTTCATAATCATCTGAAAGACGTTGACTGCAGGACAAAGGGCTCCTCCAAAGATCGCCACAACGACCGGCTTCGTGTTGCACGCATCCAGCTCCTACCTGCGACCTTCACCAGGTCATCGCTGCACCTTGTGGGGGGCCTGCCCACTCCACGTCTTCCGGTACGAGGTCGCCACTCCAGAACCTTTCTGCCCCAACGGCCATCAGTTCTACGAGCGATGTGCCCCACCCACTGCCACTTAAGTTACGACTATCTTATCATGACTAAATAGACTGTCTTATCTGGAGGGCAAGTCAAGAGTCTCCATAAACGACGGGCATGTATAAGGCGCACTATGAGAGTGGAGAAAGCTAGAGTAAGTGTAAGGAAAGAACCTGTTGGAACTCTGTATTCGTTTTCTACCCCTTACAGGTTTTGGCGTGATAATATAGATAGATATTGACGATTTAGTGCAGTGGTTAAGAGCATAAGCCGCTCCGCCCACTATGTCTAATAGTCGCGGGTTCGATTCCCGCACGGGACAATTTTTGTGTGACCCACAATATTTGTTTCAGTCTGAGTATTTGTGTATGTGAATTTTCATGTTTGTAAACGCACCTACGACACATGAATACACCTTGTGTGGGGCTACATATTTTAAAAAGTAAGAAAAAAAATTAAAAATAATACCTACTTATTGTCTTTTTGACTATATACTACATAAGGTGTTAAAAAAAAAGGTGTTAAATTTTATTAAATTATTTTTGTATACGTCAAACAATACCTGTCATTTCAATTGTATCATTTGGTGGTATAGCTATAATGTTGTAGCATGCGTCTATCTGCTGAGCCACTAAAGGCCTCGTTGGTGCAGTAAACACTATCTTGCCAAGTGGGTACCATCGGTAAAAATTGTACATGATCACAGCTGCTATGAATGTTTTACCAAGGCCTGTTGGTAAGCTTACCTATAATATAAAGAAGAAAGATTCTTAACAGTTACACTTAAACTTTATGTAGCTTAAAAACAGTCACTCTGATTCAATATCATCAATCCATACATACATTGCATACACAGATTCACAGATTCCAATGCAGAGTGATGAGACAGTAAATATACCCATTTTTCGCCGACAATGTTAGGTCCCATGTAATAGGGGGAAACACCATATTTCACCCACGATGTACCGAGTAAGGCTCTCACTCAATGTAACATAGGATGTGCTTATTGCCATTATACCGGGGGGCACAACTCCAGACTCCAGACTGCTACTGAGAATATTGCGATCAAAAAACTCCAAATAGACCGTTTCCTATCTGAAAGGCAAGCCAAAAGTCTCCGTAACCGGCGAGCGCGTATGAGAGGTCCGTAAGAAAAGAACTTGTTACAACTCTGTACTCTCGGCCTGCAAGGAATCTGGCGTGATGTTATAGATAGATAGAAAAAAACTCCTATAATATTTTGTCCGACCTAGTAATCGAATTTAGGACTAATCATCCAAATAGCCATATACCAGGCACAATTCCAGACTCTGGACTCATACTGGGATTTTTTTTGTTAGAAAAACTTTATTTTCTTCCTAGGATTTGAACTCGGGACCTAGTGATCTAAGTGATGTGCTTTGCCACTAGACCAATGAGGCTGATGATACAGTTTGAGACAAATTTCTTAAAATAGCAAGTTCTAAAAAAAGACTATCTTAATATTCTGTACAGTAAACTGGCTTGTGATTGCAAATTTATGACTTCCATGTCACCAGACACTGGTTTCTCTGGCTATGTAGTAAAGTTTTCTAAGCAGTTACATATTTAGTCCAATGCTCCTCCTCAAGTGTTTATCAAAATATATTTGGGATAATAGTTATTCATCATCATCATCATTTCAGCCTATACTTGTCCACTGCTGAACATAGGCCTCTCCAATCGCTTTCCAGCGTAACCGGTCCGATGCCACCTGCATCCAACGATTTCTTGCGATTGTCACAAGATCGTCGGTCCATCTGGCTGGCGGTCGTCCTACGCTGCCCTTGCCAATACGTGGTCTCCACTCTAGAATCTTTCTGCCCCAACGCCCGTCCGATCTTCGCGCTATGTGGCCAGCCCATTGCCACTTCAGCATGCTAATCCTGAGGGCTATGTCGGTGACCTTGGTTCTTCTATGAATCTCCTCATTCCTGATTCGATCACGTAGAGAAACGCCAAGCATAGCTCTTTCCATAGCTCGCTGAGCAACTTTGAGCTTTTTTATGAGACCTATTGTAAGAGACCACGTCTCTGATCCATATGTCATCACTGGTAACACACATTGACTAAAAACTTTAGTCTTTAGGCACTGAGGTATTTTGGATGAGAAGATGTTGCGCAGTTTTCCGAACGCTGCCCAGCCGAGTTGGATTCGTCGATTGACCTCTCTCTCAAAGTTGGACCTACCTAACCGGACTGCCTGTCCCAGGTAAATGTATTCGTCGACAACTTCAAGAGTAGAGTTCCCAACGGTGAGTGCGGTGGGTACGACATGGACATTAAACATTATTTTTGTTTTGTCCATATTCATTTTAAGACCCACTTGTTGGGATACTCTATTGAGGTCACCGAGCATTCGTCCTAGATCTTCCAGCGACTCCGCCATGACCACAATGTCGTCGGCAAATCGAAGGTGAGTGATGTATTCGCCATTGATGTTGATGCCAAGTCCTTGCCATTCCAAGAGCTTGAAGGCGTCCTCTAAGGTGGCCGTAAACAGTTTCGGAGAAATGACGTCTCCCTGTCTTACTCCTCTTTTTATGGGGATCACCTTCGTGCACTGCCCCTGTACTCGGACTGACATGGTGGCGTTATTATACAAGCACTTCAACACTTCGATGTACCTATAGTCAATGCGGCATCGCTGGAGAGATCTAAGAACCGCCCAAGTCTCGATCGAATCAAAGGCTTTCTCATAGTCCACAAACGCCAAGCATAGTGGCCGATTATACTCATCAGTCTTCTGTATAACCTGCCGCAGCGTATGTATGTGGTCTATGGTACTAAAACCTTTCCGGAAACCGGCTTGTTCGGGAGGCTGGAAGTCATCAAGCCTTCGTTCGAGACGATTCGTAATGACTCTTGAAAACAACTTATAAACATGGCTCAGCAGTGTGATGGGCCTATAGTTCTTCAATAAAGAATTATCACCTTTCTTGAAAAACAGCACCACCACACCCCTGTTCCATGCTTCCGGCGTTAGTTATTAATTTACTAATAATATTTTCAAACTTACCAATGTGTTCTTTAATATAGCTGCTTTTATAATATTGAATTGGTAATCCCTGACAGAATAATTTGTGGGATAAATCCATGTCTTTCCTGTCAGCTTGTCATAACCACTGATCTCCTCATCACAACACAAAGCACTAAAACATACACAATTCATACTTAAGTTCATTACAGGTTTTGAAATAATAATGAACAAAATAAATCATTAGTTTTGGATGACTATATCTATAGAGATATAGTCACCCTCCTATATTAGCCCTGTTAAGAAACTGTCCCACCATTGAACACAGGTATCCATACTGAGAGGCTTTAGGCTAGAGTTCATCACCCTGGTCCAGTATGGGTTGGAACTTCACACACCTTCGAAAAACTCTTAGGCATGCAGGTTTCCTTACGATGTTTTCCTTTACTGTTAAAGCAAGTAATGGTTAATTTTTAAAATGCACATGCTTTACAAGATAAAGGTGACCTCTGACTTTGCAGTCCAACAGTCTAACCACTAGTCATCCTAAACTAATGATATCTATATTATCCTGCTAGACCCCTTGTGGGTAGGCAGAGAGTGCAGGGTTCCAACAGATTCTTTTCAGGCTAAATAAAGTTACTTTAGGATGAATTGCTCATATAGATCACCCAGCTGCAACACAGAGCTGGGCTGGACATATCTACTGTAAGTTGCATATGCTTTGGGCTACACAACCAAACTGTGGGCCCACCTAGCAGGAAACAACAGCACGGCAAGCCCAAAAAGAGTAAGCAGGACTGCTGAAGTCGAAGTTGCCGTAAGACTAATATACACAATAATACATAGACGATATGCCCACGTAATAATATAATAATGATGCAGAACCAGATTGAACTCACCTAACATTTAATGCATTTTTATTAATAGAATCATTTATATTACTCTCAAAAAATTTGGATGTGGTTTTAAAGGAATTATCGAATTTGGCCAAGAATGAGGAGTCGTCGAATATCTCATCTTCTCCAAAATCATCATCCCGTTTTGATTTACTACAACTAGGTAAATTATTCATAATAACTTAATATATTTTCATGTTAAATAGCACCAGCAGGTATAATTTCTTTTGAGGCCCTAACAAATTAATACATCTTAGCGGAACAGATCTTTAGATTTTCACCACAATCAAAGAAAGACCAGAATACGGAATAACATTACAAAACAATCCAAAGGCGGAAAACAAAAACAATTAGGTTACTGTCGTTCAAAATGTTGATTTAAGTAAGATAGCAAATTTCTGTATCTATCGTTTTATGAACTTTAAATATCTAATGAACACAATAGTGGAATAATAAGATACAGATCCATTTTATATTTATGTTTTGTATAAACTATTGCATTAAAAGTTTAAACTGTTTAAATGTAAATAATATTTTCTGGATCATCATTTTTCCGAATTTCGTTTTTGAGCTAATTCGTCAACTTTCATAGGATTTTGACAGCAAAAGTCAAACGTCAGCTGTTGTGTTCTATTGTAATGATTTTTAGCGTTACTTGTACTCTGTCCTTGTTTGTCACGCCAATAGTGTGAAATCGAGCAAGTGAGTCGAAAGCAATGAAGTGACAGTTGTATTTTTCCCCTCTTGAGTCGCGCAATAATTTGAAAGCTTTTTGTTTATCAGTCAGCGGTGTGTTAAAAATATGGATTTGGAAGACGGCTTTGATGATTTGCTAGCTGAAATTTGTGAGCCTACGTCACCTAAAAATACAAAAGTTGAACTTGAGGACTTACAACAAGAACAACCCGGTAAATAACTTTTATAATTTATGGTACTGAGAACATTATTTCATTATATGTTATAATTGCCGGTATAGTGGTCTGGTATTGTTTCTAAAATTATCTGGGGTCAAGAACCATGAAAAATACCTACCTATACCATCTACTCCAGATCCCTTGCGGGGTATGCATGAAAAATATATTGGACATAAGTTGTCCTACTTATATTAATTTATTCTGCCATAATATTTATTACAGGATCATCTAAGGAACCTGTTAGCAAACCTGCATCATCTAAAACTCACTGTGTATTAGTGAATCAAAAGCAGGCAAGTAATAATACCATTAGTGGTATTAGCACAATAAAAATTAAATCAACGAATGTAAAATTGACAGAGGGCTTGGTTCAGTGGCTAAGACCTTAACACGCTCTGCACACTGGATCGAGTATGACCCTCAAATATTTGTTTCAGCTTGGGTGTTTGTATATGTAAATTTCGTGTTTGTAAATGCATCTATGACACAGAAATTGTTTCTGGTGTGGCACTTAGACTTATTTTTTAAAAAATAAAATAAAATAGTTATAGCCTAGTGGTTAGACCATTGGACTGCTAAGTCAGAGGTCTCGGGTTCAAACCCAGGCACACACCTCTGCCTTTTCGAAAACAGGTGCTTATTAAAAAAATAATTATCACTTGCTTTAATGGTGTAGCAAAACAAAGTGAGGAAACCTGCTTGCCTAAGAGTTTCTCGAGGGTGTGTGAAGTTCGCCAACCCGCACTGGGCCAGCGTGGTGGACTATGGCCTAAACCCTCTCAGTTTGAGAGGAGGCCCATGCCCAACGGTGGGACAGTTGCTTAACAGGGCTAATATTATATATTATTACAATAAAACACCTTTACAGAAAGGCAACCCTTTACTCAAGTTTATTAAAAGTGTACCTTGGGAGTATGATGATATAATACCTGACTATGAAGTGGGTAAAACAATATGTCTGCTGTTTCTATCGCTGCGCTACCATAATATGAATCCAGATTATATAAACAACAGGTTAAAGGAACTTGGGAAGAAGTATGACCTGAGAGTTCTTCTTGTACAGGTAAAAAAACATTAGAGTCTTATGATCCCAATCTTATATAATGTCATAAGACTGTCGTAATTTTCGCACAACATTAAACACCTGTGAAGAGTGTCCTAAAGTATTGTATGTATAGTATCCTGTGTATGTAATCTCCAGTGTATGTATGGATACTTATCCTAAATATAGTCATATAGTGATTTTCTTATTTTTCATTTACTTAAAATATTTTTCTTCTCCGTCAGTAACTTAGAAATCACACATACTAGGTTTCGGCTTCTCTGCAGGTTTAAGCCTGTGGTCAGTTTTAACAAGTTTTACTTAGTCCTGGGCTCCTGTCTTCCAAACAATATTTCTTTGTAAAATTTGTTGAATAATTGTGGACAAAAATACTTGTGCGAGAAATAAATGATTCATTATTATTAAAAAATATATGTACTACTTTTGTCCGGTAATGACTAGTGCTAAGACGTTCTACTGTAATAGATGTTTACTGCTGACTTACTTTAGGTTTGTCTTACATTTTCACTTAATCTATTCATCAGGTTGACTTAAAAGACCCTCATGCTACACTAAAGAATATAACAAGGATATGCCTGTTAACTGATTTGACTCTCATGCTGGCATGGAGTCCAGAGGAAGCAGCAACGATTATAGAAAATTATAAGATCTTTGAAAACAAGCCACCAGATAATATTATGGAGAGAATTGAAAATGATCCACATCAGAAGGTAATATTCAATAATACATATTTTCTGTTGGCCAGTTAAGTTGAGGTTATGGGTGTTAACTGTATAAATAGATTAATATAATTAGAAGTTCAGAATCATTGACTCATTCATTCAATGGTTGTGTGTGTGTGTGTGTGTATGTGTAAATGATCTAAGCTGTGGGCGAGCGTGCAACAACTTGAGCCAGAAGGGCAACTAGCTCAAGGGTGCCTCAAGGAGGAACGACCTCGGCTTGGGCAGTCGCTATAGAGGAAGGTATACTAGGTGTCTCGCCGTGGTGCCCTGCACCGGCCGGCGGGCAAGTGATTCCTCGACCTCGCCGGCGAGGTCGGTGTCTGATTCTGTATGCGGTATCTGGATCCGAAAGAAGGGAAGGGATGTAAGGGCATCAGGAGGGTCGGTGAGAACATGCCGCGGACGGCGGTAGCTGCTGGTAGGAGGGGAGTTAGGTTCGTCGTCGGCGGCGGCTACGATTAGCGGATTACTATGATTGGACGCGTTCGCAAAATATCGGATTGTCGCCTTTTCAATGAAAGCGCTAATAGGTTCGAGACCGAGATCGGAATGGAGATCGACATTCCGTATGAACCACGGGGCTCCGATGGCTTTGCGGAGGAAACGGGATTGAACCGTTTGGAGTCTATCGATGTGAGAGCGGGCGGAGTGCCCGAACACCTCACAAGCGTACGTCATGATGGGTCGTATGCAAGTTTTGTGAAGTGTCACCTTATTCCTAAGGGACATTTTACTCCGCTTGCAGATCATCGGGTAAAGACGACCGAGTACAAAGGCTACTCGGTTACGGACTCGCTTGATGTGCGGTCCGAAGGTCATTGTATTGTTTAGGGTGACCCCTAGATATTTGACTTGTTTGACTCAGGGAATAGGTAGGTCAAACATGGTAATTTGACCGAGATTACTTCTGAGGTGGCGCAGGGAGGGGCGTGGGGTGGCACCTCTGGAGAAGAACACCGCAGCGCTCTTGTCCGGGTTCACCTCAATACGCCACTTTCTGAACCAATCCCCTAAGGTATTGGCGGCTGCCTGCAGGTTTCTGGTAATGGAACCCTTATTCCTATGCGAGACATAGAGAGCGGTATCATCAGCGAATAGGGCTAGAGGCAGTTTAAATAATATAAAAAAATATTTTAGTGTTATTTTTAACCTGTTGTAGGTAATTTTAATCACCTCGTGAAGTTAATATAGTCAACATAAATTTTAAAAAATTTAGCCAGTCATGAACTAAATTTCTTAGGGTTATTAAAGGTTTCGGCTTCGGCGAAAAATCGACCTTCGGTCAGACACTATCTGTAGGTCTGTTAGCTGTTCCATTGCACATGTGTAACATAGATATTTCTATCTATATCATCACGCCAGATCCCTTGCGGGGTAGGCAGAGAGTACAGAGACACAACAGGTTCTTTCCTTACATACCTCTTTGGCTTATATAGATATTTAATGTAGGTAATGATTCTTTGTAGATTAAACAACGTACATTTTTTCATATGGCACGTTGTCGCAATCGGAGTCTGTCGCCTTGCCACATGAACAACTTATATTTATGTCGCCTTGCCATATGAATAAATTATATTTTAAGTTAACATAGTAATTATCAGCAGAATACTTATCCCTAACTCCGCATTGCCCTATATGCACTGGGTGTTATAAAGAAATCTCTTAATCTATCTATCTATCTATATCATAACGCCAGATCCCTTGCGGAGTAGGCAGAGAGTACAGAGTTTCAAATCTATTAATGAACAATAAAAATGTTATATTCAACTGTAATGTTGTAACTGCCGTTCGTTTCGTTGGTTTAATGGCGAATAATACGCGTAGCGATCACGAGGTTCTAGGTTCGAATTCTAGGCTGGACAAAATGTAATTTTTCTATAAAAAAATTCCAGTGTCAGCTTGGACTCTGGAGGCTCACATTCTGCTACTACTACTACTATATCATCACACCAGATCCCTTACGGGGTAGGCAGAAAGTACAGAGTTCCAAAAGGTTCTTTCCTTACATACCTCTCTGGCGTCCTCCACTCTCTTAGTTCGTCTCATACACGCTCGCCGGTTACGGAGACTCCTGACTTGTCCTTCAGATAAGACATTCTGCTCGGTACTATGGCAATAGGCTCGCCCCCTATTATATGGGACCTAACATCCTAGGCAAAAAAGAGGTGTACACAGTACACCTCTGCCACTCGCTCTTAGGAAATATAGGTGTGATGGTGTGTGTTTAAATCACCCTTTTCAATGTTATGAACATGAAAATGGTAATATTTTCTGTGCTCTGTCGTCTATGATAACTGCATTGGTATGCAATATCTAATTCAGTACTTTAGTTTCAACAGCATTCTGAGTTCCATGCGGTGGCGGTAACTTACCTCCTTTTGGCGCTTTTCCTTTAAAACGTCGCTTTGTAACTATGTTAATATTTATATCATCTTTGAGGTCCGAGCGACATTAGTAGATATTATAACTCAGACGTCCATAAAGAAGGAACGTTGGACCTTAGTACTCTCTGCCTCCCCCTCAAGGGATCTGGTGTGATGATATAGATAAATAGAGAGATAGTTAAATTGATGGGTACAGCGCTAAAAACACTGCTGTCATTGCAGAAAGCGTATTCCGTTTTAGTGTAAGTGATGTTAAAAGTCAAAGCTTTCTAGCGCGTGCAATCAATTTAGTTTATTCTGTGGTACTGTCGGTTCTTCCTCCACCATTATGAAGCCATCCACAAAAAGCCCTGTGTGCATGGATAGCTCGCCCTATTGTTTCGATGTTAGAGTATCCATAGAAGACCCAACATATATATACAAGGTGTAACATAATAAACGCAAGACCTGAAAGTAGTTTGTTCTAAATCGGTAACTGAATTGATTCCAACAATTTTTAATGTATCTTACATTTTTATTTAATTTGCAAAAAATGCTTGTACTCCTTCAGTACGATATAAAAAAAAATTTTTATTCTTGATTCATAGCAAGAAGAAGATTCCAAATGCATTCCTAAAACGTACAGCTCAAAACACACACATTCACGTACAAGTTTCATTGTTAATTGGGGTTAAAAGAAGGGTAAAAAGCTTTTAATTTGAAAATTTGGTTTTCGTTTTGAATTTATAAAGCAATTCTCTAATTGGGGTGTCTGAGGTCTTGCGTTTAATATGTTACACCATGTATATAACATTGGAGTTCAGAGTGGCTTGTGATAATTTAGCTTCTCAGGCCCATGCGAAATTACTACATACCGACTACTCCTAATTGAGCCGTAGGGGGCTCTTGGTAGTTCATCAGATTAATAACTTGCCATTAACGATCTCATGATGGGCAAGAGTTACTTTGGTAGGTATTTGTCGAGGTTTGCGGATATCATGTCTTTCGAAAATTACTTAGATTCTGTTGGTATTTAAATGATGATTCTAAAAACCCTCTGGTTTTTAGAATCGCACCTCTGTGCGAGCTAGTTCACTTTTACCGAAAACCTCCATTCTTAAAAGACTAACTAATGCTGCTTGATTCAAGTATTTTACTGAATAGGGAATATGCGTGTATTTGTTTTATACGATAGATTACATCAATATATAATTGCAAAAAAAAATTAAGCGTCAAAAACAAAATGTACAAGGCAAAAAAACATGTTGAAGATAGCAAACAGATAAGAGTACTTTAAACGCCCGCCATTTTGGCGCGCTTGGCGTGACGTCAAAGTCTATAATAACAATCAACTAGTGAACAGCTTTAGAAGTAATTTATTTTTATTTTGTATTTTTCGACTATTATACAATGGAACAACACTGTGTTGCGCCTAGGTGTAAAAATACAATAAGAAATGCACCCGATAGGTGCGGACATAAGAAGAAAGTGGTGTAAAATCAAAAAAGAGACATGGTATCTCCATCAACTTGTTTATATTGCTGTGAAGATCACTTCAACGTAAGAATTAACTTAAATAATTTAAACTAAAATTTTGTCTTTGTGTAAATCGACAACAAAAAATAACAATAAAACTAACTCAATAGCAAACATCCAACGTGTATATTACACTTGTTGACATTTGTATTGTAGACTTTAACGTCATATTCGATCTGACCAATAGCGTGGCATTCCAGCTACTTTGAATTTCCCACTCATTTTTGTACTTTCAATAATTATTTTCTTAATAAAAAAGTCATGTTATTTAAAAAAATTGGTATTGACATTCTAATGCGATAAAGTTTTTAAAAAAATATTTGACCCTTATTTGTATTACACGCATATTCCCTATTGGCTATCACTTGTATATCAGATTGTTATTAATAAAGACACAATGAATTATTTTCTACCCGAGACTTCGTCCTCGTTAACTTTAGACAGATACCTTACATTTTTCAGGGTAAAAAAAGTATCTTATATGTTAATCCAGGTAATAAAGAAAGAAATAAATTTTATTCATCACGGCATGAGAGACACGGTATTTAGCTGATATGACACATACATATCAGCAATTTAACCATACAATTACAAAGAGTACGAAAGATTAACATTATTCCAAAAAAATACACATGAGGAAAAAAAGGAACACAACAAAGTAATACACATGAATATGTGTCTCACGATTCAGCCAAATAGGTATCCAGATTAGCTTAATGTCAGGCACAAGTGCGAGACGGTGATTTGCATCTGGACCCTCCTGAGTCTTCACAGATAGCAATCCAGTATCAATTCCAAAGACATGTAGAACAGTAGTACGTGCTCGTTCGCCAATCCCGCGCACCCTCGCCGCACTGAACGCTCTCCTTGACGGCAGTCTTGGATGTGATCTGTTTGCGGATGCAAGGAGTGATATTTTGTCTGAGTGTCTGAGGTATTGTGAGGGACTGGAATGAATGAGCTTGTATCGTGCACTTCCATACTTTTAATTATTCTACATTATATATATATATATATACAAATTTGTTGCGTGATTGAAACATCTAAACATACCAACTTTTACATTTATAATATTAGTAGAGTAGTCCCAATTGATCTAAATTAGTAACGTAATCCGGCGTTAATAACTGACTGGTCCTCACGAAATACTAAAAGACAACGCGGTAAACCCAGGCGGAGATGGCGGGACGAACGAACAACTTTTTGAAAGACTGGCCTGACATAGCAACTAATAGAGAGGAGTGGGAAAAAGTGGGGGGAGGCCTTTGCCCAGCTGTGGGACACAAATGGCTTATAATAATAATAATAATCCGGCTTACACGGGCTATCATCAACGCTATTAAACGTTTTGTTTCTAGATCATAAACGCATTAACATCAATAAAACCAGTAAACAAGACCGATGCAATGACGTTGATTAAGACCTTTGATACACTAGAAAACATTATTAAAGCATCTGAAAACAGACTTGCCGAATGTCCAGGATTCGGAGCGACTAAAGCCAAGAAGCTTTATAAGGCTCTTCACGAACCATTCCTAAAGCAACGGAATAATAAGCAAGGTAATCAGTTCGAAGGAGATATTAGTATCGAAGACATTGAGAAACTTGAAAATCAAGCAGTAGAATGTACTTCCACAGAGGAGCCAGTTAAAAGCTGATCTAAAATGTTACAGTGATCGCCTTCCTTTTATGGTTGTCTTAGTTTGAAGATATATGAATAATTATCCCTTCATAATAATTATGATTGTACCTACTACCTCGTCGTAAGTAGAAATCGTAAGTTGAAATGTAGAATGAGTCCAAAGAATGTATCGTCGATTCAATAGTGCCAATTATACAATATTTCTGTTGTATAGTAGTACTGGTTTAGTCCAGAATATTAGTTACTAATGTTCCGATTTGACAAAATTATTTGAACTAGTCCATGTAACAGGCTGCAGACATTTATGTTAAAAGTATTTGCTGACTCATATTCGCAAAGTATTAAATGCGAAAAAAGACGAGACTTTATTGCTGCGATGTCATCAGGCTGCTAGATGTTAAATCATTTTACGTACTATTTTAGTCGCATTTACGACACCTACGGCAAGAAAGAGAGGCGCTTGTCTACTATCCATAACTACGTATTTTGTCACCTACAAGGGGACTAGGTTTAAGGATATGTTTTAATTTTATCAGCCTTAAGTAATTTTAAGTAGGTACACTTTTTACTGATACTTTTTCATGTATAAAATCAGTTCGAATCTTATATTTATTTTACACTAGCGATATAAGATTTTACTAAAACAAAATCAATAAACAGGTTTAGATCCAACTTGGTTTACTTTTTTTGCCCAGTATCCTATTTAAAAAGTTATTATCCCATTACAGACGGGGATTGTTTTGGTGATTGCTTTTTTTATAAGGCAGGTCCAGAGACGCGTAGCCGTTGCGTCTTGCGACGCGGCAACGAACCAACAGCCAAGTTCAAAATAAAACAATCAACAGCGAACCGGCTTCGCTCGTGGTTGGACGTATATACGGCGCCGTGCCTGCCTTATCGCTGCCGGCCGAAATAAATAAACATTTGGCGGGAAATCGTGTTATATTCAAATAAATATGGCGTTATTTTATTCCAAATTCGAATAGAAACTGAATAACGCAAAGGTTTTTAGTGACAGGTTTTTTTTTATTAAAACTACGTTTAGTTCGTGATTTGAACCTTGTGCGAAGGATTAAATGGATCTTGAAAGGTGTGAATAAAATAAACACAAGGTGTGAACTTGAACTGTGGAATAAAAGGAGCGCTTCGCCCGTGTAGACAGTGGAATTATTGGTGAGTATATTTATAAAATCTTTGTGGAAATTATGCTTAAAAGTTTTTTTGCTATAATTTAATTAAGTAGGTATTCTGCTACTTATTTTACGGACTAGATATAAGATAACAGAAATCAATAAATTATGAATAGAGCTAATTTAGTTTTTTTGTACCATTTACAATAAGTCTCAGAACGATTTTTATTTATTAAATAATTATGCATGTATCTAGGTTAATATCTAGTTTAAAAAGTAGGTATCTATTCTAAAGTATATTGCAACAGGGGAAGTCTTAAATCGATTGGCTTTTTCTTGTTATGTAAAAAAATAATGAATCATAAATTCATTTCGATTCCATTCGAAATGTAACGGACTTCTGCTAAAAAAATGCATTGGTTTTATTTGTGACTTGGGATTTGCATATTCTTATTCAAATGGCTCACCACGTCTCTGTGTAGGTACTTACGTCTTGAGATTAAGGAGTAAATAAAACTTATTAGACGCTGACGAGTTTTTTAAACTTTGTGAATGTTGAATTGCGACTGGCTTACAAAGCGGTGTGCTTTGCCACTAGACCATAGTGGCAAAGCACACTGCTTTGTGATCCCGAGGTCCTGGGTTCAAATCCTAGGTCGGACGAATGTAGTTTTTCTAACGAAAAATTCCCAGTATGAGTCCGGAGTCTGGATTTGTTCCCGGTATATGGCAAGAGGCTCACCCCCGATTACATGGGACCTAACATCGTCGGCGAAACGTGGGTGTACTCAGTACACATCTGCCACCCCCGCTTGACGTATATAGGCGTGACGGTGTGAATTTTTATTTTTCCTAATTGCTAAATATAGTAAGATTTTTATTATGTTATGATTTTCCAATAAGATTACCATTCCATACCATACCATTTATATAATTGCATACTACATACGTTGATGTCTTGCCTACGCTCTCTGCATTGAATAGTCACGGGTTCGATTCCCGCACGGGACAAATATTTGTGGTATCCACAATCATTTGTTTCAGTCTGGGTGTTTGTGTATTCAAAGTACGGGAATAGTTTCTAGTGTAATTAATAAAAATAAATAGTTCGAAAAATTCCTTTCCCGTAGGATATCTCTAATTCATTTACTTTGTCTTTTTTACCTCTACTATTCATTCATTTTTATGTTTTTGTTAGTTCTCGTTCACCTATGTACTTTGTCTTCATTTAGAGCTCATTAACTTCATATATAATACAATGATAAATGAAGTTCATGAGCTCTAAATAAAACAAATGTAGGGCACGGTTTGGTCTGTTGTTATCGTATGTTTCCTATCCTGTTTATTATTGACTGTTTGTGCCTAAATAAGTAAAATAAAATCAATAAAAAGTGTGCAATCGTTTTGAAAAAATACATGTCAAATTGTCAAATACAAACTTCTATTTGATAACAAACATAGTAGACAATTAATAAATAGGTAGAGGGCACAAATCATTCAATAAAATAATGATACATAACTAATGTAGCCTGCTAACTACGATAAATAAATTCGTAACTAGTAACGATAAATGAGAAAATCTTTACTTATACCGTACCGTTGAGAAAAAAAATCAGTTCGCCGACACGCAATGCTTAATTACCCAAAAAACTAAGCACAGTTAATGTGATTTATACTGCCAATCCTAAACTACCATTTAAAAGAAGTTGAAAGTAGTTGTTGTATAACAATTCACAACCGCTACTGCTCTACAATTACAGGCCCACGATGCATCAATTTTGTTGCGTCTACAAAAAATAATGGCACGCTTTATGCCGTCTAACTGGCGGTTCCAAGACCCTATTTATTTAAAACAGCGACCAAGAACAGGTGAACGGGGCACGTGCTCAAAGCCAGGTGGGAAGAGCAATTTTTTTAAATGTATAATTAACTAGTCTATGCAGATAAATGGACCTATGGTACGCACGAGATACAATACTTCAGAAAAATAAATTATTATCAAGACTTCTCGACAAAAAATATTAAAGACTCTCATGCATGTGCGCGGTTGCTATTTATTTTCCAATTAATTTCGGTTCAGACGCGATAATTAATGCGGTACAGAAAGAGTCGACTCTATCAATTTCGCTCCTTACAATAGTTGATTGCTTCAAACAGTTACTTGAGATTGTCTGTTTTATTTGAATTGCCTGCATGTTTGATGATAAGAGCGTGATACGTGATACATTCAACTTTGTGGTAAAAGTTACTGTAGTTTGCGACTGTATTTTACATTTCCTGTATCACGACTGTACTCCATAGGAGTGTCTAAATTGATATGTGGTCGTAAATTTTCCAATCCCGTATCTGCTACTACTACCTAGAATATCTTCGCCTTGATGGTGAAAAGACCTAAGCCACATTTTTGTTATGAATTGGCTTATGATCCGAAGTCCGATGGAATGTGTGACGCACAAGGAGGTCTGTAAGAGGATGCTCGGAATAAGGTTTCTCCCTGCGCATCATCGTAGAGAAGTATTTGGCAGTGTACCGAAAGGTGTTATGCGGTCTGGAGAAGGCGTTTGATAGAGTCGTGCGAAAAAGACAGGGACATTTTACCAGAGTATGGTAAAAACGGCACTCTGTTGCGAGCTGTCTAGTCCACCTGTGTGGACAACATGGCAAGGAATAATCAATGTATATTTTCTATAACAAAAATCCAGTATCACTCCGGAGTCTAGCATTGTGTTCGGTACGAGGCATGCCTTTTAAGTTTTGTCGTTTGAAGAAAAAAACACAACTAGAACCTTATAGCACTTTTTATTGTTTTTCAAAGTATTCACCACGTAGCTTAATACACTTTTCCATTCGCTCAAACCAGTTATTATAACATTTATTCCACTCTAAAGTGGGGGTGTTCAAAATGGCTGACTTGAAAGCGTCGACTGCTTTTTCACCGGACTGGAACCTTTGACCACGAAGACTTTTATTAATTTTAGGAAATGTAAAAAAATCGTTAGGGCTTAGGTCAGGACTGTATGGAGGATGGTCAAGAATTTCTACTTTTTCCTGCTTCAAATACTCAATCGTTTGACGAGCGCTGTGTGAGCTTGCGTTGTCGTGGTGCAGGATGATGCGTCGCTTTGAGTTAGATTTTCGAAGTTCGGCGATGACTTGTGGTAAACAAACTGTGGTATACAAGTCGTGGTGTGGTTCAAGTGCAATTGTCGCAACATGGTCGGTTTTTCCAACGAACGTGGCCACCATCTTTGAAGTGCTTCGAGAACGAACAACTTTAGTCGGCTTTGGCTCGTCTTGAAAGACCCAGATTGTAGATTGTTGTTTGGAATCAGGATCGTAGGCATAGATCCAAGATTCGTCACCACTGATGATGTCGTAGACGTGATTTGACTCTCCTCGGTTGAACCTTTGCAGAGTTTTCTTACACCATCTGACGCGGGCCGCCTTGTGATCGTCGGAAAGCAGAAGCGGTATCCAACGGCAAACTAGCTTTCTCACACCAAGCGCTTTATGCAAGATCTTCTGAATGGTTGTCCCTGAGATGCCTAATAGAGCCTCTATCTCTCGATACGTCACATGACGATCTTCGAGAATTAGTTGTCTCACAGCAATGATGTTATCTTCAGTGAAGGCGGATTTTGGGCGTCCTTCGCGAGATTTGTCACTAACACTAGTATGTCCACGCTGGAATTCTAAATACCAGCGTTCGACAGTCCGCAGACATGGGGCTTCATCACTGAACACAGACGTTAGCTCTTCAAAACACTGAAGCCGTGTCAGGCCTCTTCTAAAGTTGTAGAAAATTATTGCACGAACATTTTCCTTAGAAAGATTCATTTTCGTACGTAACCTGACAGATTCCAATCGACGCTGTGACTAAACAATAGCATTAATCCTAATACTTTCAACTGTTTTGAGATTCAAAATTTAAACACATTCGAATATAGAACAGTTCCAAATTCAAAATTGCCGGGAAATATGGAAACGACAGAACTTAAAAGGCATGCATCGTATAATGGCAATAGGTTTGCCCCCTATCGTATGGGACCTAATTGTCGGCGAAAAGTGAGTTTACACCATACACCTCTGCCACCCCCGCTTGGGAAATATGAGCCTGACGGTGTATTTTTCCAAAAATAGCGATGTCGTTTAGATCTTTTCACCGCGACGATATAATCGTGTTTGAATTATTATAGAATGCGAAAGTCTACAGAATACAGTTATTATCGTTTTATGTATTCAGAGGGCCGGTTTATTCGATTAACATACCAATTATTACATCCCATCGCCTCAAATTCTCCAGGGACAGAGAAATTTGCGGCGCGTACGCATGGACGTGACATTGTTAGCCAAACTCTCATCCAATTTCTATATCCAAACACGAATAGTTTTGATTAATCAGTGGCATCATTCTATATTGACTGTAAATATTAGATTACCGTAAAAGAATTATACTTAGATTTGTCATATGAAATGTATTACGAATCGTGAATACGTGTCACTGTGTGTCATTAATACTCATTTAGTAACACGGTTAGAAATTAGGAACAGGGGGCCAACTCTATTAACAAAATTCCGTAAGAACCGTCGCCGATCAATGGTGTTTAGCTGTTTTTATACTGTTATATAATATGAACAGATATACAATGCGAAAGTGGAAGGATGTAGGTACCGGGGAAGACCTAGACTATGTTACCGTGACCAAATAGACCGTGTGTAGACTTTTGACTTGCCCTTCAAAGATATCTAAAGGGCAAGTCAAAAGTCTGTCTGTAAACAGCGAGCGTGTATAAAACGAACTATGAAAGTGGAGGAAGCCACAGTTGTAAGGAAAGATTCTGTTCGAACTCTGTACTCTCCTACCCCGCAAGTGGTCGGGCGTGATAAAGATAGAGATAGATAAAATATGAAAACACAGAAGTGCCATCGTTTGGCGGGAGTTAAGATTTAATTCCTGTAATTTTTATTGGTTCTTGAGTTGGCCGCTTGTATAAAGAACTACTAGTTGTTTTGAATGACAGGTGAAAAAATAACAGAAAAAGGAACAGACAAGCAAATATGTAATAGAAAGCAAGTGAAAGCAAAATCAGTGTAAAATTTGCATTTCGACCATCGTCCGCGGCATGTTCTCACCGACCCTCGATGCCATTACATCCTTTCTTTCGGATACAGATACCGCACACAGGATCAGACACCGACCTCGCCGGCAAGGTCGAAGAATCCCTTGCTCGCCGATTGCTGCAGACCACCACGGCGAAACACCTAGTATACGCCCTCCCGCGCCGAGGCCGTTCCTCCTTGAGGCACCCTTGAGCTAGTTGCCCCCTTGCCCTTCTGGCTCGAGCGTAGTGGTTGCACGCTCGCCCTCTTGTCCGGTGAAGCTGTAAAGGCCCCGCGGCCAACAGCGTAGACCATACACACACAAAATGTATTTCGAGTCCTGACAATTCAAATAGTTCCCGTCTTCCGCGCTAGCGTTGCTACCGTTTCGCTAACGCTGCTCATTCGTAAGATACATAATTATCCTACGGGTGTATTAAGTCGATAATTGAGTCTATCGTTGCGCCGATGTTACAGCTTATTTATCTACAGTTATGTTTCCATTCTACGTAATTATTTGATGCTTTCGAACATGGAATATCGCATGGCCACTTTAACCCACTGTAGACCAGTCGCGAGCATATTATGTCACCCTGTTTGCTATCGCTGTTCACGTTATTTCTGAAAATTTGCAGATTTGCTTACTGTCAGTAGAATTTTGACAGATTTTCCATACAAAATAGGTCAAAATTCTATCCCTAGTAAGCAAATCTATCTTTGAGTTAAAAATTGAAACCGGCGGTTAATGATAGTGCTGTTTTAACATTATTTTTATTATATTACACAATTATCTAATCCATACTATTTAAAAAATACCCAGATAACTACAATAGTTTAACATACGCGAAAGTTGTAGCGTACCCGACCCCCTGCCGAAAATATGAATTTTGATGTTATGTTGATAGCTAAAAACGTCCATTAAAACGTTAACAATATCCCATGGGAAAGGCGGGTAAACTTCTATTATCTGCTCTTTCTGTGAGTGGAAGAGTATGTAAAAGGTAATAATATCGATCAAGTCATCAATCTGTCGTCATTATATCACTGCGTTAGAGTCAACTCCTGTTGCAGCTGCAAAGATTATTTGGTTTGTCTATGTACATCATCACGCCACATCACCTGATATTATTATCTATTTGATAAAGCGTTGGTATTAGGTTAGGTACGTCCAACTTTGAGAGAGAGGTCAATCGACGAACTCAACTCGGCTGGGCAGCGTTCGGGAAACTGCGCAACGTCTTCTCATCCAAGTGCCTCAAGACTAAAGTTTTTAGTCAATGTGTGTTGCCAGTGATGACATACGGATCAGAGACGTGTTCTCTTACAATAGGTCTCATAAAAAAGCTCGGAGTTGCTCAGCGAGCTATAGAAAGAGCTATGCTCGGCGTTTTCCTACGTGATCGAATCAGAAATGAGGAGATTCGTAGAAGAACCAACGTCACCGACATAGCCTATAGGATTAGTAAGCTGAAGTGGCAATGAGCGGGCCACATAGCGCGAAGATCGGACGGGCGTTGGGGCAGAAAGATTCTAGAGTGGAGACCACGTATTGGCAAGCGCAGCGTGGGACGGCCACCTACCAGATGGACCGACGATCTTTGAGGATCGCAGGAAGTCGTTGGATGCAGGTGGCATCGGACCGGTTACGCTGGAGAGCGATTTGGGAGGCCTATGTTCAGCAGTGGACAAATATAGGCTGATATGATGATGAGGTATTAGGAACCGGTAGATTTTAGTCCTTAATTTTTACCTGTCTTCAAGGCACCTACTTTTTAGATACTATTGCTAGGCTAGGCTAGGCTAAAAGTTTCGAATCCCATAGACTCCTTTTGGGGCGAAAGGAGTCTATGGGATGGATATATGGAATATTCATCGCTTAGTGTTGTATAATTATGTATTTAAGTAGTTTGCTTACCTAGTTTTAATTATGTAATAGTCTGCATCGTGAGCGTCCGTAACATTCGTGCGACAAGCCCGGCCCTGACGTTGATCGTGATCGCTTTCATCGCGATATGCGCCACATCACGAGCGGACTATCTTAGCCAATCTACCATTGAACGTTCAAGACAATAGGCTGCGGGAATTATGGCGTTGGCAAAACTGGGGATTACTTAGGAGGATACCTCTTTCGTTTGAGGGATATCCTTCGTAGCATACCTGCTCACTTGGAAGGAAGCGAGGGATTATGACGAGATTCCTACCGGCTAAATATCCCCGTGCTCCAGGTCGTTGCTGTGGCTGGGCGGGTTTCGGGAACGCGTGAGCAACCATCCGTACATTCAAATGTCCACCCTCAATAGGTCTACAATTATTTAAGCGACTACTTTTATACTGTCCCTGATCACCCTAAGATAAGGAAATAATCGATTGGTGATGAAATAAAATAATGGTTAAAGCGTTAAATGAACTTTTCCTAGAAGAAATTAAATGTATACAGAATATGTACTTAAGTATTACGGCTTTTATTTGGTTTCTTTATATCTAGGTAGAGAGGTATGTCGAAGAGTAAAATAATGTCCTCATGGTAAATATTTTAGTAAGCTAGTGATTCCTTATTCACAATTAAATTGGATTCTCAATGCAGAAACCGGCAAAGGGCGACGGGAGGTAAGAGTAAGGACCTAAAGTAGTATTACTAGATACATATATAGGGTAGTAAAAATATGCGGAAAAGCTTTGTAATAAAGGTATATCTATGAGGTGTGCCTCCAGTCAGTATTCTCTGACAATAGGCTGCACACCATACGTTTGTCACCTTAGACGTTGAATAACCACCTTCATTAATGGTTATTGTCGCTACAGTTTTCAATGTGTTATATTTTTCGTATAACGACAACTTCACGCCTCTTAGGCACGCTACTACGACATTATTCATTGCTATCTTTGATCGTTGGTGGTCTACGAGAGGGAATACGTATTGAGTATTTTTAGGTTAATTTCTAGGTTGTATGCAGATACTGCCATGGATGCAGGAATCTAGCTATATAAGTTTAGGCTTCTTACCCGTTGGTGAGTGACAAACGTGAGAATGCAACACGACGCGAAGCGACAAGAAGGTTTTCGAAGTGAGTGCTTTATTGGCCTATAGGGATAAATAATTTAGAGTTTGACTTTCCTGCAGGCTAGATTTTAGAAGTTTGGTCGTAAACTTTACGATTTAGCGCAGTGGTTAAGAGCTTAAGCCGCTCCGTCCAATGTGTCTAATAGTCGCGGGTTCGATTCCCGCACGGGACAAATCTTTGTGTGATCAACAATCATTTGTTCTGGTCTGAGTATTTGTGTATGTGAACTTTCATGTTTGTAAACACACCCACGACACAGGAATAAATCCTAGTGTGAGGCTACGTTTTAAAAAAAAAACAAAAACCAAAAACTACGTTTGAAAATCTCACATGTCATTACTGGAGGTCGATAATTAAGGGGCCTTTTAAGATTCTAATTAGTTTTCTTGCTCTTATTTTCCTTTCTTGCCTGATCTATAAAAAGCATTCTGTTGTGATCATCAGATTATTTAGGAATCTTTGGAAATCAATCGCTATCATGGTTTCGTATTAGGTACCTGTTATTATAATGTACTTTAACCATGTAACAATACGACTCTTGGTCATTAATACAATTATGCATATTGATAAGAAAAATATTTAGCCCTAACGTTTAAATATAGATATTATGCTAATCAACACGTCGTTTACAGATCTGCTCTTTTTTACTGCTAGCAACACAGCTAAATGTGTTTATCATAGGAGAAATAGTGTCGTAAAATAATAATAATATTCGAGGCGCGTTGGTTTGACTCGTGCCATCTCGCGGGTCGGCGACTCGGCGCACGCGCAGCCTCCGCTCTTGCTCCTTTTGTGTAATGTATAATCAAGTTCGTGACGGTGTGCATGTGTGTGTTTCATGGTGTGCTGTACACGTGTGTCGTGCAAAGAAATCTTTTCTGTATGACCTATAACAACTTCGAGTAAACTTTGAACGGATATCGTTAGTATTTCCAATGGCACGTACGCATCCATACTAGTTTGCTTTTGCTTATGCCTGATTGAAATGTTTGAAACCATATTTATGTAGTTCCAGAGCAACTGAGCAATGCTTTCAACCGGCGTGAGGGATTCTACAAAATCTAAATAAAAATAAATTAGGTACTAAAATTGTTTTACCATAACACACGGTAGCTGGGTAAACTACACAGCCCAACCCGCTATTTTTCTGTGTATTGGATCGAATGCATCACACTAACTACATTTGCGACCAGGGCGATATCTTATATTAATAGAAGATAATGGCTTACACTTGAATGTGAAGAAAACCAAGATTATGGTTTTTGAAAGGGAAGAAACCAAAACGAATGTAAGGATTGTGGTTGGTAACGATGTGCTGGAGCAAGTGAATGAGTTTGTATATCTTGGATGCGCTTTCAGTAAGGATGGGAAATACACCGCTGACATAGAGAGAAGAGTGAGTGCAGGGAACAGAGTGAATGGTGCGATGGGAAAGCTACTCGGGAGCCGGCACTTAAGCCATAAGGCGCAGCTGGCCATACATAACGGAGTTCTTGTCCCAACGCTGTTATATGGTAGCGAGAGCTGGGTATGTAAGAAGGAGAATGAAAGTAGGATAAATGCGGTAGAAATGCGAGCTCTGCGGAAGATGTGCGGAGTGAAGCTGACCGACCGCATTAGCAACAGCATAGTAAGACAGCGAGTAGGTATGAAAGATAGTATCGGTGTAAAGATGAGAAAGGGCATGCTCCGTTGGTTCGGGCATATAGAAAGAATGCCAGAGGAAAGAATGACAAAACAGATATACAATGTGAAAGTGGAAGGATGCAGGTACCGGGGAAGACCTAGACTATCTTACCACGACCAAATAAACCGAGTCTTATCTGATGGAAAAGTCAAGAGTCTCCGTAACCGGCGAGCGTGTATGAGACGAACTATGAGAGTGGAGGAAGCCAGAGAGGTATGTAAGGAAAGAACCTGTTGGAATTCTGTACTCTCTGCCTACCCCGCAAGGGATCTGGCGTGAGGTTATAGATAGATAGATAGATAGAATAGAAGATAAAAGGTTACAGTCGTAACATCGCCTTTTTCATTTCGCAAATATTAGGCGCTGCTTCATTCGCTAATAGATTTAATTTCATGAACAATCTATACTCATCTGCGCAGACGAATAAAAAATCGGGAACGTGTAAAGTTTTTTGATTACTCTCTTTTGGCCGCAGGCTCTCTGCGATCGCAATTGCCAGGTAATGTTCTTGTGGAATTTAGGAGAGTCTATTAAAGCTCTACATCTTTGGTACATGTATATACATATTTATTTCCACAGGGAACGCTTCAAATCGATTAGTTTTGTTTTCTTTTTGATGTGTGTTTTGCACCTGTTCTTTGGTTATGTTATTGCATATTATAGTTATTGCTGCCCCGATTGTAAAATTTAATGATTGCTCTAGTTATGAAATTTTGTGAATTCCAATTTTGCGTTTTTGTGTATCATCATCATCATCATCTCAGCCCACACTTGTCCACTGTTGAACATAGGCCTCCCCAATCGCTTTCCAGCGTAACCGGTCCGATGCCACCCGCATCCAACGACTTCCTGCGATTTTCACAAGATCGTTGGTCCATCTGGCAGGCGGTCGTCCCACGCTGCGCTTGCCAATACGTGGTCGCCACTCTAGAATCTTTCTGCCCCAACGCCCGTCCGATCTACGCGCTATGTGGCCCGCCCATTGCCACTTCAGCTTGCTAATCTTAAGGCCTATGTCGGTAACCTTGGTTCTTCTACGAATCTCCTCATTCCTGATTCGATCGCGTAGAGAAACGCCGAGCATAGCTCTCTCCATAGCTCGCTGAGCAACTCTGAGCTTTTTTATGAGACCTATTGTAAGAGACCACGTCTCTGATCCATATATCATCACTGGTAACACACATTGACTGAAAACTTTAGTCTTAAGGCACTGAGGTATTTTGGATGAGAAGATATTGCGCAGTTTCCCGAACGCTGCCCAGCCGAGTTGGATTCGTCGATTGACCTCTCTCTCAAAGTTGGACCTACCTAACCGGACTACCTGTCCCAGGTAAATGTATTCGTCGACAACTTCAAGAGTAGAGTTCCCAACGGTGAGTGCGGTGGGTACGACATGGACGTTAGACATTATTTTGGTTTTGTCCATGTTCATTTTAAGACCCACTTGTTGAGATACTCTGTTGAGGTCACCGAGCATTCGTCCTAGATCTTCCAGCGACTCCGCCACGACCACAATGTCGTCGGCAAATCGAAGGTGAGTGATGTATTCGCCATTGATGTTGATGCCAAGTCCTTGCCATTCCAAGAGCTTGAAGGCGTTCTCTAAGGTGGCCGTAAACAGTTTCGGAGAAATGACGTCTCCCTGTCTTACTCCTCTTTTTATGGGGATTGCCTTCGTGCACTGCCCCTGTACTCGGACTGACATAATGGCGTTATTATACAAGCACTTCAACACTTCGATGTACCGATAGTCAATGCGGCATCACTGGAGAGATCTAAGAACCGCCCAAGTCTCGATCGAATCGAAGGCTTTCTCATAGTCCACAAACGCCAAGCATAGTGGCCGATTATACTCCTCGGTCTTCTGTATAATCTGCCGCAGCGTATGTATGTGGTCTATGGTACTAAAGCCTTTTCGGAAACCGGCTTGTTCGGGAGGCTGGAAGTCATCAAACCTGCGTTCGAGACGATTCGTGATGACTCTCGAAAACAACCTATAAACATGGCTCAGCAGTGTGATGGGCCTATAATTCTTCAGTAAAGTGTTATCACCTTTCTTGAAAAACAGTACCACCACACCCCTGTTCCATGCTTCCGAGGTTTTCTCTTCGAGCAAGACGGAATTAAACAGCCTCTAAAGGACTTTAAGTACTGGCGTTCCGCCCGCTTTCAGAAGCTCTACGGTAATTCCGTCTTCGCCCGGCGCTTTGTTATTTTTGAGTTGTTTGAGAGCCATTTTGTGTATACTTGTGAGTAACTTATAAGTCCCGGGCTAGAGGTCCCGGCTTTAAATCCTAGGTCGGACAAAATGTTATTGTGGTTTTGTATCTAAATCATGGAGGAAGCCAGAGAGGGCTTGATGATATAGATAGATACATATTGAAAAATCTACACGATTTTTCGATAGATTCGGAGCCTGGAATCGTGTTTGGTATGAGAGGCTAAGCCCATATTACATTGGGACCTAATATCGTTAGCGGAATGTGGGTCTACAGTACAGCAGCCACTCTTGCTTAGGAAATAACGGAGGTGTAACGGTAGGGTAAGATAATTGGATAAAGACTGGAAAACTATTTCAAATCAAATTTGTCAAAGAAAATACATATGAATCTGATAGATCACTCACGAAAATAACAGAGATTCTAAATGCTTACAATCACCTTTCCGTATCATTTATTGACAGTGAACTTGCCCATTACATGTAAGTAAAGCATTGATCAAACGGGGTATAACATTTTACGAGGTTAAACAGTTACGTTATATCTTCGAGTGATGTCTTCGACTTTATAGGTGCTCGAGTCAAAGGGAATGCTTTTAAGGTTATCACTCAAAATTATTTATTACTAATGGAGCACTCGAAATAAGACCTCTCCTTCTTCACTATAAAAAACTAAAGAAAGGGAATGCTTTAAGTATAGCTTTTTTGTTCCCATGGTACCCACCTAATGTGCAAGCACTTGAGAGTTTATTTTTTCTGCAATGGGACCGTTCTCGGTGCCGAATCACATGCTTATCCACTTGTTGAGTTACCAAAATCTGTATTCCGTTTAACTCATATAACACTCAATATTGGCGCAAAACACTTATTTTTTTGAGATGTTTTTGTTTATTTCAAATTTCTCGAATGCAGTTTGTTTTCAAATCATATTAATCACACGATTTTACCGTAACTTTGTATAACTAGTAATTCCTTCAGTTAAAGCCAGTCATCTAGTAAAAGGGTCGTGACTAGCTGTAACCAACAATTGCTTGATTGCTGTCCAAACTAACATGTTATTAAGCTTTTAAAAAACGTTTAGTGACAAAAGTGCACCATCACACGTGCCCACAATCTTGTTTCGTTTTAAAACGGTGATTACAGCTTTGATTGTAATAGCTTTCAACTTTCAATTTGACGTCATCATCATCCACAGCTTGTGTCTGCCATTGACGTTCCAACCCAAGAGTTATTTAATTTGGTATGTATGTACGTATTGTACATTGATAACAGTTCTGTTGGGAATATCGGGAAGTTTACACAAAATATAACGATACGCGTTTATTAACAGTTTTATCCGACCGTTGCTTTGTGTCCCTAAGCCTTTTTTTCTTTTACAGTGATGTTTGCTTTTTGTGTTGTAGCCGATAGATATCCAACAATTTCTCATTTGTTAATATTTTGATGCCATTCTTCTGTTGGAAGTGTTTTTCTTTATTCAACTTTAGTCTCTCCTACTTTATTTAAAGTACCTAATTGGTGTTATCCACTATAAATTGCTTTTTACCCTATAGCGAGAGCAAATGTCATGTGTCATATTGTCTCAAGTATTGTCCAAAGAGTTACAGCCTGTATCAGCCGACTGAAAAGAATTGAAATGTCCTACAAAACAATAAAAAGTGAATCTTGAGCGTGCCTAACGGAGGAATGCGGTGTACGGCCGTCAGGATCATTTCGGTGATTACTATCGTTATTACTCATCGCCTTGGCCACGTGGCTGCGCGAGCGCATCGCCATTACTTTCAACAGAAAATTATTTATTGGATCATAAAATATATGACATTTAATGAATTAAAGCTAATGTAGATTCCTCCTCGTACATACAATTGAAAAGATTCAAGAATTTACCACACACCTCGAATAACTAATATGCGCTTATGATATTCCTTTAATTCCTAAGTTGGTGACCCATCCTTTAAGGGGACGTGTTTAGTCGTAACATTTTCCTGGATTTCTAAATTTGAAACTTAAAAATCTTATAAGAAATTTAGGAATTCAGGAGTTACGGCCCATAACAAAGAGAAAAATCAAAAACGCGCCCTCCTTCATTTAGTCGCCATTAATAGATTAAAATTTGCATTAATAAAGTGTCACTTCTTCAAATCAAGTAGTGGACCTGTTTTGGCAATATTCACAATGCTCTTATTGTCAATTTTAATTCTGAAATGTTGATGTTTGTTACTTAGATGGACCTTCTTCTTCTTCTTCTTCTTCAAGTTATGGCTTCACACTAATTATAAGTGTATTTTGCCAGTGTCCAGTGAGATATATAATCGTGTTTGTTTAAATTAATTCAATTCCCCGATGAATTTGATGACAACGATGATAATGAAATTAATGAAGTACCCCACCCTGGATAGTAAAGCGGTGGATACTTTACATACCAATTGCAACGGCCGTTTTGAGGGAAGTCGAAAAGGCACGTTTTATCACTTTGTTACAATTACCTTCACTCATGCACATATAAGAACACATAATGGTTAATATTCCACCAACATTACACATTATTAGTCGAAATAACACAAGTTTTGGAAATTAAAACAAATTGACAACATCACTCTTCGACTTCCCGCCAAAAAAAACTCAGATGGACCTTTATGCGACCATCCATGTCCTAAATAAGTTTCTAAGTTAGAAGTCAGAATTCCTATCACAATACCAAAAGAGGTTGATTACTAAATCTTTTTATAACCATCCAAAGTGTTACCCAACAGAACTGGTTCGGACATAACACTCGAAATTAATTATTTTAGGTACACCGATTGTGCATGGTGTACCGCGGACGTGTTATGGGGTTCTTAACCCTTTACTTTTGTAATCTTTTAATTGCTTAATTGTATCTCTTGTGGAGCTGTTTTATTGGAAGGTAATTGTAATATATGTGGGTAGTTCGTAAGTTTAGATATTAGAACATGAAAAATGTCTACCCTCTCTCTTGCCAATTAGACGTTGTAACGTACTACTGTGTTTTCATTGTGTTCCGAGAATATATTAAGATTCCCCTGAGATCGACATACATATCAACTGGCGACGAGATATAAACGAAATCTACGTGTGTATCGTTAATAATCGGCGATACTTTTAATAATATACTGTGTATAATGGCCGTGGGAAAGATCGAACAATTCGACATACACAAGGACAAATGGGACTTGTATATTGACCGTTTAGAACAATACTTTGTGGTTAATGATGTAAAGCAATCAGTGAAAGTGGCAACGTTAGTAACGGTGGTCGGTGCCGAAGCATACGAACTTATGGTGAATTTGTGTACACCAGATAAACCGGCAACAAAAACTTTCGAATGCTTAGTGACGCTGATGCGAGGACATTTACAACCACAGCCGAGTCTTCTAGCGGAACGGTTTAAGTTTCGGCAGAGGATCCAACGGGACGGGGAAAGTATAGCTGAGTTTGTATCAGAATTAAAAAAGCTATCGAAACATTGTAGATTCTCAGCGGAAAACCTAACCGAGAATTTGAGAGACCAATTCGTGTGCGGGTTGGTTAACGAGCACATCAGGGAGCGCCTGTTCACCGAGGACGACATACAATTCGATGCGGGATATAAAATAGCCGTGTCGATGGAAGCAGCCGAGGCCAATGCGGCGTCGGTGGAGAACTGTACTCGCGGGAGGGGTAGCAGTACTCCGGCGCAGGAGGTGCATCAGCTGGCGGCGAGAGCGCTGGTGGCGAGGAAGGAGCGCGTCGGGAGTGAGCGAGCGTATCGTCGAGCAGCGGTATCGAGCCACCGTAGCCGGGAGGAGGCCGCGTCGCAGAGAATGTCCGGTGGTACAAGTGGTAAGAGCGGAGCGAGTAGCGAAGCGAAATTTGACATCGACAAGATGAGTTATGGCCCGGAGAGGTGTTCCGTATGTGGGGGCAAGCATCAAAGGCATGATTGCAAATTTAGGAAATACGTGTGCCGGGTTTGCAACAAAGAAGGGCATTTAAAGAGGATGTGTCCTAATATTAAAAGAAATGCCCCACTTTTTAACGTGCTAGACGGCGAACGAAATTACCTAAAAGAGAACAATAGTGACAGTGACGAGGTAAATAACTATGCACTCACATCTAATTATTTAAAAAAGTTTGGACCATACACCATAAATGTAAACATTGAACAAGTTAACTTAGATATGGAGGTAGATACGGGCAGCGCGATATCGTGCATTAGTCATGATTGTTATTTAAAAAAATTTAAGCGATGTGAACTTAAGAAAACAAATTTAATTTTAAGGTATTACACAGGTGAAATAGTCGTACCTGTGGGTAAAATAACGCCTACAGTTAAGTTCGGTAGTCAATGTCGGAATTTAGATTTATACATAATAGATCGAGGGAAAACAAGTTTGATCGGTAGGCAATGGTTACACGAGTTAGGTATCAAGTTTTCGTTAGCTAATTGTCATAATGTAGGTAAGGTAGATATTATATTTGACTTAAAAAAATTTAGTTCCAGATACTGTGAAGTATTCTCCGATGGTTTGGGTAGATACACCGGTGGCAAGGTGGGGTTCCAATTGCGAGAGGGAGCCCGGCCCGTGTTCATGCGAGCGAGACCGCTGGCGTACGCGATGCGTGAGCCGGTGGAGTGCGCGTTGGACCAGCTGGTGCGGGATGGCATCATCACACCTGTTTCTACATCGGACTGGGCGACTCCTATCGTGCCAGTAATGAAGAAAGATGGGTCTATTAGGATATGCGGCGATTTTAAATTGACACTTAACAAATGTCTGGAGGTGGATCGTTTTCCCTTGCCTCGAGTAGAAGATTTACTAGTTAAATTAGAAGGGGGGCAACGTTTTACAAAATTAGATTTATCGCAGGCCTATGCACAACTAGAGTTGGACGACTCTAAGAAATATACAGTCATTAATACGCATAAAGGTTTATTTCGATATAATAGACTAATATATGGACTAGCTTCGAGTCCTGGGATATTTCAACGAAAATTAGAACAACTTTTTTCCGATATGCCTCGGGTAGGTGTATTTCTTGACGATTTAATCATAACGGGGGTGGATGATGAAGATCACATGAGGACACTGCACGAAGTCTTTGGTAGGTTACAGAGGTATGGCCTGAAAATTAGAAAGGATAAATGTACATTTTTCGCCAATGCTGTGACTTATTTAGGGTTTGTGATTAGTTCACAAGGCGTGCATACGGCCCCAGAAAAAGTACAGGCCATCAGAGAAGCACCGGTACCCAAGAATGTCACAGAACTGCGGTCATTTATCGGGTTAGTTATGTACTATGCCAAATTTATTCCACGGATGAGTACGTTGATGTCACCATTATATGACCTTCTTAAGAAAGATGTAAGGTTTGAGTGGAAGACGAGACACGAGGAAGCATTTAATGAGGTGAAGCAACTTTTGGTTTCCAGTGAGGTGTTAGCTCACTACTCGAGTGAGATGCCGTTGGTGTTGACCACGGACGCGAGCAGCGTAGGGGTCGGAGCGGTCATCTCACACCTGACGCCGCACGGCGAGCGGCCCATAGCGTATGCCTCAAGAATATTAAATTCAGCGGAGAAGGCCTACTCACAGATCGAGAGGGAAGCTTTAGCCATCATTTATGGAGTAAGAAAATTCCATCAGTACTTATATGGTAGGAAATTTATATTGAGAACCGATCACAAACCATTGGTATCGATTTTTGGTCACAAAATGGGTATACCAATAATGGCGGCGAGCAGAATGCAGCGCTGGGCGGTTATATTGTCGGGGTATAACTATGACATAGAATACGTAAGGAGTGATAAAAACGCAGCGGACGCCTTGTCACGTTTACCCGTGGAAGTGGAAAAGAAACCGGCCCTGGAAACTACATATGTAAATTTTATACAGAAGTTCTTACCCGTGACTAGGAAACTGGTACAGGAGCACACGGGTAAGGACGAAGTATTACGACAAGTTTATATGTACGTACAATCGGGGTGGCCACGGCATGTTAGTGATGAGGCGCTGAAGCCATATTTTCACAGACGACATGAACTATATGCCGATGACGGTTGTGTCGTTTGGGGATATAGGTTGGTGATGCCTAAGTTTCTTAGGAGAGATGTACTCCAGGAATTGCATACGGGACACCTAGGCATCGTGAAAATGAAAAGCATGGCCAGGAGTTTCGTATGGTGGCCTGGTATTGATGCAGATATCGAAAGCACATGCCATGGATGTTACACGTGCGCAACAGAGAACCCAGATCCACCGCGCGCACCACCGCATCCGTGGCCGTATATATCGGAACCGTGGTCGAGGATACACGTAGACTTTTTGGGGCCATTTCATGGTAAAACCTTCCTGGTAATTATAGATTCTACTACTAAATGGATCGAAATCTTCCAAATGTCACGGACGACGGCTGGAAGTGTCATAAAAGTATTACGGGAAACATTTGCAAGATTTGGATTACCTAAACAGGTTGTATCGGATAACGGGCCACCATTTTCGAGTAAAGAGTATGCTGATTTTATGGCTAATAATGGCATAACATTGACGTTCACCGCGGTGTATCATCCTTCATCAAATGGTGCAGCGGAAGGAGCCGTCAAATTATGCAAGCGTGCCATTAGGAAGTCAATGAGAGATGGGGTGGATCTGGATGCAGCACTACAGACATATTTGATGGCGTACAGGAACGTAACTCATAACACGACGGGTTCATCACCAGCTATGTTGTTGCAGCACAGGTCACTTAGATCAAGATTGGATCTGTTAAAGGCGGACAGAACGAGAGAAGACAAAGTACATAACGCCCAACAGAAACAAGGTTTTTATAAAAGGGGGAAGGAAAGAACGGTTAGCGTAGGAGAAGAGGTTTTGCTGAGAGACTATGGGGGAAGAAACACGTGGTTACCCGGCCGCGTACAAAATAAAGTAGGGTCCCGTCATTTTGTGGTAGGTAGGGAAAATGGCCCACCGGTTAAAAGACATTTAGACCAAATAAAAAAAAGAAATATCATACCCATTAAGGTACCCATTATGACACAGACTAAACCAGAGGAGAACGACCCACCGAGTGGTAATGCAGAGGCGGAAGAGGAAGCAGGGGTTGACGGTAGTGATAATGATAGTGTAGATACAAACTCCACCGAGCCACCAGTGGTACCTCTCAAGCGAATTAGGAGACCGGTAGTAAGATATGGTCAGGAGGTTAATTAATTATTGTATGTACTAAATTAAGGGTGAAGGTGTAATATATGTGGGTAGTTCGTAAGTTTAGATATTAGAACATGAAAAATGTCTACCCTCTCTCTTGCCAATTAGACGTTGTAACGTACTACTGTGTTTTCATTGTGTTCCGAGAATATATTAAGATTCCCCTGAGATCGACATACATATCAGTAATGTTAGAAATAGATTAAATATATGACGTCTGTATTTGTATTTACTGTTAATCCAATGCTTGACCGGTATGGTAATGAGTAATTAACTTATATTTATAAATATTATAAATTATATTATTTCGGTGTTATTATTTTTAGCCAGTTGTAGGTAATTTTAAGTTTCTCGTTCAGTTAATAAAATCACCATAACATTTTTAAAAATGTTGCCAATCATGAACCAAATTTCTTAGGGTTAATAAACATTCTGCTTCGGCCGAAAGTTTTGAAGATGGCCTAATCGGCTTCGGCTACGGCCAGAAATTGACCCTCGATCGGACACTTATTATCAATAAGAAATGAATGTGACGGTCTTGTGTTTTTCATGATTGAAATTGAAGACCGTTGAAAGCTTATGTACCTTATAAAAAGGCTTGTCTCATGTAAGGATCGTTTGATCCTTACATGAGACAAGCCTTGAGACAAGACTGTATCGAGAAGTCGCGGGTTTCCGCGACTTCTCGATACAGTCAACCGATTTGTTTAACTACATATTTTTATAGTCTTAGTAGGAACAAGATTAATTACTGAAACTGATACATATTAAGGTATAGAATAGATTATAAACAAGGAAAGCTGATCAAAGCTCATAAATTAGACGCGTAACACATAACGCGGATATACGAGTACATATATAGTTCAAAAGAAATACAATTGCTCAGGTATCTGCATACATACAAAGAGAAAATACGAACAGACTGAGTCAAGTTTCAGCCGATTGATGTGATGTATTAACCAAACGATGTTTGTTCTTACAAATCACCGTGTACTGACTTGTTTCAGCTAACTACAAATATTTATGCCTTCGGAATCCGTAATCAAAATTTCAGTTTCGTGTGAATGCATCTGTAAATAAAATTCTAACAGGAACACGTGCGCTTGTGCAACGGGCGAATGATATCCAGGAATTAACCTCGTTTTTTGTAAATTATCGATTTATCGTGATAGATCGGAAGTATGGCTCCAAGCAACGACTGAAATAGCTCAGCATGTTTGCATAGTGTTTAGAAACAACATGTAAACTCAACACGTACGCGCATTTGCATTACAAAATAATGATGGCGCCTTTAACGGAACGGAACCATTACGTTTGTTGGTAACTAAATGCAGATGGATAATACATTCCTGGAAATGAAGTTCTGTGTGTAAATATACTTATATGTTTTTTTGAAATAGTAGACGTTTATTTTAACTTTGTTTGATAATTTTGATGTGTTTTATTTATTGCTTGAATTATTACGCCATGCTCTTAAATGGACCAAAACCTTAACTAGGTTTTAATGGAATATTGAAGTAGATACCTAATGTGAAAAGTTGAATGGCGTACTTGAATAGCGAACGTTGATATTTGAAGAGAATAAGTCTTATCTGCAGGTGAATACAAGGTGTAACATAATAAACACAAGAACTGAAAGTAGTGTGTTCTAAATGAATTGATTCCAACAATTTTTAAAGCATCTTACCTTCTTTGTTTAAATTTGCATAAAATACGATTACTCCTTTAGTGCGCTATAATGAACTAAATTTATTTTGATTCAAAGCGATACGGAGATTTCAAAAGGATTTCTAAAACGTGGTTTAAAATTTTACATTAGGTAAATTGGTTTTTGTATTGAATTTGTGAAGTAATTATCAAATCGGGGTGTCTGAGGTCTTTTGTTATTTACGATACACTTTGTACAGACGCAATCTAAGAATCTATTCATGGTAATATCTTTATAAGTACTGTTATAAATTGTAAAGAGGCTGGGTCTGTTTAAAGATATTTATAGTACGTAAGCGAAAGAGAGGTCGTGCTTATTTGGTTGTGTTTCTACGTACTGAGGTCATAGCGTTTTATATTATAATGCATTAAGGTACACACAGATAGAGCTACGGTCAAAGTCTAGTGTCAATTTAAAAGCACTTAATCATAAGTTAGTACCGCTTCACTCTAAAAGACCAATGTAAAATGTCAAGGTGCATCCATAACGAGAGTCATGAATCGAATACATAAATTATGTGGTTTGAAATAAACCGTTTTACTGCTTGCGTGTGTTTCGCGGAAGGCCTTACATGTACCGCGGTAGCTTATGCGAATGCGACGCACGGCAGGGCGCCAGCACACGGCTTGCAACACTCATTTGAGCAAATTGGTTACAAAAACAAACATTTTATATGGTATGGTTTTTTTTCTACATCGTATTTTTATACTGTGGTAACTTTTTGTATGCCATTGGAAAATTCAAACCAGTGTTAACGAGAAACAAAACGGGGCATTTAAAGATTAGAAGGGTTGGATGACCGGCAAATATTTTTAAAGGTTTTAAAATTATAGTACTCTTTTTTGTTTTTAACTGACTATTCCTAAAAGAGGCTAATGTTTTTTTTTAACTGCATTAATGTTTACGTTGAAGTACTTAGAGGGAGTTTTGGCGGGAAGTCAAAGAGTGATGTTGTCAATTTGTTTTAATTACCAATACTTGTGTTATTTCGACTAATAATGTGTAATGTTGGTGGAATATTAACCTTTATGTGTTAATATTCCACCAACATTACATTATTATGTGCATGAGTGAAGGTAATTGTAAGAAAGTGATAAAACATGCCTTTTCGACTTCCATCGAAACTGCCGTTGCAATTGGTATGTAAAGTATCCACCGCTTTACTATCCAGGGTGGGGTACTTCATTAATTTTATTATCATCGTTGTCATCAAATTCATCGGGGAGTTGAATTAATTTAAATAAACACGATTATAAATCTCACTGGACACTGGCAAAATACACTTATAATTAGTGTGAAGCCATAACTTGAAGAAGAAGAAGTACTTAGATAATATTTTCAATTGTAATATTGGACACTAGATTTACTAGATTTCTTTTATGTGTCTAATTGTAATGATCCTTGCGTACTTATAGTTTATACACGGTTTCTTCGTGCGAACGTTATTAACATTTAATAGAGTTCTATCTCCACAAGAATGTGGATCAATCTCTTTGATTGCTCCCGATCATTAGCGGTGGCAAGGACATGTTATTGAACAGTTGCAACCACGTAGTTATACTTTCCTGGTATTTAGTATAGCGATAAGTCGGCATAAGGCACATTTTTTTTCATTGAAACCGTACATTACTTATTGTAAAAACTATATTTTATTAAACAGAAATATCTTCCTAATATTTTCAATGTAAAAGTTTGTATATTTAGATGTTTGTTACCCAATCACGCAAAAACAGCTCAACGGATTTGGATGAAATTTGGCACACAGATAAATAAAAGTATTATGTTACATTTAATTAGGTAATAAATACATGTAGTTTTAAAGCCTTAATTTTATTTTATTAATAGAGCATGGACCCGTGCTGCATGGTTTCCACATGAAACAGTTGAGTAGCTATATCTTATGGGACCTAAGTTTTGTCCTTCATTACCATACATGAAATTTACACTATCAGCCTATACGGGCAGTATAGGCTGATGCCTGCTGGGCAAAGACCTTTTTCACAAATCGAGGTGAGAGAGATCAGGTCATACTCCACCACGTGGACACAGTGCGGATTGATGAAGGCAGGTTTGTGGCCACCTGCTGTTGGAACTTATCAAGCCGTCTATAAGGCTTCCAACACGGCTTAACGACTACCACATTACGTGGTAACCTGGACCAACTGCTTAACGTCACCCATCGCAGGCCGACCAAGTCGAACGCTGCTTAGCTTTAGTGATCGTAAGAACACCGCGGTCGCACAGCGCTACCAGCGCCTCATGAAATTGTTACGTAAAAAATATAGATATTGGTAGGTATATCTATATCATCACGCCAGATCCCTTGCAGGGTAGGTAGAGAGTACAGAGTTCCAACAGGTTCTTTCCCCACATACCTCTCTGGCTTCGTCCACTCTCATAGTTCGTCTCACACACGCTCGCCGGTTACGGAGACTCTTAACTTGACCTGCAGATAAGACTCGATCTATTTGGTCATGGTATATTATTATTATTTAAAGTACATTATTTTATAATCTACGACAATCAATTCGTGGTTTACTTACATTATGTTACAAATCGTCGTTGTCAAACCAATATCAAATCAATACCAATAATATCTGCTATGTGCATCAAACATAAAATATGTGCACTTTTTCGAGATTTTGACATTTTGAGTATTATGACTAGTTTATTAACTAAATTTTCGTATAAAAAGACTGCTATATGACTCTAAGCATTATACGGTGAGCTACGGTCGCTAAAAAAAATAAGCTTAAAAAAATATAAAATTTTACAGGACAACAATTTTATTCAATATATAAGAAAAGAAAAGAAACAGTAATATGCACACGAAGTATTCACCTTACATTACACAAGTTTGGAACTGGCATAATACATCAAACCTAACAAGACTGATATTGATACAAACCTCACAAATTCATTGTTACCCACAGCTCGGCTCCACGGACAATGCACCAACGTAGTGAAAGGAATCGACTAATGAATCATTGAGTAATTAAATATGAAAACGCGCTTTATTAACCCCGATGTAACAATTATATGAATGAGAAATCAGAACATATAGTCTGTTTCGAACAATCGCGTGGATCCGCCGCCGTGTGAATTTCACATCGTCATGATTTAGGTAGGGAAATACGTAGTCGTTTTGTAAAATAAGTCGCTCTGTACAATAAAAAAAAATAACTGCCAAAGATTCACTAGTGTTGAATTATGTATTTTTGCGGCAGTCAAAGATTGATCATCCTTGTATTCTTTCTTAAAAGTTAATTTTCACAGTAGATAGGTACCGATAGTATTTAATGAATTAGATAATTAATAGAACAAGATAATACGACAAAAACATTTGTAAGACACTAATTCAACCTACAAATTTCGACCCACGTGTGTCAGTTTGTTAAAATTTATATTAATGAATCTATTCTTTCCCAAATTGACTTGCGAAGGCTTTTGCAAGATCTTACGCGGATCAAGTATGCAATAAAATATAAAGTCTGGTAGAACACTGATAAAAGCTATAAAGTTCCAGAAGTTACCATTGTTTTAGTTGGGTTTCATTTACTGAAATAGCGAGTAACTGCTCTGAGTATCAAAATTAAATTGTGTTTCCATACAATTGTTTCAGATACCGTAATGTGGAAAAGGAAAGTTAAAAACATTTAGGTAGTGCGTTGTCAGAATGGTGTGCCAGTGACGTGTAATGGCGGCGACCATGGCATCTCCCGCGCACGATCATTACATGCGCGAGGGTGAGCTCCGACCTCAGCATTCGAGAGACGGCTCCAGAGATTCTGGAATCTTCCACACCACTAAGGGTCTATGGAATGCGCCGGGCCAGAATAACTGCTTCTTGAACAGTGCTGTACAGGTAAGTTTAGTCTTAAGCCCGTAATCAGTATAGGTACACATTTTAGCATGCTTAGGCGAAGATTTTTTGCGAATACTAAACAAGTACGAATATGTACACAACTTAAAGAATAACAAATAATGTCGCGGTTCTTGAAGCTCTTAGTTTATTTATTGATAACGAACGCTCTGCTTTGGTAAAAAAAAATGACTAAATGGTGGCTTTCCATGATGTTGCTTGTTTATGACTGTGAACAGTATCGAACAATATATTTGCCTACATACATACGATTATTTAAGAGATATTAAGCTAAGCATTTTCAGCGTCAACGGATTGCCAAATATTTTATAGAGCTGCGGAGATTTCTACATCGTATTTAGCTAAATTATATCGCGAATATTTACATTAGGATAATTTTTCAGCGACATCATAAGATTTGACCCTTAATTTGAACGCAAATTGCAGTTTAATTAAGCTGTTTAATTAGTACTCGCGAAATTCCAAGAAGGTTAAAGGTAAACAAGTGTTGAGCCGTAGGTATACGAAGCTCACGTGTTTAATTGTTTGAGTCTCGTATCGTGGGCGGTGCGATCCTGATATTTATACGCATACCGATTGGTTTAAAACATCGATAGTTTGGGATATTGAGAGAGTTCGAGTTATTTTGACTATCAGTACGTAGAAAAGTGAGAAAAACTTACTTGTCCATGCAGATGGAGAGCGGAAGGACTTGCGTTGGCAACATCATAGCTTTTATAAATACAGCAGCAGTGAGAAAAGTATCAAAAGAGTTTCCTTTAAGTTACAGAATGAAGTGCTAAAAACACTGGTGACCGGGGTCAAAAATAGCGACGCAGAAAAGGAAAAAAAGCAATCACTTATATCGTATTTATAAATATATAAAAAAAATTAAAAAATCATTTAAACTTAAAAATATACAGAAATCCATATACTTATATATGTACAGTTGTACTTATAGCAATAAAATGTTATTCTTAAGAAATAATCATCGAGTCCTCACGTTTCTCGGACTCAAAAGATTACAGTGATCCATTTTTAAGATGACGTAATTATATAATTTAAAAGATAAATTCGAAGATAAATGAGATACATTAGTAGGCTGCCATTGGCGCGGCTCCGAGCATTATTCAAATTTCAACGGGTAAGATGGAGGCATAATATAATCCTCGATCTTGAATGCTTGACAAAGCATTTGTTCGTAATCTCGCCTCTATTTGGGGCAGTTTCATAGGTTGCTGTTAGGTTAAATGCATTAATATAAAAAATATACCAATGGTTAAATGAAAATAATTAGTTTATTGTTTGTTTGATAGAATATGAATGTGAATAAGCTTTGAAAAATAAAAGTACTTATGGCCGCACTGTGAAAGGTAGAGATACTCTTCATGATTTTCCGCCATCATTTCGCCAAATACACAACGGGTAAATGAAAGGATGTAGGTACCGGGGAAGACCTTTTTTTACTGACTAAAACCCCACGGTGGCCGGCACTGGCACGTGTCAGAGGGGCTCCGGGATTTCCGAATGGAACGCGCCGGTGCCCCCCTTGTGCCGTGCTCCGAAGAGCCCGCCTCGAGAGGGGAAACTTGTAGCTTGCTTCCCTCCCTGCACCGTCGCGGTGCTCACGGCGGCGTGGGCCACACCATGCCGCCATTCTCCTCGGGGTCGCGCGTGAAGGACGCTTAGGGCCCCCGTCCCAGCGTCTCACGACCCCAAAGGCCCCCCTGCGGGTGTTGGTGCAGGGGGGGCCCCCACCAGATGTTGCGGCAGGGGACACAAGTTAGCCCGTATTATAAAGCCCAGGGCTATTGGGCTGGGGGGCCTGGGCGGGCTGTCCGAGCGGGATCGGCCCTCACCCGATCCCGCTCGGACCGGGGAAGACCTAGACTATCTTACCATGACCAAATAGACCGAGTCTTATCTGAAGGACAGGTCAAAAGTCTCCGTAACCGGCGAGCGTGTATGATATGAACTATGTGAGTGGAGGAAGCCAGAGAACTATGTAAGCAAAGAACCTGTTGGAACTCTGTACTCTCTGCCTATCCCGCAAAGGCTCTGGCGTGATGATATAGATAGATAGATAGAGATTTCGCCCAGTGTCGGTTTTCATTCAGGGAAGTGTGATCAGACAGCGTAGTTCGATACATCGAACGATGTCTAGTGGGAACCAACTATGGATAAACAATCCCATTACTTACAAACCAACTCCAGATTCTATGAAAATTCGTAGAAATAACATGTCGATAATTTTTCTATAGAAAGGCTACTAGTCTCTGCCCATAAGTTTAACTGCTACTGTTGGATCCCATAAAATAATAAATTATAACTGTTTAAGATTTGAGTAGTAACTCCCCTTAGATGTTAAAGGCCTTAACATCACCATACGAACGATGGGCACTACACTAGGTGCTGTAGCTCTAGCAACCCTCGTTTATTAACTATTCCTCCAAACTTTTCCATATTCTATAACGTATTATATATTGTACAAATAGTGGGTGAATGTTTACGGTCAAAGGTAAATATGGTCAAGATAGCAGACAATATGGTGATACACGCATTTAAATAACGGCGCGCACTCATTTACGCCGGTTTTTCTTATCTTTCAAAAATAAACTTTGTTGTGTCAGTTTTAGAGTTCAATCTTATAAATTGTTGTGTGATGTTGATGACACTGGTGGCTATTGCCATTAGGGGTCGTTTGTTGACGTGACTTTTGTACCAATAATGCTAGAAACCTGTTTAAGATTTCTTACGTAGATGCCTCTATAATATTTAAACGTTTTTTGAGAAGACGTCTGGCGCCAACTTATTAGGCTTATAGAAAGACGTGACAGTAAGGCATAAGAGGATAGATATTTAAATATTACATGTATTCTTCATGGCTTTATTTTTTTTTAATTTGTACGCTTTAGAAATAGGAAAGGTGACAGTAATAATAAAAGTTCTAATTTTCATTATACTCACTGACATTATGTGTATTAGCTAAAGATTAAATATTAAGACAGACGTTGCTATCTGTTTATAGAGCAATGTACAATTGGGACTGTTGATTTAGATTAAATGTTTTCCAATCCATTCTGTACTCTTTTTCATTTTTTTAAATCAATATTAAGCAATTTATGAATGTTAAGTGTTATATCTGTGGAGTTTCAACCGCTTCTCTGGACTTAATTAACTCCTCTTATGAAATACCGTAACTCAAAGTTTATAATTTAATAGATCTTTGGTTATTTAACAACCCTTATATGCATGTTAACATAATAAATTCGAAAGGTACTCTGTCTGTAACCCTTTCACGCCCAAACTGCTGAACAGATTTTGATCAAATTTGGCAAGAATATACATTTTATTTAGGGAAAGGATAAGGATACAGCTAGTAATATTTTAATCTTGACTTTATGAACTATAACTATAAAGTGGCGATGGACAGGGCACATGCTTCGCGCCAATCCTGAAAAATGGAGCAAGGCAATAACGAATTGGTACCCAAGAGACGGAAAACGAAAAAAGAGGGAGGCAAAGAAAAAGACGGGAAGACGAACTAAAAGACAAAGCAGGACCTTATTGGAGAAGAGTAGCGCAAGATAGACTCCATTGGAAAGAGCTAGAGGAGGCCTTTGTCAGAAGACACTCTGAGTTAAGAGACTTAATTTAGACGTAGTTTTAGTTATATATGTTGTAAAATATCTCAGAAATAAAGGCTTATTATTATTAAGAACTTGTTTTTATGAACTATACAAAAACTGCACTGTCGAAATTACCGTGCTATGCGCTCATTATTTTATACCTAATTATGTAGAAAGGTCTATTGTCTTTAAATTTCTTCTCTCAAGTATATACGCATGTCATCTCGTTCTTGTCGCGTATTAACACGCTATAATTTTTATTCACAGTGTCTAGTGTTACATTTCCCACAATCCCGTCTCACCAATGGTCTGACGAGATGGCTTACGAAAACGTTACATGGAGTCGTGTTAAATACTTGGCGCTACCGTGGGAATAGCCGTTTTAACAATTAATAACGTCATATTTTCTTTGGAGCAAAGTGGATTGTTACTTTTGTGATTGTCGTCATCTCCGCTATTTTGCTTGCTTTTACAGTTTTGAAATAATTTTTTGTTTTAATGCTATGTATTTGCGAGGCTTGAAAATCTCCCTGGTGGTTGAGTGATGTTTCTTTTTATTTATAAACCGACAGCTATACAATATGAGTTAGGAAACTGTCCTACCGTTGGGCACGGGTCTTCTTTCAAACTGAAAGGGTTTAGCCCATAGTCTACCACGCTGGCCCAGTGCGGGTTGGCGAACTTCAAACACCTTCGAGAAACTCTTAGGAATGCAGGTTTCCTCACGATGTTTTCCTTCACCGTTAAAGCAAGTGATAGTTAATTTTTATTACGCACATGCTTTCGAAAGGCAGAGGTGCGTTCCTGGGTTTGAACCCGAGACCTCAGACTTAGAAGTCAAACGGTCTAATCACTAGGCTATCACTGCTCCAATATGAGCATAGCAACACATTATTCAACATGAAGCCAAATAAAGTTTTCACGAGTAAAAATCAAAATGAGACAAAGACTAAAGCGAACACTTATTAACACTCATAACTAAACACATTACTAGGCCTGATAACATAGATTTTTTTTTAAATTAATGGAAAAAAAGGTTAAGCTGATTAAGCAGTTATGACGTTAGTGTCACAATATGCCAATCATTTCAAAGCATAAAGATCGCTAGATAGAGACAAATATCGTTATATCGACGTTATTAATAGCTTCTGTTTAGCCAAAGAGTCAAACCATTCATACTTTTTGCTCCTTGGCCACAATTCTGCCAACAAAACTCCACTAGAACCGTTTTCGTATTCTTGTAGCATAAGAAAACAGAAACGCCGTTCATCAGAGACGGTTAACTTAACGTTCGATTTTAGCGAGTTTTGTTAGTACAATTAGGGTATTTGAATAAAAAAAAAATATTGCCATTGTATCTACTCGTATATAAAAAACAAGTACACCTATAAACTTGAATAGTGTTGTCTCCTAGTTACCTAATACAAACACGATAGCACGAGCACTTAACAAAATAAAAAAAACGTATCAATCCGCTTCTAACACGTACATTGTTTTCGAAACCAACATCAGTGGCCGCCAACAAAAACCACAGCGTACGCAACATTACAGACATTCCAACACTCGTATACGTTTGATAAATCTGTTCCAATTTACATAGACATAATTACGACACGTAAAGACGCAGACGCAGTTATTGTAAAAAAAACTTTGTATCTACGAGCCCGGGGTGTAATGATGTATGTGATGGGCACCGCATTAAAGACCCATTAGGATTCCTGGACGCACTACGTTCAAGGAGTTTCCACGAAACGAGACAAATGATGTCATAGCTCCTTGTTATACGTAGATTTCCGTGTTAAGGATTTTTTGGGTGCAAGTGATAAAGACTAATGCGAGTTGACAGAATTTAAATGACTTGTTTTGTTGGGTTATCTTTAAAGAATTATACGAATTCCATTGGTGAATTTATGTCCGCTCCTGCACCCACCACTATTGCTACTTTTACGTAGGCTTAAATAGAATATAAGGGTAGACAACAGAATAATCCTAGAGGCTCTCATGCTTTTTTTTGTAAATAGGTTTTTGTAATAGGAGGTAATTTTGGTCCGTTTCGAAACTGAGTAAAGCAAACTACAGCTCTATGCAGCTCTAAACTTCCGTTCATCCTACTTCGTTTAGTTAGTGGTTATTCTCACTAAAAACACTACTACTACCTACCTACATTTAAATCAGCTGCTTTCAGAATTTTACATTTCATAATAACATACATATTTATTAGTATGTAAAAAGTTCACTATGCGCATATATTTTTTCCAGTAGAACTTCCATTCAGACTCAATAAAATATCTCAATGGTATCCACAAAGATTTGCAAGCGTTGTGCCTTCGAGTATCCGTTGAAAAGCATACATCCTACAATGTTACATTCCGGCGGCCTCATGAAAGCCTAACTAAAGAAATAAACCATGAATAGATGGCACGAGCCAGGAATGTAAGAAAAAGTAAAATGGCGACGGATTTACGGGCGTCAGCGACGCGACGCGGAAAGATTGCGATTTGTGTTGTCGCTATGATGTATTACAGACTCGTTTGTAGCAGTCCTCTTACCACCGTCACGCCTTTAAACTTTGTTTATTAAGTAAATATGGAATGGCTGGACCATAGAAATTGGAAATAATAAAAGAAAAGAAGTATAGCCGAGTGAGCTTGTAGCCACACATGAAAGAAAATTAGCTTCTAGACTGCGTGGACTGGACAAGGCATGTGATAGTGTATAGCATTTATACATCAGTCTAGAAAACTCATGTTCCACAACTTTTTGAGTTCACACAACGAGTAAACTTGTATGGGAAAATGAAAAAAAGTCTATCTATCTATCTATATCATCACGCCGGATCCCTTGCGGGGTAGGCAGAGAGTACAGAGTTCCAACAGGTTCTTTACTAAAATACCTCTCTGGCTTCCTCCACTCTCATAGTTCGTCTCATACACGCTCGCCGGTTACGGAGACTCCTGACTTGTCCTTCAGATAAGACCCGGTCTATTTGGTCATGGTAAGGTAGTCTAGGTCTTGCCCGGTAACTACATCCTTCCTCTTTTGCATTGTATATCAGTTTTGTTATTCTTTTTTGGACATTCTTTCTAGATGCCCGAACCAACGGAGCATACCCTTTCTCATCTTTACACCGATACTATCTTTCATACCTACTCGTTTTCTTACTACGCTGTTGCGAATACGGTCGTTCAGCTTCACTCCGCACATCTTCCGCAGAGCTCGTATTTCCACCGCATTTATCCTACTTTCATTCTCCTTCTTACATACTCAGCTTTCGCTGCCATATAACAGCGTTGGGACAAGCACTCCATTATATATGGTAAGCTGCGCCTTTTGGCTTAAGTGCCGGCTCCCAAGTAGCTTTCTCATCGCACCATTCACTCTGTTCCCTGCACTCACTCTTCCCTCTATGTCAGCGTTGTATTTCCCATCCTTACTGAATGCGCATCCAAGACATACAAACTCATTCACTTGCTCCAGCACATCGGTACCAACCACAATCCTTGCATTCGTTCTGGTTGCTTCCCGTTCAAAAACCATAATCTTGGTTTTCTTTTCATTCAAATGTAAGCAATTTTTTTTAAACGTCCCACACAATAAAACTGTGCAGAATAAAAGTGGTTTAGATTGACATATAATGCTTCAAGTTTCAGCATGACACTCCAATCCTGAATAACCTTGTTGTCTTTAAGCGGGGCCGGTGGCAAAGGTGTGCTTTATACGCGGATGTAATCTAAATGTATTGAACAGATTGCCATTGTATTGGGCATAATTCCTACTTTTGAAATGTTACTTAGATTTCATCGATAGAAAAACCTCAACCACCGACCCGACCTAGAATTCAAACCCAAGACTTCGGGATTACCAGCAGCACCATGCGCCACTAGATCAACGAGGCAGTCGCCTTTTTACAAGCTTTTATTTAACTTGCACTCTTCGGTATGTCTGTCTGTCCGTCTATCATTCTGAGCCAAAAGTCTAGTCTTCTAGTATGCTTACAATGGAACAGTTTGTTTAAAGAATGATGGTTTTTCACAACATTTTAATGGCGCTACGTGAGCCAAAGTAGATTGATATTAATGTACGGTGTATTAATAAAATGAAACAACAGTCGTGTGAACTTAGCCTCGAGAGCAGATATTCTCGGGTTTGTTTTAATAGCAGTCACGTTCCCATAAAGGTATATTAATTGGAGCACGCGATAGCCGTATCAATCTTACTCTGTAATAGAAATTACTTCATTGTGTCAAGATCCATACTTTGAATCGTGAGATTCTCAAATGTGAACTAATGCCGACCTTAAAATTAGAATATTTACTGTAGAGGATTCAAAGGCGATTTCAAGGCATATATATTGAGGGGATATATGAGAGTGAAGGATGCAAAGTCTCTAACCATAGAACCTGTCGGAATTCTTTGCTTTGTATAATTTTTTCAGTGTTAGATTTTCTCTGTGCTCGAATCATGGTGATGCTATCTATCTATATTATCACGCCAGATCCCTTGCAGGGTAGGCAGAGAGTACAGAGTTCCAACAGGTTCTATCCTTACATACCTCTCTGGCTTCCTCCACTCTCATAGTTCGTCTCATACACGCTCGCCGGTTACGGAGACTCTTGACTTTTCCTTCAGATAAGACTCGGTCTATTTGGTCGTGGTAAGATAGTTTAGGTCTTCCCCGGTACCTACATCCTTCCACTTTCCCATTGTATATCTGTTTTGTCATTTTTTCTTCTGACATTCTTTCTACATGCCCGAACCAACGGAGCATGCATTCTCATCTTTACACCGATACTATCTTTCATACCTACTCGCTTTCTAACTACGCTGTTGCAAATGCGGTCGGTCAACTTCACTCCGCACATCTTTCGCAGAGCTCGCATTTTTACCGCATTTATCCTACTTTCATTCTCCTTCTTACATACCCAGCTCTCGCTACCATATAACAGCGTTGGGATAAGAACTCCGTTACGTATCGCCAGCTGCGCTTTTTGGCTTAAGTGCCGGGTCCCAAGTAGCTTTTCCATCGCACCATTGACTCTGTTCCCTGCACTCACTCTTCTCTCTATGTCAGCAGTGTATTTCCCATCCTTACTGAAGGCGCAACCAAGATATACAAACTCATTCACTTGCACCAAAACACATCGTTACCAACCACAATCCTTGCATTCGTTTTGGTTTCTTTCCGTTCAAAAACCATAATCTTGGTTTTCTTTACATTCAAGTGTAAGCCATGGTGATGATACTATATTTAAAGTAATTACGGGTACGCCACGTGTTTCGCATCATAGTTTGACGTTGCTTTGACACATAATAATGAGTGTGTTCTGAGCCCTTATTCCTTATGAGCAATTAAACACGTAACATGGTACGATACGATAACTTCGTAAAATGAACATTTAATAACAGCCATAACAGTGGCATACAGTTAGTACTTTGTGCATACAATATTCTATGGTATTGGTATTCTATAATAATATCAGCCTATACTGCCCACTGCTGGGCAAAGGCCTTCTCTCACAAATTGAGGTGAGAGAGATTAGGTCATACTCCACCACGCGGACCCAGTGCGGATTGGTGGAGGCAAGTTTGTGGCCACCCGCTGTTGGACTTATCAAGCCGCCTTTAAGGCTTCCAACTCGGCTTAACGACTACCACATTAAGTGGTAACCGGGACCAACGGCTTAACGTGTCTTCCGAAGCACGGAGACGCTCGGATATAAAAATGCCACAAACGGTCACCCATCTCAGGCTGACCGAGTCAAGCGCTGCTTAACCTTGGTGATCGGTAAGAACACCGCGGTCGCACAGCGCTACGAGCGCCTTGAGATTGGTATTCTATTGAACGGTTATTTCACGAAGTTATCTTATCGCGCTGCGTTCGGTCATAGAGAATTCTTAAGGTTTCGCCACATAGCCGATGCAGCGCGATGGGAGCGGGATGGTGGCGTGGTTTGGGTAGTTGTAATGTACTGAAATGTACGGGGCCAAACCTTAAAGGTTTGATCAAGTAGCCGGCGGAGCGCGACGGGAGCGTGCCATAAGCGCTCGTCTACGTTCGATCTTGACGTTTGCCGTCGCGCCGAGCGGGGTTGCGCTGTGTGGCGTATCTCGTACTACATTTCAACTCCCCCAAGCCGCGCCACCGTCCCTCTCCCGTCGGGCTCTGTCGGCTATGATGCAAAATCCTAATTCTCTATAGCCCTGTCCGTAACACGCGACACTTTCGTGTTATATGCCTGTAAGTAATTATAAATGAATATCTTTATTTCTTCCAATGTAAATGTCATCTTGTCTAATTAACGTAAACAAGTTCCCTAATGGGCAATAAAATATAATGATAAAAGTCCAATTTTAATGTTGATAAAGTAATAAAACGTAACAATTAAACTTCTTGTTCTGTAGATGAAACCGCAATCGTCCTCATTACCTACTGCCTCGGTGTACAAATAATGAAACAAACAAACACTGAATTCATTGCTTAATAAATGTTCAATTTCAAATGCTGCCTTTCCGCCACTCATAGTGGCATTGTTGGAAACTATAGGAAATGGAACTTCGATAACAACGGCTTCATAAATAAAAGGTACATTTCCTTTACTTTGCAATCGATTACGCTTGATTTGTATCCTATAGTGGTAACAGCATTTTGTATTAAACTTGAATAGGCAATTGCGAAATGGTAATCACGTACTTATTGTTATATTGAATTCGATTTTGCTTAACTTGCAATGTCAGGTTTAGCTTACAAGATGTCCTTTTTTTTTTTTTTTAAATAACGTTGCCCCACACCGACTGATTCCTGTGTCGTGGGTGTGTTTACAAATATGAAATTTAACGCACACAAATACCAAGACCAAAACAAATAATTATGGGTCACACAAAGATTTGTCCCGTGCGGGCATCGAACCCGCGACTATTAGACACAGTGGGCAGAGCGACTTAAGCTATTAACCACTGCGCTAATTCGTACGTCAATTTGATCGTACTAACTTTGTTAGTTAGGTGAAGTCTTGCGAGTTGAATTAGATTTACTTCTTATTCTACGGAGTTGAAATTTCACATGTTCGTTCAGTTCCGATGACCTGATAAAGGAACTCCTGAAGGAACTTCCCAATCGCCAACGGCATAAATACAATCATCATCATCATCATTTCAGCCTATACTTGTCCACTGCTGAACATAGGCCTCCCCAATCGCTTTCCAGCGTAACCGGTCCGATGCCACCTGCATCCAACGATTTCCTGCGATTTTCACAAGATCGTCGGTCCATCTGGCAGGCGGTCGTCCTACGCTGCGCTTGCCAATACGTGGTCTCCACTCTAGAATCTTTCTGCCCCAACGCCCGTCCGATCTTCGCGCTATGTGGCCAGCCCATTGCCACTTCAGCATGCTAATCCTGAGGGCTATGTCGGTGACCTTACAATAAAATACAATAGCATAAATATATTTTGTATACACACTTAATTGGCAGGAAGAATGCTGGTACCGGAGAAGACCTAGACTATCTTACCATGACCAAATAGATCGTGTTTTATCTGAAAGTCAAGTCAAGAGTTTCCGTAATTGGCGAGCGTGTATGAGACGAACTATGAGAGTGGAGGAAGCCAGAGAGGTCTGTACGGAAAGAACCTGTTGGAACTCTGTACTCTCTGCCTACTCCGCAAGGGATCTGATAGGGAAATAGATAGACATTTAATTTTTAATCGACTTCAAAAAGTAGGTGGTTCTATGTTCGTCTGTATGTATGCTTTTTTTGTTGTATTTTCACCGATATTTCCGTCAGTTGTGGACCGATTTGGATGATTCTTTTTGTATTGGGTTCAGTATAGCTCCAAGCTCCTTGGACTTTGAAGATACACTAGGGACCTCCTTAATAACAAACAATACGAATGCGTAGATTGAGATATTATGAGTCAACAATCCTATAGGTACCCTACTATAGAACTAAGCAGAATGTTGACCGATTTCAAAAAAGGAGGAGGTTCATAATTCGTCTGTGGTTTTTTATAACTTATTTGCTTATAATCCGATTTGGATGATTGTTTTTTGGCTGGATTCAATATAGTTTCGAGGTGGTCCCATTTTAATTTCATCAGTATTGGACCTTGGACTTTGAAGATACACCAGGGAACTCCTTAATGACAAACAATACGAATGCTTAGATTGAGATATTATGGGTCAACAATCCAATCCAATCCAATATAAGTACCATACAATAGAACTAAGCAGAATGTTAACCGACTTTAAAAAACGAGGAGCTTCATAATTCGTCTGTATTTTTTGTAATTATCGAACTAGCGATTGCAGGATACAATATTTTTAGGAATAGGGTCTGCTAATCTAGGCTTGTTTATAATGATCGATTTGGGAACACTTTCGGAATATATTGGATACGACTTCTATGCTCAATAATGAACCGGGATTTTTAAATCTTAAAGGTATACATATACCTACTTTTATACCTACCTAGGTAGACTATGAGAAAGTTTGACATTAGGCAATTGAGTAACATCGCCGTTACGATGAGCACTTTAAGCCATTAAGGAAGAGATAAGGCGAATACACAATGAGGAAAGGGCTAACAACCTTATCTTGGTTGGTACTTCTACGAACAGGTGCACGCTGATGCTCGTCTTGAGTTACTTTACTGCGTGTTATCGTAAATATTACAACGCTTACACGGCACGTAGTCAATATCTTGTATTTACAACTCTGCATCAATAAATTACACTAAAGTATGAGCGCCATTTCAATAATGTGTTTAAAATATATTTTATATCAAAGATCTGTTGATAGCTATCTTATGTCCTGTAATTATTTTTGACTCTTATAATAACACTTCTCTTTCTGATTTATATATCTAGTTGTTGTATTAACTTTAGAAAACCAACGCATATATTAATAGCTTGAACGCGTTTTCTTTACTGCTAAATGTTTATCAAACTGTTGAATTAACGCTATATTCAGAACAATCACAATAGGTTGTGTACAGCTAAATTTAGATTGCTTTGCTTTGAAGTCCAGTCGCTACCGCTTGTTTTATAGTTACCTGTCTTTAGTAGCTCCCATACGATCACTACTGTTCACCATAAAATTTTGTTATGACTACAAACCCTCGTTAGTTGTGAGTGTCGTAACACGATTCAAGCCATCGTTCTAAAGCTCATCATAGGCATCATAGGAAATCGAGCTATCATTATATAACCATTCTTGTCTTTATTAAGACTTGTGTTAATGAGCGACTGTGATAGTAGATGACGTTTCGATGCCTCAAAACACGAGAATGTTTGCGCCGCCAGTTTCTAAACAATTCTCTTTGAACAGGTGCACGTGTGCTTACTTAAGTTATTTTACAAAACTATCGACTGTTCAACGCACGTCTCCAAGTCTCTTGTTTACTCGCGCTCGCTTCAATATGCCACCTATATTTTCTTTTTATAACAAATAATTTTCTTTAATAGTTTCTACGCAGATAGGATTTGTAATGGGTGCTTCGTTTTAATGAACTTTCTCGTTGACTGTCAATTAAACGAAAAGGAGAATCGTTGGTGATGTCTCTCGAAAATGGTGTTTAATAACAGGAAAAATGTAGAGGCGATAAAACAGACTCGTTAGTTTGATTGGTTGATGCGCGCATTCCGAGTTGTGCTAGATTGACGTACACCAAAAGGCTTTTGTTTTCATATTATGGTGTTGGAATTCAAGCTTCTTGATTTGGTCATTCGACTTATGCTAGTTATCTGTATAGAACAATGGCGTCTATTAAATGTTTTATGATTGAAACAGTAAGGTCTTTATTGCTTTAATTTAAATTTTGTCGCTTTGGCCACCCGAAGACTGATGTTTTCGGTATGCTCATGACAATTTATTTTATTTCTAGTACTTATATCGTCCCAATATATGTGATATATTTTCTGCAGTGAAAAATATCGTGTTCTTTTTCATTTTACTTCTTCTCTTACTGTGACAGGATTCAAAATTGATGCTTTTGTGGACAAATTCCTAATCAATTTGAGAACCAAACGCTATTGGGTTCCTCGAACTAAACTTTCGCATTTATAACGTTCAGAATAAACTTGTTTTACATTGTTAATGTGAGGTCATTTCTATTCTAATTCTAATTTTCGACACGTCATATTCATAGTCGGTCCTATAAACGCGGTGACAAGAAGTCGTCATGTCGTCAGCCATGAATATTAAATGACCGTGTGGACATGTAAGTAATAATAAAGACACAGTGATTTATTTACGGTCATATCATTTGTGGGAATGTTGTAAAAACTTTATTTGACACGTGTAAAATATTTGCGTTTATCAACTCCTCCTTGCGTCGGTTTCCTCATTACTGAGGGTCGTGGTCATATCTTAGAGAGCAGTTTTCTGCGGATGATGAGTCGCCATCCACTTGTATCTGCAGCCGAGTGAAGAGCATCGTGAACCGTGGTATCAAGAGCTGTGCGAATCTGATGCGTATATAATAATTGGACATTTTATGTTTACCACGGCTTCGCGCGCATCGTGTTTATTTATACTCATGTGTAACATCTTGGATTTTAAACATTTTTGTGAAAATCCTTAGAATTCCCAACTACCTATATATTGCCACGGTTTCTCTCTTTATATCGGGATAACCCGTCCGATTAATATTTGTAATAATACCTAAACAATTAATTTATTTTAAATGACATATTTTACATAGCAATTGTATTAAAATAAGTTATTATATTTTCCAAGCGGAGGTGACAGAGGTATACTGTGTACACTCACTTTTTGCCGACGATGTTAAGTCCCATGTAATAGAGGCGATCCTATTGCTATACACCAGGCACAATCTAGACTCTAGGCTGATACGGGGAATTTTTCGATAGAAACACTACATTTGTCCGACCTAGAATTTGAACTCAGGACCTGGCCACTAGACCAGCGAGGCAGTTGAGGCAATTTTTTATCCCTATTTAACTTTTACGACTATAAAATCAATTATTTACAGTTTTACGTTATATCATCACGCCAGTTCCCTTGCGGGGTAGGCAGGAAGTACAGAGTTTCAACAAGTTATTTCCTTACATACCTCTCTTCCTCCATTCTCATATATTCGGACTTATTTACCCTTAAATTTTTTTCTTTGTTTTTTTTTAAGTACGTTTCCCCACTCTAGGATTTATTCCTGAGTCGTGGGTGCGGTTACAAACATGAAAATTCACATACACAAATACCCAGACCGGAACAAATAATTGTGGATCCACAACGATTTGTCCCGTGCAGGAATCGAACCCGCGACTATTAGACACAGTGGCCAGAGCGGCTTAAGCTCTTGACGACTGCGCTAAATCGTCCGTCAATTAAAATTGTTTTTTTTTTTATTTATTTTATGTTTTTAGGGTTCTGTATCTCAGACTTTAAAAGCGGAACCTTTATAGGATCACACTTTGTTTCCCGTCTATCTGTTTATCCGACGGTTAAGACTCTTTTTTCAAATCTATTTGAATGAAATCTCTATGGTACTTTCCGAGATTACCCGCCATACAGATGCCGTAGGGGAAGTCCCCTAGCAAGTGTTCTGTAATACTCATTTGCGAGCATTATAGAGCTATAAATCTGTTTGCAGCTTATCTAAAGTTCTATCTATTAACGATACTTGTGCTTAGTGTGAAGTAAGGTAGCAATAAAGAATAAACGTAAATATTTGATTATTTACGCTTATTCTTTATACCATTTCTTTATACATTATTTGCCTCCATGTACATTTTGTGAAAAATAAAAATGTGTAAAGATCTTCCACGTGTACTAAGTTATTAGATTTACGCGAATATTACACATGAAATAAAACTATTTTTGTCGGATTTTATCGCGGTTTATTTTTGATTTTTAAGTTCAGACGTTTCGAGTATATTTTATAAAATATACTCGTGTATTAAAATAATTTATTAATGGGGTGTGTGGAGGCCAATAAAAACACTTACAAACGTCAAAATTAGTACAGTTTTTACATCTACCACCGACTATATTTATCATCACTATAGATTATAAAATAAAGTCCCTCAACGTCTGTCTGCCTGAACGCGATAAATTCAATAACTACCAACGGATTTTCATACGGTTTTCACCAATGGACGGAGTGATTCAAGATGAAGGTTATGATAATCTATCTATCTATATCATCACGCCAGATCCTCTGCGGGGTAGGCAGAGAGTACAGAGTCCCAACAGGTTTTTCCCTACATACCTCTCTGGCTTCCTACCTGAAAGGTTATAATAATTATAACAATTTACTCGTCCTTCCTTACTGGGCTGGAAGCGAAAGAAAAACTTAGAATGACCCAGTAGCCTTACTTTTGCTAGGCTGGTGGTAAAAGACCACCAAAGGCAGTAACGTCGTCTGATCAACGACCAGAAAAGGAAAATTCGAAAAACCCTATACCAACCTGTCTGGCCAGCATGGTATAGTAGGCCAAAAACCTCCTAATATGATAAGGCACCTAAACCAAAGGCCCCCAGTTCCCGGTAGTCCCGCTGTCCGCTGCCACAGTAGCGGTCGCGGTAACAGTGGGGCAGGGGGTGCGAAGAATCTCCGGGCTACGACAAAAGGCTACCAAAAACACCTGACCCTGGCTACGTACAATGGACGCTCTCTACGGCTGGACCAACACCTCACTGAACTCGATGTAGAACTAGGTCGCAAAAACTGGCACATATAGGACACGATAACCCTTGAGTCAGGCCACCTGTTCTACTTTCGGGAAGGTGATCGGCCCTCTCAGGGCGGTGTCGGTTTCCTGGTCAACAAAGCTCTCACTAACAACGTTGTGGAAGTCAGCAGTGTTTCGACACGGGTAGCATACCTCATAATTAAAATCACCGACAGATACACCCTGAAGGTGGTACAGGTATATGCGCCGACTTCGACATACTGCGACGACATAGCCGAAGCCATGTATGAAGACATAGCCAAGGCATTACATGGCACCACCAAGGCTCACTACAACGTTTTTATGGGGGACTTCAATGCCAAAGTTGGAGTACAAGAACGCGGCGAAACGATAATCAGACCCCACGGCGTGGGGCGCCGAAACCACTCGTTTTTTAAGAAGAAGCCTCATAGAAAGTGGACATGGCGAAGCCCCGACACTGTGACGAGGAACGAGATAGACTTTATCATGACTGACAGGAAGTCTATGTTTAGAGACGTCTCCGTGATCAACAGGTTTAATACCGGCAGCGATCACCGACTTGTCCGAGGCGCTCTAAATATGAACTTCAGGGCCGAAAGGCATCGCATGATGAGGTCTACTCTCAGACCTACTGCGCCTCAAATAGCTTTAGGATCCGAAAAGTTACAACTGGAGCTTCAAAATCGTTTCGACCTGCTGGAAACCGAACGCAAAGTTGACGAGAAAACCGACACAGTGGTCAAAACGCTACAGGATGTGTCTCGAAGGGTGTTCCCCGGCAAAAGCGGTAACAGAGAGTCTAAACTCTTGCTCGAGACACTTGAACTTATGAGGCAGAGACGGGAAATGTCATCCACGCAGGAATCATCGCCGGATGGGAGGAACCTCAACCGGTTGAGACCGGAAGATACGGAATATGGTGCGACGTGACCTCCGATGTTCCAACACCGGCGCCTTTGCGGCTGCGATTGAACAGAACAGAGGCACCAAAGTCTTCGCTCACCAGCTAGGTAGATCCAATCTGACGAAAATTAATACTGCGGGTGGCAAAACCGTAACCTCCAAGTTCGAGATACTCGAGGAAATTGAGAGTTTCTACAAAGACCTGTACGCATCGCGGATGACTAAACCCACGAGACCCAGCGCTGACGACCACAGAGCCCCACTCACACGCCACCACACGGAAGACATCCCTGATGTCAACCAGGACGAGGTCAGAGTGGCTCTCGAGCAGCTCAAAAACAACAAGTCACCAGGCGATGACGGAATCACCACTGAGCTCCTAAAAGCAGGCGGGACTCCAATCCTGAAAAAGCAGGCGGGACTCCAATCCTGAAAAAGCTAGCGAGCCTCTTTAATTCCGTCATCCACCAGGGCTTAACACCTCAAGCGTGGAGCGGGAGTGCGGTGGTTCTGTTCTTCAAAAAAGGTGACAAAACCTTGCTGAAGAACTACAGACCCATCTCACTCCTGAGCCACTTCTACAAGTTGTTCTCGAGAGTACTCACAAACCGCCTCGCCAGAAGACTTGACGAGTTCCAGCCACCGGAACAAGCCGGGTTTCGAAAAGGCTACAGCACCGTAGACCACATCCATACTGTTCGGCAGATTGTACAGAAGACCGAAGAGTACAATCAGCCGCTGTGTATGGCTTTCGTGGACTACGAGAAAGCCTTCGACTCCATCGAAACCTGGGCGGTTTTGGATGCTCTGCAGCGATGTGGCATCGATTGGCGCTATATCGAGGCGTTGAGATGTCTGTATGATACCACCACAATGACCGTCCAGCTCCAGGACCAAAAGACCAACCCGATCGAGCTGCGTCGAGGAGTAAGACAGGGGGATGTAATATCCCCCAAGCTCTTCACCAATGCACTCGAAGACGTCTTCAAGACGCTGGACTGGACTGGGCGGGGAATTAACATCAACGGCGAATACATCTCACACCTTCGGTTTGCCGATGATATCGTCATCGTGGCAGAGTCACTGGAACAGTTAAGCGAAATGCTGCATAGCCTAAATGGAGCCTCTCGAGGTGTCGGTCTCGGCATGAACTTGGATAAAACCAAGATCATGTTTAATGAACATGTCACGCAGCGACCGATCTACATTGATGGTTCGATGCTCGAAGTTGTTCGAGAATATATCTACCTTGGACAAGTTGTTCAATTTGGTAGAAACAACTTCGAAAAAGAAATCACCGCAGGATCCAATTAGGTTGGGCAGCATTTGGCAAACTACGTCACGTTTTCTCTTCGCCTATACCGCAATGCCTGAAGACTAAAGTCTATAACCAATGCGTCCTACCTGTTATGACTTACAGGGCCGAGACGTGGCCACTCACAGTAGGACTAGTCCACAAATTCAAAGTCGCACAGCGGGCTATGGAGCGAGCTATGCTCGGCGTCACTTTGAAGGATAAAATTCGTAACGAGGTAATCCGACAAAGAACCAAAGTTACCGACATAGCTCGCAGACTCAGTAAGCTAAAATAGCAATGGGCTGGTCACATCTGCAGAAGGACCGACGGCCGATGGAGCAAGCGTTTCCTAGAGTGGAGACCGCGAGTTGGTAAGCGTAAGGTAGGACGGCCCCCAGCTAGATGGACCGACGACCTCAAAAACGTCGCTGGGACAGACTGGATGCGGAAGGCGGAGGACCGTGTGCAATGGCGCGTGTTAGGAGAGGCCTACGTCCAGCAGTGGACTGCGATAGGCTGATTGATTGATTGATTGACCCGTGCGAAGTTCGGTCGCTAGTTATTAATATTATTTACGGTTGTTTATTTTCGTAAGAGTGTATTTTCGTTAATTTCTGAATTAACAATTGTTAAATTTATTTTTTATTTTTAAAATCCACCCCCTTACTAGGATTTATTACTGTAACGTGGGAGCAAAATTACATACACAAATTCCCTAATAACAAAGTAACATTTTATATACATACAGTCAAATTATTCTTTATAAAGGTGTTGAATTTATGAATAGGTAATATAAATATAAATAATCCATCGACGGAACCACACCTGTTTATTTTTTTCCGCAGTTTCCACCTGTCGATTTTTGCACAATAATTCACGAGTTGCTCGCGACCGTCCCGATGCGCGGACACATTGTAATCGTAATGAAATGTCATCGTCGTAATTAACATTAATGAAGTGGACGGAAGGTAAGGTGTGCCTAACATAGTATGTGTCGTTACATTATGGGACTTGATAGTTTGTAAAAATAATTTGAACGTTTAACTACACTACGTGCTTTAACTATATTTGTGTTAACTACATTTCTTTTCTTCGAAGTTTTGTAGACAGCATTATTATTAATTGAGTTATTAACAATATTGTTACGTGATAAGTCGCGGTGATGGTTTTTTTTCTCGGTTATTGATATAGATTTGAAATTACCATCAAAATTTAATTTGTTTTCGAAAACGTATGTTTGGGCTCTACACAGGTGAACTGAAATTAGAACGTGATAAATATGTAAATGTGTTTATAAAATATTTATTTATATATATTTTAACATGCCTTCGGGAGAGCATTACAGCTTACCAAATCACTCTCCGAAGCTCCTACAACTAACTTAAATAACAACAAACCACAATTATGCATATTCATAAAAATTAAAAAATTAAATTTTAAAGTATTTTAAAATTGATCAAAAAATCAACTATTAGATCTATTTATTTACATAAAAAAACTTATTACTTAACGCCTAGGACTTTGACCTCATAGTAAAAAAAACCGTTGCCGCCTTGTGAAGCTCGCTATTAGTAAGGTATAGGCTCCGCTCAGAAAAAGGCGACGACGACGTAGTCGTAGATCCCCTCCCATAGCCGGCGGTTGACCGGTGCACTCAGTAGTGCACCCGTCCCCCTACAGTGACTGTCCCAACCGAATATGTCGCCCCTTGCCCTTCTGGCTCGAGCGTAGTGGTTGCACGCTCGCCCTTAAGTCCGCTGAAGCTGTAAAGGCCTCGCGGCCAACAGCGTATTTTTATTTTAATGTCCTAATAACTAAATATAAGTGGAACTATCAACATCCCCATAATCATTTCAACGATGAAGCCCACCCCTCTACGGGTGGTGTATGTTGACAGATTACTGCCTACAGTTTTAATCTTCTGCACCTGCGCGTGCACATAGGGCTGGCGGCTGATGTATTTTTCAAGTGTTTATGTGAATTTTATTGTACTTAAAAAGTTTGTTTTCTATATAGGCATTAAAATAGAAATAGAAAAGATAGCATTTAGAAACCAACTCCAAGGGGCTTAACAACTTTCGCCCGTTCTGGAGCTTCCCTGAAGGTTTTTATTTTGCGGCCTACATAAAACATAACATCTTGTGTTAGGCTCCTAAAACTAAATAAAAAATAATGATTTAAATCCATTAAGAAATTGCGAATACAGTAAGGTAATGCTAACTACAAAGTGACGGAGGATTTTTTTTTCTTGGCGCAAGATATACTTTATACCGTCCATTAGTTTGGCCATTTTTCAAACGTATGTTATATACCCTATATCTGACACAAAATTCTCAGCGAACTTACATTTCATGTCTGTAGGATTAAAGTTACCAAAATTATTACCATCAGTTCTTTTCTAACAAGATTTTTTAAATTAGAACGATCCTACGATCGTTCTAATTAATTTTAAAATACTTCTTTCCTTGTATTGGCAGCCCTGGTCCCGCAGAAATTCCGTCGTGTGCCGGATCTCCAGACATTTCCCGTCTCATCGTCGAGTTTTTCACCCAGCCCTTCCACTTACAAATTAATATTAATGGCGGATTGAACAAACAGTCTCTGTCGGCTACTCTTACTGTAAATTTGTTATTGGATCTTTTTGTTGCATTGCGATTAATTGAGGTTCGTATTTTGTAATTCATTGAATAAGTATTACTGGTAAGAGTTCTGAAAATCGAATGATACAAGCTTTCGTGGAGTTAAATTATATATGTGTCAGTGCAGTTATTAAAAAATTGCTGCCATGATTGTGTCGTGTCTTACAAAATTAAAGTAAAACGGAGTAAAACCCATAAACAACTTAAAAAACCGACTTCACAAAGCAAAAAATATATATTTGAAGTCGGTACCGGTTAGTTCAGTCGGTTACTTAGTACCCACCGACTTTAAATATTTATTTTTTGCTTTTTGAAGTCGGTTTTTTATGCGATTTTTATTTTACAATTTTAAGTGACAAGTGAATTATTTACTAATATTTATATACCTGTATTATATTATTTTGCTGAGTTGTACAGCAAGGTACCTACAGGATTGGTATCATAACCTTAATAACGAAATCTATACATGCGTGCTGTACGCCGTTAAGGAATCCTCTGATGTCTGATGAGGATCTTCAAAGTGCAAAGTTCAATACCGATTTCATTAAAATGGGACCACCTCGAAACTATACTAAACCCAACCCAAAAAGAATCATCAAAATCAGTTCATAAATAAAGACGTTATAAAAAAACACAGACGAATTGTCGACCTCCTCCTTTTTTGAAGCCGGTAATATTCTGATTGGTTCTATGGCAGGGATTGACGTTATACCCATAATATCTCAATCTACGCATTTGTATTGTTTGTCGTTAAGGAGTTCCCTGGTGTATCTTCCAAGTCCAAAGTCCAATACCGATGAAATTAAAATGGGACCACCTTGGAGCTATACTGAACCCAATGCAAAAAGAATCATCAAAATCGATCCATAATTGGCGGAATGATCGCGTACATACAAAAAAAATAACATATAGTCGTTTTGAAAACCTCCT